>CAMRHE010000034.1:3692500-4012500 GCA_947044405.1 Leptodactylus fallax | reverse complement strand
TGAAATCTATCATATCTTTGTAATCTGTTGTTATTTTCTGATTGTAGATTTTTTAATTCTATTTTCTGTATTTATTATGGGGGCGGCCATCTTGTCTTAGCTTCTCCTCTGCTCTGTTAACAGCATTTAGTGATCAGCTTTACAGCATAGTCATAGACAGCAATAGACTGGACCTGACTCATTGAGGTCTATAGGAGGGTTTTCTAGATATGATCTATGCTGAGAGGGGGAGGAGATAAACTGTGACATCATCTACTCTCAGTAGTGAATGTAATGATGGGTCACTATGGGTGTTATCTATGGAGGTATTAACTTATGTTGTAATCCTGTCTGTCTTGTCTGGGATATAAATGAAGTAACTGTTGCAAAGAAAACTCCTACAGAATTAGTGTCAGTCTATTATTAGGCTTAATGGCCAGAGTGAAATTTGCAGGATATAGTAATTCTTTAAAAATATAGATAGTGAGATGGAAAATATAAATAAATAAATAATTTAAAAAATGTGTTTAATATAAAAACCTGGTTTAAAAAGTTACATTTGGTGACACACTCCCTTTAAGCTCTCTGGCCCAAGATATCTGGTTGCACTCTGGTTCCCAATTCCAGTTTATACTTCAATTGGTGGGTCAGCCAGGCATAAATGTAAAACTTATGGTACCTTACAGAATCTACGGCTTTCACGCAGTCATATATTTGCAACTGCATTACGGCCTAAATAATACCTTCAGCAATTCTACTGAAATGGACTTAGACCCGCCATAGGATCTGATGACCGATTCAGTAGAACTACAGGAGGTCGGGGTCTTGCAGCCATAATAAAGTCAAAATATGCACCAGTATTACAGCTGTATAAAATCTGCCTTACATATGTTTATACGTTAATGTATTCCCATACTCAAAAGACCTTGACATATTTTACATTGATACTGACTGCGGATAAACTGTTCTCCATTCTAAACCATTCTGACGCACAGAACTGTTCCCGGAAGGAGAAAAAACATCAAGTATGGCCTGGAACGCTCCCAAAGCTGAAAATGACTTTTACATATAACAAAAGAATTCAAAAAAGTACATAAGAAGTGAATGTGTGCAATAGTTATATAAAGGCTAAAATATAAGTGACCTACATTAATATACATAAATGCATAATTAGGCTTTTGTACAATAAAACTATTTTCTTAGACCTCATGCAACTGCTTTGAAAAAATCGCTACTAAATCCATAATTCAGGCCGGATTATAAATCGTAATACATCTTCAATGTCATTAAAGCATACATATACATGTAAAAGACACAATTAACAATGTAGACGTACTTTACATTCTATTATATTACATTTATTCCTCTCTTTGCCTATTGAATTAAGTTCATTTTTCCCTCTCTCCATGTGTGCTGCATTGGTATGCCCCTTATGGTGTGATCTGCTCAGCGCTTTGAGATCTTCCCCTCCCCTCTCACAGCAGTCACTCTCAGACAGAGAAAGCCTATATCTGCAGCTGCATCCCCCTCCTCTTTTGACCTGTATTCTATTTAATGCATTATTATAGATACTTCTTATCATTTACAGAAAGCTTGTGGGAAAAAGCAAACTATAGACTGCTGGGAGGTGAGGAAGGTATCACTTACTTCAACGGAGATATATTATAATGTTTTTATGCACTTACATTTACTACCGATTTATGTGAAAAACATTATAATGATAGGCAGTGTCAGTCTAAAAGAATTCCCCTGGCTGAACCAATAAAGCTTTAGGGTAAGAAGAAAAAGGCTGCCTTCTATCAAAAAGAGTTCCACTTCCTCTTCTCCGAAAGTGACATCATGTTCATTGGTCACAGGGCCGTGCAGCAGCTCAGTCCCATTCATTGGAATGAGTTTGAGCTTCAGCATGGTCATGGGACCAGCAGAAATGATGTCACTTCCTGAGAAAAGGAAGAACAGCTCTTTCTGAAAGAAGGCAGCCATGTTTTCTAATTCTGGACAAAAATATCCTGCACAAAATAATGCCCAGAGAGGATGTCTGCTTATTACATTAGCCACCATAACTGGAATTGGTAGGAATGTGAGTAGTAATGGAGTCATAGGTCAACATAGATGTATCAAGAATGATAATGGGTGAAAAATTCGGAAAATAATCAAAATCGAAACACAGCTCTTATAACCTATCAGGATTGCTGATATAGGAATAACAAACAAAAATTCAATTGCATAGTATATAAGTCAAGAGCATGGCATGTAAAAAGGAGAATGTCCTAAAATAATTGTTCATTAATGGTAATTGAGGTTAATTGTTCAAGGAATCGTGTTTTTGATTTGGGTCACAATCGCCCGGCCCTAATATAAGGTGTAAAATTTCTTGGTTTTCCACTATTGTTACAACGAAACAAAGAAAATTTTCCCAAATTCAAAACTGCATTGCAACAAACTTTTCATAAAGAGTAACAATTATAAAAAATAATAAAATTAGGGCTTGGCCAAAAAACCAAAGTAGGATTCCTTAGCTAACAGGGTAATGGAGTCGGAGTCATGGAGTCGAAAGCCAACTTGGGGCTAGTTCTAGATCGGAATCGGAGTCATAAAAAGGTTCCTGACTTCGGAAATATTTAGGAGTACAATCGATTTTTTTTCCTGAATTAGAGGAGCTTTACAGTCTCTGTCCGATCCTGGCTGTCATCCATTTATGATGGGGTTGAATTTGGAGCAGGAGTCAGTGGTTTGGCCCACCGGCTGTACAGTCCTATTTTACCAAATGTTCTTGGAATATCAAAATTCTTGGTTGTCTAGGACAGTGAAACAGTTAACCATAAACTCTTGGTGGTCTATTAAAATTAAAACCCTTTGTGGTCTAGGGTTATAAGGGATCAAAGGTAAATTTAGAACTGAGGTTCCTAGGTAAGTGCCTGATTTGCCAACCCAGGTTACCTAAAACAACTGTCCATGTGAATGGATGCCAAGAAAAGGCACATACTCTACATTATATACCTGCATCCCATTATATCTATATTGGGGTGAGTCTGGCTTGTAACACATCAAAACATCCCCTTAAAATCATCCTCTACTTCCTGCAAGTGCTGCAAAAGTGCCAAAGTTCAGCATGATGATGGCTAAACACATTTCACAGTCTCTTTTCAGACAAGAACCTTAAGTAAAGTCATCAATCAATCTCCATGGAGACTCAATCCACAAAGATACTGACGGCAAGCCTTGACACAAATAACTTTCTTAAAAGTGACTATACATCACCAATCCTGACACTATAAAGAGAGACAAGCCTTGGGTTTTTGGTACAAATTACTTTTTTAGCAACACTTAAAAAGATGTCATTTCCCATATCTGTCAGACTGTCATACAACAAGACAGCACCGTGGTTTCTTCTTATAGCAAGTCTCGTCTCAAGCGGTGATGAGAAAATGTTCACCTGCTCATTGCCGCTTGTTTAACACTTGAGGCTCCACTGCCGAGGAGAGGGTTCTCAAAACTCTAACATCGTCTTCTACAGGGCTGTGCAGTCTGTAGGCCAAACCACTGACTCCGACTCCTCTAGTTTTGCACAGCCTGATTCTGACTCCTTCATAAATGGTTGACAACCATAGTCAGTCAAAAGCCATAAAAATCCTCAAGTTCATTAAAAAGCCAGTGGTTGAATTACCATGATAGTAAATATGTAAAATTATACATCTAATTATACAATAATAATAATTCGATAATATAATTATTTTATTTTGAAGCTGGTCGATAACTTTTTTCCGACTCCAACGCCACCCAAAATTGGACTTGACTCCACCCCAGCCCCGCAGATAGGTTAGGATCACTTGTAAATCGGTGTTTTAGCTGCTAAAATATCCCTGTTTGTCTCAATATGAAAATGAGCTCTTTGGAACAACAAGGGCGTTGCCATTGCTCCAAAAAGGTAAGAGGCGGGGATGGGTTGATATACTGGGATCTGATGACAGACTCCCTTTAATACTTTTAAAGGCTTAGAAGCTTTTACTTTTTTTTTTTGAAGAATTAATTTTACATTTAAATCACACGTGTAAAGGAAAAAAGTTGACGGAAAGAATGTGCTCCGTGATGGAACCACGTATTTTAGTATAATTCGGTTGATCCCTAGTTTTCCTCAGAACATGGGGATACTTTACCAAACCCAATGAGGGACGGATGATGAATATGTAGCAGAGTTAACCTCAGATGAGGGTCGCATCCAACTGGGGTGACCGGCCGTCCGGATGACTGGAGCCATTATATAATTGGAACTTATAGTTCCTAGAAAACCCAGGATTTGCGCTCCTCAAAACCAAACAACAGGAATGGCAAGGGATAAGAATAATTCAGGCTTTATTGGATAACGCGTTTCGGGGTTTACAACGTTCAGGAGAACGCACCCCTTCGTCAGATCTTTGTATCGCGGTATATTAGGCGCCTAATATACAGCGATACAAAGATCTGACAAAGGGGTGCGTTCTCCTGAACGTTGTAAACCCCAAAACGCGTTATCTAAGCCTAATATACAGCGAAACAAAGATCTGACGAAGGGGTGCGTTCTCCTGAACGTTGTAAACCCCGAAACGCTTTATCCAATAAAGCCTGAATTATTCTTATCCCTTGCCATTCCTATTTGGTTTTGAGGAGCGCAAATCCCGGGTTTTCTAGGAACTAAGTTCCAATTATATATACTGTATCTAATTTTACATTTAATTCTATTATTATTATTTTTTTTTTTTTTTTGCCTTTCATAGGCCTTATTCGGCCAGGTGGGTTGTACGTTTAAACCATTGTAACTTAATACCATAATTGTATGCAAAACTAGTAATAGGTAATGAACCTCAAAAATTGAAAAATATGAAGATTAAAAAAATATCATCAGATATCTAATATAGATATAGCAAATCCTCCCACATAAAAGTCCAATGGAGTTGCTGGAAGCTGGACATTATTTTTTATTATGAGCTTTTTCAGGGTCCATAAAAATACACACAGTCCACCTGAAAAATAACATGAATAAATCGATATTGTGCTGTAAATTGACTTCAGTAGAATTGCTTGTGGGTCCCAGTGTTACATCCAGAACATGGACATCTGAAAACTAATATACCCAAGGCCATTAGGTAAATACTGAATTATTGTAACCCAACTGCACTCCGTCATGGCTACGGCCTTGTAATGTGAAGATCACACAGAACATATCCACCTTTCATGCCTTTGATGCGCCAACATGATACGTGAAATTTGAGATCACAGAATCCTTTTTACATAATTGTATCACAGAGGAACGTTTGTTGTTAGTCAGTGGGGTGGCTCAAATAACCTACTCTTATTACATTTTCCTTGACCTTTCCACAATCGTTCAATCGTTCTGGATTTACTTCCCTTGGGGGTAATAATGAACAATGTGGAGAGGGAACCTGTTACGACCATGAAACACTATAGGTGAACATCAATAAAGAGGGCTTCAGGGTTTTCCAATTTAGCATCTTTGTATAGGAGTGATTTGCGGTGAATCACTTCCATCATGGTATCAAGGTAGGTAGAAGAGGTACCATATCTCCTTAAAGAGGACCTTTTACCACTTCCACCAACTCCAACTCTTTGCATCCTTCAATAGATGCTCCACCGATTCTGGCACAGATTGGAATTTTTTCCTCTAGTCTCTACGGCTCCCAAGAAATCATTGCTGTTACTTGCAGTACAATTATGTTTTCTACTGTCAGGTGGACAGTCCTTATCTTTCTGCTCTAGCTTAGGACCACCCGCTTGACAGTAGAGAGTATAATTGTGCCAAAAATAACAGAAATGACTGCTCCAAAATGTTCAGGGCTAGAGAAAAAATTCTAGCTGGAGTGGAATGGCGACTTTTAACAGATGCTAAGAACTTATTTGGTAGAGGTGGTGAAAGGTCCTCTTTAAAGGATTTTTCCAGGACTTATTAGTTGATTACCTAACCTTAGGATAGGTCATTAAAGATATGTAAGGGTCTGATACTTGGGCCCCCCGTGAACCAGCTGTCTGAAGAGGCTACAGCACTCACGTAAATGCTGCAGCCTCTTCAGTACTTACCAAGCACCGCACCATACATTTATGCAGAGGCTGTGCTTGGTATCACAGCTGAGCCCATTCACGTAAATGAGACTGAGCATAGATCAGGCCATGTGACCAATGAAAGCAGCTGAGCCATATTGGTCTTGAGTGTTGGATCCCCAAGGATCTACAATTGATGACTTATCCTAAGGATAGGTCATCAATCAAAAAGTCCCAGAAAACCCCATGGAAGTATTGCCTGTATAGACAGTGCAACTGGATGTGCATGCTTTACTGCAGCTGCAAATATTGGACGCTAATAGACATAAAAATGTCCATAAACTAATACAGTCTCCAATGAGACAGATTTTGCTTCCTCTGACAGAGACCAGGATCTGTCTTTAGAGCCTTATCCATGTGTATAATGTACTATCCTGATTCTTTACATCTTCAGCACTACAGCCGAGTCATCATGAAATCCTCAGTCCTCCAATGGTAATGAGAAGGCTCTACTGACTCTCTCCCAGTCAATACAGCAAAGCTGAAAACAGAAGTGAATGCAATGTTGCCAGTGATGTCATCTTGTATTGTGATCCTGTCTGTTATTTAAATGAGGTGACTGCTACAAAGCCCCAATTGGCTATTGACAGTCTATTATTAGGCTTAGTGGCGAAAGTGAAAATTTTCTGGTGACATTTCATTAAAAAAAAAAAAAATGAATGAGAATACTGCAATATTATCTGATGTTTGGCTCAGTAATATTCAGCTATTATACTCTATATTTTTTCACCATATCATTCAGGTTTTTTTTTTTTTGTAAAAAAAAAAAAAAATTTTAGGTGGAAAGTCTTAAGAGTTTCTGGCTGAATAAAGTCTTGTATAGTCCACAAAGGAATAATTCTAGTCTAAAAGTGGTTTCCAAGGTTAAGCTACTCTCACCCTTTGTTCTAATAGGACATGTTTACACCTAAAGAGAGCGTTTTGCCCTGCGGCACATCATTAAAATCATGGACAGCCTGTTCTTTGAAATATTCAGTAATAAATGTCAAAAACATGAAGGGTCTTTGTGTTAATTTTTTATATTTATAAATTTTTAATTTAAGTTTTCAAGATAAATAAACTGAGATTTAAACTTTAACTTCCAGCAAACCAATTTTTCGTAGGTAAAGAAGGAAAGGGGGATGGGATGGGGAAGGGATTTAAGAATAAAGGAAGAAGGATCAGTAATAAAAATAAGTCACAAATTATTATTTTTTTTTAACACAAAAAGTTTTGCTTTATTGAAATCTTTTTATATGGTCTATTTTTTTCCGACCCTGAATTAGGAATTGCTGGAAGATATTTTGTGTACCCCAAGAGCTGCCAATTATGCATTTCTGCTGGGTTTTTCTTAGTTTTTTTTTTCCCTCTCTGTTTCTATATTTAACACTGTACTGTCCCAGTTTCCTCATGAGCGTCTCACGCAGCAGGATTTCCTCTAGTGTGCCGAGAATGAACAAAGTAGAAGCCATGCTGAATAGATTTTTTGATTTGCAAAACACCAAGCGGCTGTTCGCACATATGCGTTGCAAATATCCAATCTAATGCGGAGATGTACCCTCATCGTGTTATTAGGGTCCTACCAGCAGGACAGCATAGACATAATATAGACAAGCAAATAAACATAAATAGGGCTGAGGAGTGTTAGACAATGGCATCGACTCTGGCTGGCAATGGAAACACAGATTTTTAGCCAGCGCAGCCGTACACAGAATGGCTTGCCCTAAATCATTTTAGCTTCAACAGCTTTTGTGAGTCATCCTTCAAAACTTACTCATGTAGAATACAGTCTACAAGCGATAAATTGTGTGTAAAGAGGAAAATGCACCTCAGCAGATGGTTACACAGTAGTAAGGGTTTTATACTAAACCTAAAGGGGCTGTCCGGATAAAGAACCCAGTTTCAAACACCCAGACCCCAGCATATCGACCCATACGCAGCTAGACAGGTTAGGGTCACCTGAATCTAATACTGTTTTCCCCTTGTGAATCGCTGCCTCCATTGCTGAGATATTGCAGGTTTTGGCAAAAGGCTTCTTACCTATTTGGAGCAATGGCAACACCCTCGTTGCTCCAAAGAACCCATTGGATACTGCCAAAAACTGCAATATCTTGGCAATGGAAGTAGCGATTCACAAGGGGAAAAAAACATTAGATTCAGAAGACCCTAACCTGTTTTCCCCTTGTAAATCGCTGCCCCCGTTGCCAAGATATTGAAGTTTTTGGCAATATCCAATGGGCTCTTTGGAGCAACGAGGGTGTTGCCATTGCTCCAAAGAGGTAAGCAGCCTATTGACAAAAAAAGTGATATCACAGCAACGGACACAGCGATTCACAAGAGAAAAACACCATTTGACTCAGGTGATCCTAACCTCTCTATCTGCAGGACTCGGTTTATATACTGGGTTCAGATGACAGACTACTTTAAGGCAATTAATAGATGTTGGACCCCCATCTAGCTCTGGAGGACATGACAGATCGATAAATTACACAGGCCATAGCTCTCAACTATGCAATGCTTTGTGTGTTCAGTGGTGGCGCTGTAGGGGAACTTAACACTTGACTGACAAACTACATCTAATTGTTGAGGATTCCATTTAGCAGGACAAACTATAATAAGTATATTTGTAGTTAAGGACTAAAAAAAAAAAAAAAAAAAAAAAAAAAAAAAAAAAAAAAATATATATATATATATATATATATATATATTATGGAAATATTTACAAAATAATATATTGACAAGATCTGAACTTTCAAGTGGCTGAGATCAAGCAGCCTAAATGAAACTTACTGTATGACTTTCAACACCTCTACCAACTCCAATTCTGCATCCTTCTCTTGGTGTTGCACCACTGATTGTGGCGCAGTTGGAATTTTTTCTCTAGCCCCACCATTCCTGAGCAATTGGTGTTGTTAGATTCAGCACCCAATATGCTAATTAATCTCCCAACTGTCAGGTAGGCAGTCTGGAGCAGGTAGTCTGGGACACACCCTGCTGACAGTAGAGAGACTAATTAGCATACTAGGTGCTGAAACTACACCAATTGCTCAGGAATGGTGGGGGCAACAGAAAAGAATCCAACTGTGTTGGAATCAGTGGTGTAGCACCTATTGAAGGATGTTGAAGTTTGTGGGTACAAATGAAAGTTACAGGATAACCAATGAAAGTTCTGGTTTATGGCTAAGTGTGTGGGCCTTCCTGATTTTCAGAGGACAGAAGGATCAAACATCTTTAAAGGGAGTCTATCATTCACAAAAACAGTTTTAAGCTAATGGCATGTTGGAATGGCCTTTAAAAAGGCCATTCTTCTCCTACATGTCCTTGTTTTCTTCTCCCAGCCGATTCCAAGATAATTAGTTTCTGCGAGCACCCATCACGTCATCACTTCTTACCACCCCTTCGGCCGTTGCGGTGATTCCCCTCTTGGCCTTCTTTCTTCTTACCTCTGCTCTCAGCGAATTTTCGCAACTGTGCATGAAAATTCACTGAGAGCGAGAAGTAAGAAGCAAGAAGGCCAAGAGGGGAGTCACCGCAACGGACAAAGGGGCAGTGATAAGCGATGACGCGATGGGTACTCGCGAAGAGAAAGTATGCCCCGGGTGCTCATTTATATACATGAAGAAACAAATTATCTTGGAATCAGCTGGGAGAAGAAAACAAGGAAAGGTAGGAGAAGAATGGCCTTTTTAAAGGCCATTCCAACATGCCATTAGCTTAAAACTGTTTTAGCGAAGGATAGACTCCCTTTAATTTCAACATGCTTGTTGTTAATGGAGATGCTGCTGCTACAGGAGCCTGGCAGAAGCTTACTCCCCTCTCCCCATTCAAACCTGTGTATAGAAGGGTCGAGAGCAATATCTGTCTTTTGCAGCGTGGGAGGAAACCCATAAAAACACAGGGAGAACATACAAACTCCTTGCAGATGTTGTCCTTAGTCAGATTTCAACTTAGGACCCCAGTGTTGCAAGGCTAAAGTTCTAACCACTGAGCCACCGTGCTGCCCTGGCTGTTAATATCCACAAAAATTTACTGCCACCCATGACAGACCAAATTGGTTAAAGGAACCAAGATCTAGAAGTCATACCGCTTCTTGGATTGGTCCAAATCTTCATAGACTTTATCCATACCAGTCTTACCAAGACAAGTGCCACACTTTGCTCCTACTGACCTTAAAATACGAAGACAAAGACCTCTATAAATGGTTTCCACCACTACCATATATTATTATCCAATTTACAATGCAATATGTGTGAGAGCTTCTGGTTTAGACTAAACCTTAGTTCACAGCGGGAGTGAACAAGGCCCTTTGATGACTTGCGAGTACACAGTGTTCTGAAAATGTATGAAATTAATTAAATCTGACGCTTTTGCTCCATTCCGAAACATAATTACTGACCGCTAATTAGCCAGAAGTTGGGAAAGGGTTTTTGCTATTACAGTAATATCAGCATTGTAAAGTAATTATGCGGTGGCAGATTTGCCAGCAGAAGGTCATCAGGCAAACTGCTCGGTAATAACACACTGAACCTACAGGCTGGCTCTCTGCACATTACAGCAATGCTAGATGTTCCTACTTTTATATTTGTTATTAAAGGGGGCATCTATTTCTTTTCACTCCCTGATTAAGTGGTTTATGTAGCACATTCATCTATTTAAAGCCCCCTCTAATTAACAAGAAAAAAATTTCCAACAAATGTAAATTTATGTCATTTCTGTAAAATGGCGCCCCAACTTCTCAGACTACTCTTTGTACGCTGTAGACTTCGGTAGTCTGAGACAATCCCCCTGACGTTTGGCTGATCCCTCCACCAGCAAGAGTCTCAGACTCCCAAAGAACATTGGGCAGGTATTTGTCAAGACTAGAATTTTCCATGCCAGTCTTAATAACCCATGTTCCAGTGGAAAATACACCAAATTTATGACGAGACTCCTGCCTTGTCATAAATTCAGTGCAGACTCTGGCAGTCTGATATCTACGCCAGCTCATAGCCAGAAAACTGGAGTCAACTATGATAAATACAGAACGCCATTGCCAAGTCAAAGGTGGTTGCCAATTTTTTATTTTTTTTTTTTTTACCCCCAATTTTTTTTTTCTACTCTAGAAAACTGGGGTGGGGGCTTCATAAAACTGCCCCAGTTTACATACAGTAGTATGCTTTCATTTACATAGCTATGTAAGGGCTTTATTTTATTTATTTATTTATTTTTTGGGGGGGGAGGGGTTTGGCAGACCAAAAAACAGAAATTGGGGCATTGTGATTTTTTTTTTTCATACCGGAGAAATATTCAATTTCAAGTGTTTTTGGGCAATTCGAATATATTTTTTAATGTATTTATTTTTATATGTAAAATGAAAAAGGGGACGTTTTGAATTTTTACTTTATCATTTTAATATTTTTTTTTAGTATTTTTTTTTTTTTTTAGCTCACCTAGGAGGGTTGAACATGTGATCTTCTGATTGCTGATACAATATACATTAATTCTTCTGTATGGGATATCTTCAGCCCCACCTACATGGCTGTCGCCTAGCAAAAAGTAAAACTACTGTCTTTTTTCATTGCCTCCAAGTTCAGCACCCTATCCTCATATATGCAAATTTGACCTCCCTGGTGGAAAAGAAATTCGCTCCTAGCGCCACCTTTTGGACAGTTGCTCCCTATAGATTAATGCATGGTTTTTCATAAACCCTAACACAATCTGAGAATAACAGTGAAGCAGAATAACTCCTCCAAAAAGAAGAGGGTACATTCCCTACCCAGAATTTTTAGCAGGGCATGCATGGTCTAAATAAGTCTCTTTACCGTCTCCACAATGAGACATAGTCCTCCTCCTGACTTGCTCATTTTAGTCATGTGTCCAGTTTTTTGACATCTCTTCAACTTAACGTTGGGCCATCACTTCATTTTCTATATTTTTTTTCCCCCTTATAAATATTAATCCAGGACTGGAAAAACCTGGAGCCCACCCGCCTATTGGTTACGTGTGGTATTGCAGCTCATCTTCACTCCAGCTCCAGGCTACAATACCAGACACAACTGCTATGGCACTGCATTTGTAAGACAACTGCCTTGTTTTTTCTAATCCTGGAAAAAAAATCCATTCCAAATGTTATTATTGATATTCAGAATGATATGTTGGAAAACAGAGGCCGATATTGATGGAACGTGCCATATTTTCCACTGATCCTTTCACTCTAGGTCCCCAATTACTAGATAGAGGCTGTATTTTACATCTAAGCCTTGTGTATTGTTGCTGAAGTTGAAGACTAACAGCTGAGGAGCAGAGTTTTAGAATATTTACGCGTCCTCACATTACACTCCATTGTCTGAGATTTTTTGACAGCTGTCACAACAAACAGGAAGGCCGGCAGCATACATTAAATTATGCTCTTAGAACAGAAAGGCAAAAAGAGCCCGGGGGAAATGCTAATCAGATATGGTAAATTTGCTTCTGTGCAAGCCTTAAGAAAAAAGAATAAAAATAAAAGCACAGCTGTGCGGTTCTGGAGTATACTTGGGGGCACAAATCAAATTATACAGTACCATTCGCTCTATGACATGACCGTGACTTTGGTGGAAGAGGCTCAAGGGTTGCATGAAGAGCAATAAGGAGCCTTAAACCTGGATGTAGGTTGTGGGGACATCGATAAGTCAAGGACCTAGTTCATGTACAGTAGACATCCATCTTGACTTGGTTTCTAGTTATGTTTTTGTTCCTTTTTATACAATTTTTGAGTTGTCATTTTTAAATCAGTCTTCACTTTTACCAAATTCTAGCTGCCTTGAGAGAAGAAGGATCGAAATCCAACATGCCCAACCCTTCTTTCTGTTGACAGTGGCCATCAGGAGAGAGTTAGGTCATCCCAGTCCCAGCAAAATCAGTGAGTTCGGCCAATATTTCTCTAATCTATATTGACCACAATTTGGTGGTCTATGACCAACAGTCATTGAGATTACAGGTTAGCAATGTAAGGTCAAAGCTCCCATGTCAAAGTCTTATACTTGGGAACACAACAGACCATAAAATGTTGGCATGTTGAACCAAACGGAGGCTTACTGTGGTCAACTCATTTACATCACAAAAAAGACAGACAGGATTACAATAGAAGGTAACACCTCTATAGACAAGATGATAACACCTCCAGAGTATTGGTACCTATTGCCATGACTATGCTGTAAAGCATGTCAATAAATGCTGTTAACAGAGTAGAGAAGAATGTCATGCAAGATGGCCGCCCCCATAATCATGTACAGAAAATAGAATAAAAAAATCTACAGTTAGAAAAAAAAACAGATTAGAAAAAAAGTAATAAGATTTCACTATCTGGTTTTAATAGATAAATAAAAAGTTCTGGTGACACACTCTTTTGAAAGATTTTACAGTTTTATGCACTTAGGAAAATAGTATAATTCCCATTGTTCAGATGTAGTTATAGATAAATATACATATATATATATATATGGGGCGGCCTAGAAGTGGGTTTAATAAAAGAACATGATAAAAATAAATGTACTGACCACAGGGAAAATTACTGAATAAAACATCTAATATATAACATATGCACATTTTTTAAGTAGTAAATGCTGACTGTAGCTGCCTGACACTGGGGACCAGATGTCTCAGTAACGTCAAAAGGCAGGCGATAATTTCATGAATATTTGTTTTGCTCACAAAATGGCTGCTTCTGGCCATGAACTGTTCTTCCATAAATTAGGGGCCTGTTACCTGCTCTTAGCACAGTCATTTGTCAATAACCAAAAAATATCTTAGTTCATCGCTATAAGCCAGTAAAGCTGGAATGTACAGTACTGAGCAATAGTTTTAGACAGGTGTGGAAAAATTCTGAAAAGTAAGAATGTTTTCAGAAACAGAAAGATTAATAGTTTATTTTTGTCAATTAACAAAATGAAGTGAACGAAGGAAAGAAATGTAAATCCCATCAATATTCGGTGTGACCTTTCCCCTTTGCCTTCCATCAGTTCTTCTCGGTACTTGCAGACAGTGTTTGGCAGAACTCGGCAGGGAGGTTGTTCCTGCTGCCATCTTGGAGAACTAAGCACAGATCTTCTGTGGATGTAGGCTTGCTCCAATCCGTCTTCCTCATCATGTCATCCAAGACAGACTGGATGATGATGAGATCAGGGTTATATCTGTGGGGGCCGGATCATCACTTCCAGGACTCCTCCTCCAAAAGGCAAAGGTCACACCAAATATTGATGGGATTTAAATTTCTCTTTTCTTCATTCACTTCATTTTGTTAATTGACAAAAATAAACTATTAACCCTTCTATTTCTTAAAGTATTCTTACTTTGCCTAAAACTTTTGCACAGTATATCACATCAGCCAAGACGGGAAGATCCTAGAATCACCTGACCCTTATAATTCACCAGGATATCTTGCTGCACCCTCTATTTCTTCTAGGTCTATTTGGGTACCACTTTTGCCCGTGGCATCTACAAAGTTAGGACATTTTTGGTTGCCCATCGTTCACAGCAGACTTGTCTTGGACGATCCAAACTTGTCAAGGACAAGAAAAGTCTCCTTTGACCTTGGCCAATTCGGGATACCATTAGGTAGTAGGAGCCGACAAGGTGTCAATGAGTGCAAAACCGATAATACACCAGTTGGGTCTACAACCACCAAGTGGACTACTCCAGCAGAGACATCGGGAGCGGAGACTTTACATTGCAATCCAAGAAGTACAAGTGGTCAGAAAACCTTTAATCCGCACCAATATAAAATCCGCCATACAACAGAATTTCCTTACTGTTCAGCTTTAAAGCAGGTGCATAAAAATGAGTCCTAGTTTACAGGAGACATTTGCCTTGTGGCAAAGACGCGGCTGTGAAGTGGAAAGAGGGGGAGTTGCTTAATTGACACCTAACCGAAGTGAAGAAGCTGCTGTAACAATTCATTCCCTTTAATGTGTTACTTCTGTGCAACCTCCATCTCTTGACACCTCTTCACTCCGCCAGGTGCGTTAGAAATGTGTTGATCCTGGAGAAATCGCCATTTACACTTAACTCTGGAAGATCAGATTTCTCGCATTTAATAGATCATGAAATACCGGCTATTATTCTGTCAATTTTTGCAAAAAGAATAAAAATGTGCATTTAATGCTGTATTCATTGTATAGACTTCCCTTGCCAGTCCTATGCCGGCAGCACCTAAAAAGTTACAACTGAGAGAGTACAACACAGAATGATCAGTTATATTTTTATTACACAAGCGATTTCCCAGTATAAAGTCTACAATCTATGGCCGGTGGGTAACAAACTAATAAAATTGTTGGCGTCAGATACGGAGCTTCTGAATTTACATGCTCAGTTTAGGATTAATTTGACTTGTGGTTTTCGGAGACACTTCCAACTTTTTGATGCAACAGGTCCAGATTTATTTATTTACCCCTGAAATCTCAATCCTTACACAACTAAAAGGAACAATAAACCTAAAAAGAAGTCAGAAAAGTAAACAAAATAATTTTATAGTTGTCTCCACTTTATTAGACTTCAGCATTTGCCACTTAATCCTGACCCCGTCTTGTAGAAATTCTACAGAGAACACAAGAGTTATGCTATATGTCACACCTGCTTACTTGTGGGTGGTGTGCTGTCCATGGTTGATCCATTTACGGCTGGGTTCACACCAGCGCTTGGTTTCCATTCGGGGATTCCATCCCCGAATCCACTTGAAAAATGCAGAGAGAAAAGTCCTGCAAGCATTTTTTCGGACGGAAACCCATCAGACCCCATTGTAGTCTATGGGGTTCGCGGGATTCCACGGGTAACCTCTTTTTAAGCGGATTGGGTTTCTTCTTTTTTTTGGGTCCCCAATTGGACACTAAGAATGAAAACCCAAGCGCAGGTGTGAACCTAGAGTCACTGTGCTTTTCAATGTCTCTGGGTCGTGAAAAACAGAGGACACATGGATGTCATCCGTATTTTTCTTCCCATATCCATAGTGTGGAAGAGTGAAGAAATCAGGCGATACCTTTTAGAGGCTAACTGAGTATATTTATAAGTAAGCTTTCAGGAGTGCTCGCTCCCTTCATCAGACATGGTGTGATACAAGAACTGAAAATTAACAGATTTTTATACACATGGTTTTCAAAGCATTTTAGAGTCCTTAAAAAAAATTGCAATCTAAGTAGAGAAGTTATTTACAACAGGTCAAAAAAACAGTCTGGAAACTTTTGGTGCGTGACGGAGGGATCAGTAATTCTTGCTGTTATCTGTTTGCTATCAGGAGGTGATTTGTGACCCTCACAGGTCACACATAGTGTGATTTGAAGCTGGCATGAATATTGAGTTCAGTTCATGGTTCAAACATAGTGTGACATGAAGCTGGCATGAATATTGAGTTCAGTTCATGGTTCAAACATAGTGTGACATGAAGCTGGCATGAATATTAAGTCCAAATTGCAGAGTTTGAAATTTTTGCATAAATTTATACTCCATTTCTTTTCTTTTCTCCTGTGTCTTAAAATGTCCCATTAAAACCACAACCCGCAAATCTTCAATAGAGTGGTTTTCTCCGGAGAAATGTGCGGCCACTGGGAGATCGGTTCTGCTGTTATTAATGGTGGATCTGTGTGAGTTCATTCGTTGACTGAGTCTCTGCCCTGTTTCCCCCACATAGAGGCCTGTGGTGGGACATTGCACACACATTATGAGGTACACCACATTGGAAGACCTGCAGGAAAATGTCCCCCTAATTCTGTGCACCTGTTGTGACTGTGGGATAGGTACACTGTCAGCGGTGTGGATGTGCTTGCAGGTCATGCACCTTTTATGTAGGCAAGGTGAGGTGCCATTTTCAGTTGGGGCCTTCAGGGCACTCCGGACGATAATGCGCCTCAGGTTTGGTGGTTGTCGAAAGGAGAGGAGAGGGGGGACTGGAAATATGTCCTTGAGTCTGTTGCCCCTATGTAGTACAGGTTGGAGCTCCTTGGCAATCCTTCGTAGGATCTCCAGCTGTGGGTTGTAGGTGACAACTAGGGGCACTCGGGCTTCTTTCTGGGTCTCTCTATATGTGAGCAGACTGTCTCTGTTAATGGCTGCTGCTTTGTTTAATTGGTTGTCTGTCAAAGCAGACAACAAAGCAGCATTAAAGCAAATTAAACAAAGCAGCAGCCATTAACAGAGACAGTCTGCTCACATATAGAGAGACCCAGAAAGAAGCCCGAGTGCCCCTAGTTGTCACCTACAACCCACAGCTGGAGATCCTACGAAGGATTGCCAAGGAGCTCCAACCTGTACTACATAGGGACAACAGACTCAAGGACATATTTCCAGTCCCCCCTCTCCTCTCCTTTCGACAACCACCAAACCTGAGGCGCATTATCGTCCGGAGTGCCCTGAAGGCCCCAACTGAAAATGGCACCTCACCTTGCCTACATAAAAGGTGCATGACCTGCAAGCACATCCACACCGCTGACAGTGTACCTATCCCACAGTCACAACAGGTGCACAGAATTAGGGGGACATTTTCCTGCAGGTCTTCCAATGTGGTGTACCTCATAATGTGTGTGCAATGTCCCACCACAGGCCTCTATGTGGGGGAAACAGGGCAGAGACTCAGTCAACGAATGAACTCACACAGATCCACCATTAATAACAGCAGAACCGATCTCCCAGTGGCCGCACATTTCTCCGGAGAAAACCACTCTATTGAAGATTTGCGGGTTGTGGTTTTAATGGGACATTTTAAGACACAGGAGAAAAGAAAAGAAATGGAGTATAAATTTATGCAAAAATTTCAAACTCTGCAATTTGGACTTAATATTCATGCCAGCTTCATGTCACACTATGTTTGAACCATGAACTGAACTCAATATTCATGCCAGCTTCATGTCACACTATGTTTGAACCATGAACTGAACTCAATATTCATGCCAGCTTCAAATCACACTATGTGTGACCTGTGAGGGTCACAAATCACCTCCTGATAGCAAACAGATAACAGCAAGAATTACTGATCCCTCTGTCACGCACCAAAAGTTTCCAGACTGTTTTTTTGACCTGTTGTAAATAACTTCTCTACTTAGATTGCAATTTTTTTTAAGGACTCTAAAATGCTTTGAAAACCATGTGTATAAAAATCTGTTAATTTTCAGTTCTTGTATCACACCATGTCTGATGAAGGGAGCGAGCACTCCTGAAAGCTTACTTATAAATATACTCAGTTAGCCTCTAAAAGGTATCGCCTGATTTCTTCACTCTTCCACTACTTTCAATGGCTAACACGGTACAACATTATACTACATATCCATAGTGTGTCATCGGAATGGATCAGAACCCCCATAGAGGTACAATCATGGAATGCACTTGGATTACACTCAGGTGTCACTCAACTACATTCCACTGCAAACTCATCCCCACATCGGAAGCACACTCGGTTGTGTGCTTGGGGTCTTACTCTGTTAGGGTAAGGTCACGCTGAGTTTTTGAAACAGAATCCACCTCAAAAAATGCCTCCAACTCTCCCCTTCACTTCAGGTGGATTCCAGCTTGCAAACCCAATTGAAATGAATGGGAGGCAGAAAAAAACACTGGTATTTATTTAAAGCGATTTCTGCAAAAACAGCTAGTTTTTTTTTTTCTGCCTACCATTCATTTCAAAGGGGTGTGCAAGGAGCAGAGGGAAAAAAAACTGCTTTTGACTCCCACTGAAATGAATGGGAGAGCTGGGAGGAGGATTTTGATGAAGTTTCCACCTTACCCTTAATACTCTGTACAGCACAAAGATTGACAGAAGGACAAGACACTGGTACATGCAATGTCTATTTTTAAAATACATAACAAAATGTCCATAGAACTGAAAGTTTCCTTCAATATAAGTCATAACTGAGCAAACAGTTGCTCCTATGTATTGCTTCCACCCGACATGCAGTTGGTGGCTAGATAAACATTCGGCTGACAAGTACCCTTTCTGACTCCCAATACTCATGGATACTTCAGGTGGGGGTTTTTCTGAACCAAATTTTTGGGCAAGCTGACATCCAATACCCCAATCTTTAAGTCTCCTAACATTTGCCATTAGGGAGGTCCACCTACACATTAGACAGTGTGCTGGTCTTATCAAAAGACTCATCCAAAATTAATCTGATGTGTATGAGCAGCTTAATGGGGTTGTCCACCACCAGATATTGAAGGCCCATCTATAGACCTTACTGATCTGATAGCGATGACCTATCCTATTGATAGACCCTCAATATCTGGTCTTGGACAACGCCTTTACGGTTTATACAGGCCTGATATATGGGAAGCTGATGGACCCAGAAGCTACTTAGAAACCACTAGTAGAGAAAAGTTTAGGCTTAGATGTAAGAATTGCCAGTGACTAATAGCTTTTTGGAGCACCGCAGAATAATTTATAACCTAAAGAAAATAGTTTGATTATTTCTGTGTTTTTTGTACATTTTGATGACTTGCCCTTCTTTGTTAAGCACACATGAACACTACAATGTCAGCAAGTAAAACCTAATAAATTCAGACTGCAGATGTGCATTATCCCACAAGATTGAAGAGTAGATTGAGGGCATCCCGGCTGACATCTGCTTTATGTATCTGCTACATGGATTTGCTGTGTGCACATTACGCAGTTGCATTTTCAGCAAAAACTTTTGAACACCACAGAAGCCTTTTTTATTCAATTTGGTATTTTAGGTTTACATGATATATTGTTCCCATTGTTGTGGTTAAAAGAAAAGAAATCAATCACATTATGTTCATTTCTTAAAAAAATATCTCAGTGAATTCCAGAAAGCCGAAACCTAAAAACCAGATGTGCGGTTCAGTTTTGTTTTTGAGTCAGTAAATGTTATGACTAGTTAAAGTCTTTCCAACTTCAGCTCATGCATAAAAACTTCAAGACAGAAGCGGCAACCAGATACATTTACTACACAGATGATTCCAGGCTTCTAAAAAATTGGCTGGACTCGCAACGACCAATTTGGTCAATCAAGTCTAATATTGCAATATTCTTGGTTAGGCAAAATATTTTTTGGAATTTCACCAAACTCTTTGAAAGTAGAAAAAAAAAATTGTAAGCTGATGACTGCAGAAATTTGGAACCCAGGCTTGGGGCTCAACTCAGTAGTTCAAAGGGTCTATTTCCTGAACCTAGCATATCAACCCTGTGCCGCAGATAGCTAGGTTAGGGTCAACAGAGCCAGCATATCACCCCAGCCCTGCAGATAGATAGGTTAGTGTCATCAGAACCAGCATATCACCCCAGCCCTGCAGATAGATAGGTTATTGTCACCAGTACCAGCATATCACCCCAGCCCTACAGATAGATAGGTTAGTGTCACCAGAACCAGCATATCACCCCAGCCCTGCAGATGGACAGGTTAGTGTCACCAGAACCAGCATATCACCCCAGCCCTGCAGATAGATAGGTTAGTGTCACCAGAACCAGCATATCACCCCAGCCCTGCAGATAGATAGGTTAGTGTCACCAGAACCAGCATATCACCCCAGCCCTGCAGATAGATAGGTTAGGATCACCAGAATCAGCATATCACCCCAGCCCTGCAGATAGATAGGTTAGTGTCACCAGAACCAGCATATCACCCCAGCCCTGCAGATAGATAGGTTAGTGTCATCAGAACCAGCATATCACCCCAGCCCTGCAGATAGATAGGTTATTGTCACCAGTACCAGCATATCACCCCAGCCCTACAGATAGATAGGTTAGTGTCACCAGAACCAGCATATCACCCCAGCCCTGCAGATGGACAGGTTAGTGTCACCAGAACCAGCATATCACCCCAGCCCTGCAGATAGATAGGTTAGTATCACCAGAACCAGCATATCACCCCAGCCCTGCAGATAGATAGGTTAGTGTCACCAGAACCAGCATATCACCCCAGCCCTGCAGATAGATAGGTTAGTGTCACCAGAACCAGCATATCACCCCAGCCCTGCAGATAGATAGGTTAGGATCACCAGAATCAGCATATCACCCCAGCCCTGCAGATAGATAGGTTAGTGTCACCAGAACCAGCATATCACCCCAGCCCTGCAGATAGATAGGTTAGTGTCACCTGAATCAAACAGTTTTATCACCATGTGAGACGATATCGCCATTGCTGAGACATTGCTATTTCTGTCAATATGCAAATGAGCTCTTTGGAGCAATGAGGACTTTATCACTTCTCACTTTGGAGAAACGGCAAAGCCCTTGTTGCTCCAAAAAGCTCATTTCCATATTGACAAAAAAAGCTCTCGGCAACAGCGGCACCAAAAAACTGTTTAGATGAGCCTAACCTATCCATCTGTGAGCTGATATGTTGGGTTCTGGTGACAGACTTCCATTGTGAATTGTATGAGTTGGGCCCAAAGCCTGGGTTCTGAGATTCAAAAAGTTTGGTTAAAATTAAAAAAAAAAAAAAAAAAATTGCCTTACCAATGTTATTGCAATATTACATGGACCAAATTGGTCATTAAAGTAAATGTTTTTGGAAGAGTGTTGCAATACTGCTAAAAAAAAATAAAAAAATAAAAAGGTGTTAACGTAGGCCAAAAGAACACGCTAGGCATGTACACAACCCAAACAGAGACAACACTCGGTGCGGCTTTGGCCTAAATAACCATCATTGCAGCTCTTCACAATGTCAGCTTTATTATTAGACTTCCTGCAATTCTCCGAGAGCTAATTTTCATGACTGGTTGCTCTCATAGATTAAAAAGGTGGAACAGGTTGTCATGGCTCGATGCCACTCACCAAGAGCAGAGAGGAAAGGAGAAGAATAATTATATTAGTGGATATAACTTATTAAATGTGCTGTAAATTTGCTTCCGCCATAGGAGAAAAGTTAATCTGCGTAAAATGGAGAGCGCCTTGAACGTACGGAGTCTGTAATGAAGAAAATTAACAAGGACCCTTATGGGGTTTTTACATTTTGAAAAGAGCATGAGGTGTGTTAGGATGAATTTTTCTAGTGTAGCGCCCCCTACTCTATTTAGTAGAACCAAAGTACTTGCATGCCGCCATGACCTCATCCAGTCACTTTCATCACCGTATGGCAGTTGTCATGGGCCAACTGGTTTGTAATGAACTGGGTTCATTACAAATTTTTCAAAAATTTTGGGTTTTGTCATTTTTAGGATTCTACAGTTATGAACCCACTGAAGTTGATTATTATATTTTCGGGTCTCCACTGCAGCATCCAATTTTCTTCTCCAGACATCCCCTTTGTCTTGTCTTTCATCTCTCTTTCTCTCTCTGTGACATCAAGAACCCCAGGTCACCACTAAGCCCTGTGATTGGGCCTCAGAAGTCATGTGGGGGCATTTACAGTATGTCATGACACATGCTGAATTGTCAAAGGGTCATGATGTCAACACTCCCCATGTGACCACTCAGACCCAATCAAAAGCCTCAGCGGTGACCTAGGGACAGAACAACACTAAGAAGACCAGATACTGCAGTGGAGGCCATTTTTTTGTTAAATGCACCTTTGTGGCCTCCATTTATTATATTCAGGGGCCAGAAGAGACTCCAGTGTATAATAATAATAAGCTCTTCCAGTTTACACACACACAAAAAAAAAAAAAAAATCTTCACAGAGAACCCTGCAAATATTCGCAAAATGGATCTTGTGAGGTTCACTCAACACTACATGTGGCTTTCCATGGTAATATGGTTTGTTCCATGATCTATTCCATCTCCTAAAACTCCCAGCTGACTAATATTGTGTGGGTCTCGAGATTGGCTTGCAATAAAGTAATTGGTTTGTACAATGTTTAGGTAGGTGGTACATGTCAAGGTAACATTGAGATGAAGCCGAGACCCAAGATTCCCAGCAGCTTGTCTCTTTGCCATACTGCATCCTGGTGCCATCTCTTCCAAGGGTTAGTGACAAACACACACCCGGCAGTCCACATGATGTTAGAGAAGATGTGATTCATCAGACCACTCCACTTTCTGCCATTGCCCCACAGTCCAATCTGATGCTCCCATCTCCATTGTAAGTACACTGACCAGTCTGTGGGTACGAAGCTAGATATGCTGCCAGTGGTGAATCCCTGTGTGTACTGACACCTATCACTGCCAGCAGTAACTTTATCAGCAATTTGTGCTACAGTATCTCTTCTACAGGACCAACCAGATGGACAAGTATCCATGCCCTGCGTGAATCAATGAGCCTTAGACAGCCATTTCCCTGTTGCTGGTTCACTGGTCATCCATCCTTGGTCCATAGACCACATTTGGTAGGAACTGAACACCGCATATAATGAAGCACACCACAAGACTTTCCATGTTGGAGATGCTCTGTCCCAATTGTCTAGCCATTACAATTTCGAATAAGCCCTTCCGATCCTTATTTTTGCTAATCTTTCTTCTTTTCCAACTTATGGGAGGTTTCCTTGCTCTTAAAACATGCACATCTCATGGTCTGCGATTAGGGGAACCAGTAAACACTGGATGAGCCGTACTATATCTGGAGACTATGGGCAACTAGGGATGGATTATAATAAGGGTAATATTAGTGACTTCTAAAGGTGTGAGACTCCAGGGAACCCATATGCATGCGTATCCAATATTATCAGTAAGCGGGTGTATATACTGTATGTATTCATGTAGGTAACAAATGTGTCAAAGGGGATCCTTAGGTTAGGTCATCAATTAAAGATCAGCGGGGGTCCGACACCCAGGCCCTCCCGCCGATCAGCTGATTTCAGAGACTGCAGTCTTCAGGTGAGCACTGAGAGCTCTTCATTACTTACCAAGCAGAGCACCATACATTTGTACAGTGGCTGTGCTTGGTATCACAGCTCACTTGACTGGGACTGCAAATAGGCCATGTGACTGATGAATGTGACATCACATGGTGTATGAAGCAGAAAGTGATTCAAGGGATAGGTCATTAATGAAAAAAAATGTCCAGAGAACCCCTTTAATATTTCCATACAAGAGCAACTGAGGCCTTTATCTCTGTGATCCCTGGACGTCTCAAGTCACTGACCTTCACCTAGGAGAATTGCGGCAATGTTTCCATGACATGTCAGACATTCTCGGTAACCATTAACTACTACTTTATAGTTCACGTACAGAATTACTCCACGTAAAAAGCTGAGTAACTTTGTATACACACAACTTCTCTTCTACTGATCCTGAGATACAGCCTGTATTATACTCATGCTGCATTTAAGATTTTACATACTTCAGAGCTGAAATCTCCCAGCATCCTTTGCTGTACAGAGTGTGCTTAGGTCATTTGTATTCTAGGAATTGACGTCCTTACACCAAACACTATACCGTAATGTGATGATGCATAAAACAGAGTATGGTATATTGTAGGAAAATGGGTAATTTTGGACATTGTACATTAAAATGTAAGCACCACAAGAATCCCCTCTTAGGAAGAACCCTCTGCAATACTTTTGTAAAAGATCATTAAAATACTTTAAAACTAGACATAACTTTAAAGGGATTCTCCAAGTCTTGATACTGATAACTTATAGAATGGGTCATCAATATCATATTGGTGGGGTCCGATACCTCGATACCTGACAACTCCACAAAACAACAGTGTATGGAACTGGAAAGGGACAGTCCTGAACATGGTGCATGGGCCGTGTCATACTATTTCAGCTCAGACGCCACTTACTGGAATGAAAACTGAGCTGCAATAGTGTGCCATGGACAGTACACAGTATACAGAGCTGTCTGATTCTAGCTCCATACACTGTGCTGAAAATAGCTGATCAGCAGGGGTGCCAGGTATCAGACCCCACTGATCTGATAGTGATAACCCATCAATACTAAGGCTTGGAGAACCTCTTTAAGTCATGCAAAGCTTATAGAAAAGCATTGCAGTGACTTCTCATAATATCTAGCACCCTAAAAGGCCTCTTTCTTGCACCCATTTCAGTATACAGAAATTTTTCCTCCAGGGCCACATTTTGCCACAGGCCTAATACATACTTTAAGTCTGTGTGGAAATAACATCTCAGCTAATCTGCTAAGGACCTGGACCAGCAGAATAGTGAATACAGCTCTGGGGTATAACACAGTATAATACAGGCTGTCATTTCACAACAGTTAAGAGTCAGGAATTTTTTTTATTTATGGCCATAAGCTTCCCATCAGTGGGGGCAGATAATGGGGGTTGAGCTGCAGTACCAGCGACTGGTCACTTCCTGCTCTTTGCGGTGTATAGTACACGGGTGCCGAAGGTCGCCCTGAACAGCTGATCTGTGCAGGAACCACTTGTCGGTCCTCCATCAGATATTTATGGCTTATGCTAGGGAAAGGCCATAAATAAAAATTCATGGACAACCCTCTTGAATGTAAATCGTCCAAAATCAATCTACCTACCTATACATATTGTAAAATGCCGAAGCATGCAAAATGTTTCCTTAACATTAGTAGAACTGATCTTGTAAGACAATAATACTGATAGCTCATTATTAAAAAAAACAACTCATGCCCCCCCATCTTAGAAGAGCAGGCACCTACCTCCTGACAGTACTGCAGGATGCCCTCCTTGGTCCCAATGCAGGTCTTTGTTCCAGAAGCGTCTGTCTCCCACTTCCCGTTCTGAACATTCATGTGCATGTTGAGTTTGCCGCAGAACATGGCAATCTGTGGCTCAGCCAGCAATCCAGCGTTCCCATCTGCAGGGACCTGGGAAAGGAAACCAAGCAATTACAATGTGGAAAATACTAGACCAGCTGCTATATTTTTAGAACTTGCGGTTACATGATTTTATAGAGTAACTTGCACACATCAGAATACAGAAGCCGGTGGGTGGCACATAGGAAAGATGGTCTGGTTGACTGCCAGAAGTACTGGTGTGACCTCAGTGATGGGATCCCTTTGGAAGATCAAGTTTTTGAGGCAGCAAAATATATTCACAAAAGCTTCTTTTACAGAATTCTAAAAATGACATCACAAACTATGAAAACCCTACTGAGAAATGGACTGCAATTGAAGAGGAGGTCAGCCTTGGTCAGGAGATCAGACGTAGAGTCAGAGGACCATGCAAAGAAAGAAGAAAGAGATTCACGAAGTTCAGAACAGCAACCATCTGGACATGTCTCGTGTTCTATACCTGCTTCAGTGTGATACGATTTTGCTTAAAGGGGTTGTCCGGCATAAACTAAAACTTTAACACTAAGCTAAACCCCCTCCCCCGACTAACTTCTAATTTACTCCCTTTAAAAAAAAAAATGTATATTTACCCATATGCCTAGGGTGGTCATGTGACCACCCAGGCACATTTTCTGATTTCCTGGTGACGTTCCGTTTCGCTATTTCCAGAGACGGGAGGTCACCAGTACTCCTCTCCCCTTCCCCATCATACTCACCAATGCTCAAGTCCTCTTCTTCTGCTGGGCGTTGCTTCCTTCACAAGGGATCCGAGCTGGCGCCTGCGCACTAGAACGCCGGCAGAAGCGAAGTAAAGCAACATTCCATTGCACATGCGTGGCAGGCCCGCTGCTTCTCTTCGCTTCTGCCAGCGTTCTATTGCGCAGGTGCCAGCTCCCAGGTGCGGGCAAAAGATGGGACAGCGGCACCGATGAAAGTCATCTCCAGGACGAGAAGATGATGGGGTGGGAGAGTTAGTTAGCTAGGTAGATAGGGCTAGTAGTCCGCGGGCCAGCTAGGGAAAGAGGGGGGTTGTGAGAGAGGAAGTGAGAGGGGGGGATCTGAGTGAACCGCAATGCATCATGGAAGTTGAAGGCTAAGACAGCAGGAAGCTACCCATGTAAACAAATGCAGAAGATACCAGGAGCTGCCATAGAAAGCCAGAAATCACTCAAAAACACTACTAAAGATATTTGGGTGAACTTATTGACCCATTGATAGCACTAACAGACTTTTTTAAAAATAATTTTTTTGCCTGGAAAACCCCTTTAAATAAAAGATCTGACACACCATCATGCTGAGTTGAGTTTGACCTTGTATCATGTGTGTATTGTGTCATTACACTATCCCCCTCATGACGTCATTCATCTAGGAGCACGTCATCCTATTGCCTGAAGAGTACCAGACTCTTCTGTGACACCAGTATCAGTGTAACAGCACCTACTGAAGGATACAGTTGGATTTGGTTAGAGGTCCCCTTTAAATAATATCAGGGACTGCAGCCATGGAAATGTGACAATTCTCTCTACTGTCCATTGGCAATGAATATATTTATGTACTCATGTTGTCCCATGATAGGTGACCATATCATAAATTTCAGATACCTGTTTTACCGAAAACTTGGTCAGCCAAAAGCTCTCTCTCTATCGATTCTTCTGTACACATGAACACTTAGTGTGGCCAAGTGCCAATGAATGGGGGTGAGGAGAAAGTCGCTGCCAGCCAGCTATCAAGGTAGCTTATGTTCCATAAAAAGTAAAGCATCAGGCAGGTGGAGATCAAACAACAATCATGCTCTTCTCCGACATTTGCAAGGGAGTAAGGAGATCCCCATACAGATTAGATGGTCGGCTGGTCTCATAAAAATGAAGGGTCTGACCTATTTAAATAGGAAGAATTTATTAAGACTGGCATTTCTTACTCCAGTCTAAATTCATTCCCCAAGACAAAAAGAATTGCCAAAATTACTTAAGAGTCTTTGGCCATATAATAATTTTGGTGCATGTAGGTGTGCCTGATCTCAAATCTAGTCTAAAACTAGCATAGACTTGTGGTATAACTCGTGCCAATTTTATGGCATAAGTTATAGCCAATATGGCAGACCAGGGCATCCCCATCCCGCCATGATGTGCCAAAACATTCACCAAGTGGAGGCACATTTTTGGCCACTTCCTAGGCACAGCAGGGTTAGTAAATCTGGGCCAATGTGCATGCCGAAGCTTTAGGGTGACTTTTGACTCCCCACCTCTCACACGCCACTTTAATGTTTCTCTATAGGGACAAAAGTTGCATGGTAACGCCAAGAACACAGAAATGGTCGAAACTCAAGTGATTGTTCAAGTTGCCCAAATGCTATATATTATATATCCCTGAGGACCCTGAATCAGAACAAATTAAAAATATAATTCCAACAATTGAGTAATAAAATCACACCGATCAACCAAAATTCGCTATAAAATGTAAAGTATAAAGGAGGTTCTTTAAACGCTAGATCCCCATTATATGCATGCAGAGTACCAGGTATTTCATGTAACAGAGTCTATACCCGTAATAAAGACTTTCAACCAATATTTCCCACATAGAAACAGTAAAAATTGAGTAATTTCTATGGAATGAAAAAGTTAATAGTGACATTCGGCGCCCAACTCATAATAGAGCCTATTCACTGTCTATAAAGTCTCCATATTATGGTAATGCCGACTCCCACTGTATAATATATTCCATTTTCTATCAGTATCCTGCTGGGGCATTTCAAAGAGTACAATATGAGCACTGTATGTAATCCGAGTTAAGAGTATTACCATTTCATATTCAAAACATTGTTCACTGAACATACATTTTAATGACAGAAAACGGCAAAGGGGACAACTTGCCATTCAGTCATTAAGGATTTCTGCCCATCTTAAAATGCTCTTGATAAAAGACATTCTATAAATGGCATGAAATTGTTCGGTCTGAGAAAAATTGCCTTTACAAAAAGAAGAGTAAAAGTGCCGTATCCTAATATTCAAAAATATTTTTAAAAAAAAATTCCACTACTAACAGACGGAGACAACAGTAACACATTGGCCCACATTATCTTCTCTATTAGGATGACATTAAAATGAAGAACTAACCCTCGAATTTCAAGGCTAATTTCAATGAACACAAAGTAAAAAAAAAATACAAAAAAATAAATAAATAAAAAAAAAAAGGAAAGTCTCTTCTCATTGAATAATATTCTGCCACATACTGTATGAGAATTGTGAGAAAAATATGTAAAGAATTTTTCTATATCTGTTCCAGATCAGTTATTTCCTCTCTATTTTTTTTCCGACAAAGCTCTTTCTGGCTGTAAGGCAACTGGCTAGTGAAGAAGCCCTCCCCCCTCAGTTCTGTCTATCCAAGAATGCTAAGCCCCTAACAATAACTCTGGCACTTACAGTTCGATTTCATTTGCATGGATGCAAGTTCTAAATTTTTCCAATAGAAGTCTCTATCAATGCTGAAATTTTTTGTCGTTCATGTTAGCTAATTATAGGGGGAATCGAGAGCATCACCATACAAAAGTACAAAGAAGGCATTTTCTTGTATCTATGATAAAAAAAAAATGTGGTGTACTCCACATGAATGCAGATTACTTTACTAATTAACATTTAGGTTAAAGCCCCACGTTGTGGAAAAGCGGCTTTTTTTTTTGTTTTTGAGCCAAAGCCAAGAATGGCTACAAAAGGAAGGGGAAATATATAGGAATTTCTTATACTTCTCCCTTCTGTTCAATCCACTCCTGGCTTTGGCTCAAAAAACCGCACCAAAATCTGTGACAAAAAAAAAAGTTGCTTTTCTGAAACTTGGGGCTTAAGCCTCAAGGACAACTCACATTGTTTCTTCTGGAGCGGTTTTTGAGGCTTTTCTGCCTCAAAAACAGCTTCAAAACATCTGAAAAATTTTCCCATTGATTTCAAAGAGAGTCAGCCTTCTGCTTTTTCCAGCGCTATTTTTTTCAGCTATTTTGAGGCAGAAAAATAATTCTCCAAATTCCAGTGAAATAAATGGGACGCCTAAAACAATTCCTCAAAAAACATGTAGAATTTTTAAAAAACATCTTAAGAAAGGGAGTTGCTTTTTTAAGTTCGAAAAAAGAAGCAATGTAAACCCACAAGCCGCAAAATTGGGACAATAAATCGCCGCCACTGGAAAACCCTGGAAATACCCCCCAAAAAACAGACAACACACATACTTGTGGGAAAATTGAGTAAAGCCTTCCCCTCTGCAATCCGATGTGTGGGATTGCCCCACCATAAATTCTGGCATATATATATATCTATATATATATAGCTATATCTATAGTACAATGGTATTCTCCATTAGCAGGGAATATGTTGAATCTTATCATTCAGGTTAGATGGAACTTTGCCAAAAATTTTAACCAATGGCTTAGGATTCTTAGATCTTAGAATTTTAGATCTTACAATTTCTTTATGTGGGTGGAGATATGGGACATTGAGATCTCCTATGGCAGAAATTCAACTGAAGACAATGAATATTTCCTAATATACAGTTGCCCTCCATTTTCTCTATCCTCTATGACATGTTCTATACGTACATTACATATTTTCGACAAATGCTTTATTTACCAGCAGTGTTTATTCATTATGAAGTACTTTGTTGGGAATCACACTTTGTTTTCCAGCCATCTGTTCCTACGTCTTATCACTCTCCGGCTTGCCGGAATGACGATCAATCTTCTTTATGTTGACGTTTAATCTACATAAATTCTGCGACTTTATGATTTAGTCCACTTGTCATCTGTTGTTTTGACGTACTTGTAAAAATTAATTCATGAGAGCTCCTCAAACATCTTTATTTGCTGGTTAACCACTTTTCTGACCGCAATGTGTCACCCAACAATCTGATAGGCAAACTCTATATTCAGCAGGGACACAACTATGCCAATACAAGCAATATTAATCATGTGCGAGAAAAAAAAAACAGAGAGAGATATAAAGGGACGAAGCTCAATGCCAAGATTTCCACGGCTGGAACATCAGAGAAACTTTGTACCTAGGATATTAAAAATATAGTGGCCAAGACTTTCCAATGCGAAACAAAGCAAAAAAGCAAAAAAAAAAAACCAAAAACAAAGTTCAGTCCTACTGAGGATGATCTTTCATGGGAGCTTAAAAAAAAAAAAAAAAAATATTATTATATATATATATATATATATATATATATATATATCTATCTATCTATAGATAGATAGATAGATATATATATAAATTTATATTTTCCAGGTGTGTCGGCCTCAATATCACAAAATAAAAATTAAAGAAGACTTTTCACCACCTCCACCAACACAAGCTCTTTATGTCCTTTAGGTCTGTTTCCAACGCTTCCAGCACAGTTGTAATTTCTCCTCTATCCCCCACCTTCAGTGCAGCTAATTTTGATGCCCGATATGCTAAATAGACTCTCTAATGTCAAGTGGGTGGTATCAGACAGGAGCAGATAAGGGGGCGTGACTCAGCTCCAATCAGAGGCAGACAGGGTCAAAGCTTTAAGTCACACCCCCTTGTCTGCTCCTGCCTGACATCACCCACTTCTCTTTAGAGAGTCTAGTTAGCCTATCAGACATCAAAAGTAACAGAACTGATTGCTCAGGAATGGTGGGCGCTAGAGAAAACATTCCAACTGTTCTGGATTTAGTGGAGTGGAGCCTATTAAAGGACAAAAAGTTGGTAAAGGTGGTGAAAGGTCCTCCTTAAGGCTGAAGCCCCACGTTGCGGAAACACAGCTTTTTTTGTTGCAGATTTTGTTGCATTTTTTTGAGCCAAAGTCTGGAGTGGATTGAGCAGATGGTAGAAGTATAAGAGCTTCCTATATATTCCCCATTCCTTTTGTAGCCACTCCTAGGTTTGGTTCAAAAAACGCAGCAAAATCTGCAATAAAAGAAGCTGTGTTTCCACAACGTGGGGCCTCAGCCTAAAGGTTCTGTTTGCTTTTTGCAGTATTTTTTTGTTAGAAAGCTCCCCTAAAAAAAAAAAAAAAAAAAAAAAAAGCTAATGACAGGTTGCTCTGCTAAAGGGAAACCCTATCTGCTTAAAGAGCAGTTACATGCAGAAATCTGCGGTGAGAAGAGTCCTGGTGTATGACTCCTCCAGAAGGAAGAATTTCCCATCTGCAAAGAGCATGCATGGTCTAATAAGTCCCTGCACCAGTCTCCCCCTAATGAAAGGCATTACCCCTTCTGTCCAACCTATATCAGAAAAATTGCATTTGCTCAATTCCTAGTCATTGAGCAACAAACCCAGGAACCACTAATAATTTCTTAAAGAGTCCGATCTGTCCAGATTCGCATTAGACATTACAAACTTGGAAACATGCCCCATTTTTATCATGTCCATGGGCAGTTTAACAGTTTCGCTAGTCTCTGTGCCACATCGACTAACCAAAGTTCACGGTCCTCGTACTAAATCAATTGCCTGTCCATATTAGTAAAGGACTGGTGCTGACGTACGGTCCCTTCCCTCTGAATATGCAGAAGATCCCGAGGAGTGAAGGTCTTTCTGTTCATTACGGAAACGTATCTTCTGTATCCTGGCCACAATAAAACATCTCCGGAAATATTCTCTGGGCCATTTTGTACAATCAGACAGATTTAGGCTATTTCTTGTATCAATAAATTCCACCTCACCACTGGATAACATACAGTACTGGCGACCGCTATGAAAGGTCCATCATAAATACAAAGTATGGCACTGCGGTGGAAGGAGAAGATACATCACGGAACAGCTACATTTTATAGGGTTGCGCCTTCTTGCCGCAGACAATAAATACGTACTGAGACAATACATCATTTATATTGGTAGGATTATTTTTCAGGACGCAACAAAAGAAAGCGCTAATGGAATAGTTCACCAAATGAACAACATATAAATAAATACAAGAGATAATACAATGCGCCAAGACAAAAGTACAATGCAGGAAATCGAAAAATGAGCAATGATCTTTCTGGTCAGAGGGTTAACCTTTAGCGCCCCTCCAAGGGGGACGGAAGGATTACCTGATGTCCAGGCACAAAAGTCTATGACTTTCTATGGACAAGTTTTCTCAAATGAAACAACCTTTTCAATGATGGCCAAGGTGTCCAGTCATGGCCACAATGGGGGAAATTCATCAGCTCCTTGATAATTCAGGCTTGCCTCGCTCCTGTCAGGAGCTTTATTAAGACTGGTATAGGAAATGCCAGTCTTAATAAATCCCTCCATTGCCCTAGCATCTAGTTTTCACCTTTGCAAACTTGTGACTTGCACAAGAGATACTCTCCAAAAAGTTGGGAGATGTTTAAGTCTGAAACTACCACATTTCTAAACTACAATAAAACCACTATACCGGATCCGACCACTGCCAGTTGTGGTGCACAGATATGTCAGGAACAAACACTGCCTGAAAATACTCGAAGGTCTAGCAATTTCCGTGAAAACATATTCTTATCTCTCCATATTAAAATATAACACCAGAACAAAGATGCATGTGTGTTTTAGGTGCAACAGTCTTTAATCATTGCAAGTAATATAGTATATGTCAGTATTTTCTAACTGTTTCATATCCGGGGCTCCTTTACCAAATAATTTTTACCAAAGGACAAAAAACTTCAGTTTTTGATTTTACAGCTGAAACACAATGAAGTTGTTTAACTTGTAAAATTCAAAAACCTCACCAAATACTGCATCAAAACTGCATGCATGGTTTTTCCAATGGAATCTGCATGACAAAGGCACATGTGAATGTACCCTCAAACCTACACCATCTTATCGTTTCCATGCAACCACCCGCACCAAGCATACGTCAAAGCTATACATCACAGTACATTCACCATCTCCACCACACAGTTTAATGCTCCCTAGTAGCCCCCACACACAGTATAATACTCCCTAATAGCCCCTCACACACAGTATAATGCACCCTAGTAGCCCCCACACACAGTATAATACTCCCTAATAGCCCCTCACACACAGTATAATGCACCCTAGTAGCCCTCACACACAGTATAATACTCGATAATAGCCTCTCACACACAGTATAATGCACCCTAGTAGCCCCCACACACAGTATAATACTCCCTAATAGCCCCTCACACACAGTATAATGCACCCTAGTAGCCCCCACACACAGTATAATACTCCCTAATAGCCCCTCACACACAGTATAATGCACCCTAGTAGCCCCCACACACAGTATAATACTCCCTAATAGCTCCTCACACACAGTATAATGCACCCTAGTAGCCCTCACACACAGTATAATACGCGATAATAGCCCCTCACACACAGTATAATGCACCCTAGTAGCCCCCACACACAGTATAATACTCCCTAATAGCCCCTCACACACAATATAATGCACCCTAGAAGCCCTCACACACAGTATAATACTCCCTAATAGCCCCTCACACACAGTATAATGCACCCTAGTAGTTCCTACACACAGTATAATAATCCCTATTATCCCCCCACACAGTATAATGCTACCCAGTGGCCCTCACACAGTGTAATACTCTCCATTGGCCCACACACACCACGTGATGCTCCAGAATGGCCTCCACACTGTAAATATAAAGGTCCCCTTTGGCCCCACACAGTTTACATGCATGGAGGAAATGCTGTTGGCTAAATGAGCATAAGTGTAACATTAGGGTAAGTTCCTACAGAGTACAGGAGGATTTCTCAGGCAGAATCCACCTTTTGCAAGGTAGAATATGCTACTGACTCCCATTGAAAAGAATGGGAGAGTTGGGAGACATCAACAACTCAGTGTAAACATACCCTTATAGTGCAGTGTAGTACAGTGCTTGGATGACCACGTAATATGAGGTCAGGCCAAGTCTCCTGCGAGGCTATTCTCAGAACTCCCATAGACGTGAGTAGAGAGAATAGCACATGCTTAGATACAGCTCCCCTCTCAGTGGTTATGGGTTGTGAAATCCTTCTTTTTTTTTTTTTCAAATAATTGTGGGTCCCAGAGGTGATATGAGCATCTATCGTAATCTGATGGCATACTCCTGTAAGAGCTCTCCACGCTGGCTAGTGGATAGGCAATCTCATATTATGCCTTAGGTCTTCATGATACAATCCCTGTTGCCCCAGCTGGCGGTGAGTTAGGGCAGATCAGCACCATTAGTGATCTGGAGTACTCAGACCTACGATACAGTACAAGGACGGCCATTCATCTACATTACCATGAAGGTAATACAGCACAATTGAGCCAGTAAAATCAGCTTTGCCAGGAGATCTTGGCTCATATAAAGGAGTTTTCAGTATAGCAACAAAACTACAAAAAATGGTGGACTCTGATGGACAAGGACCAAAGAATTGCATCCTAATTTATAGTATTTGGGTTCCTCTTACACAACTTAAAAGCCCAGCCTAATATATAGCCACCAAGGTCTCAGAGCTACGGAGCTATGGCAATATTCCTCAACATCAGTTAGCATGCACATAGTAAGATGAGTGACTGCTGGCTCAGCGCAATGGAGATGATATTACTCCCTCCCCGGTGCATTAAAATCATGTCATAGAAAGCTTTCAAGTGGTCTGCACTGATCTGTGCCTTGTAAAAGCTTCTGCTGATGTCTCTATCTGATGACTATTTTCGGGCTGCTTGGTATGAGACAGACAAACATGAGCGAGCTGAACAAGTGGTACATATCCTTAGGAAATGTAGATGTTAGAGAATCTATCGCCAGACTGTGCCCTATAGACATGCTTTATGTGTTGCTTTCACTACATTGTCCACTTAGTTGACTATAAAATGACAAGCCGCACAACATTTCAATCCCCATCGAAGGTTATTGTAAGACAACATTCCTATTGTAGAGAACATTTTTATGACCCTCGTCTGTGAAGCCTATTTCATAAGACACTGAGGATGGTTGGAAGGCAAGAAATAATATATTCTTCAGGGCTGTGGAGTCTGAGATAGGACAAGTTTTGGATGGAATAAGAAAAAAGCTATCGACTCCGACTACAAAATAAAAGAATGAATTATTTAAAATGATATTATATAATTATAGATATTGTATAATTAATTAATTGTATAATTTGTTACATATTTACTTTCATAGGAATTCAATTATTTTTTTTTTTTTTCTTGAATTAGAGAATCTTTACTGCTTCTATCTGACCATGCCTGTCAGCCATTTATGAAGGAGTCAGTCTAAGGAAAAATAGAGGAGTAGGAGTCGGTGATTTGACCTACCAACTCCACAACCCCAATCTTGGCTAAAATAAAGAAGGAGACGGTCTCAGCTGTACCCAATTGGCTTATTGACTCTTCTTGGAGAGCAGAGTAAGGCCCCTTGTAGACAACCATGGTTTTGGTCAGTGTGCTATCCGTGTATTTCACGGATAGAACACTGACCAATTCTTTTCTATGGGCCCGATTTTCACGGTCCCGTGTGCGGGCCGACAGTCCGGGCCGCATCAGACAGGACATGTCCTTTTCCTGTCCTATTTTGCGGCCCGTGCTTCCTTGGCTCCTATTCATTTAATGACAGGAGCCATGGAAGCATGGCCCGTACACGAGTGGCACACGGGGATATCCCCGTGTCCCCCATGTCCAGCCCGTACATTCTAATTCACGACTGGCCGGTTGCAGCACGGTCTACAACCGGCCTAAGTTGAGTATGAAACCTCAGATTTTTGATGAGCAAGTACACGGTTTGTTTCTTTCTCAGATGAAAGCCAAGAAAAGTGAAAGCCATCCAGTGTCTAGCTGACCACTTCTACTTAGTGATACAATAGATATGTATACAAGAATCTATGAGCCAGTAGCAACCATAAAAGTTCACTAACACTTACAATGGAAAACAAAAATTGTTTACAAAATTGAAGAAAAAATATGTGCAACTGAAAAGACAAACTTCAAATTATAAGGCTTAAGACTAGAGATGGGCGAATTTCTCAAAAGTTCGATTCGGCAGTTCGATTCGAAGTTCCAAAAAAATTTGCTTCGATCTGAATTACTTTGCGGCGAATAAACAGCTATTTCCGGGCTGCAGAGAGCCGGGGTGGGCGGCAAAGTGGCGGAAGCCCTTGGATACCGTGGTCATGTCTCTCTCTCTCTCTCTCCCTCCAGCACGGACAACTTTTATTCATGTGGAAGGATCTGTTAACAAGCAAAGACACGCCTACCCAATCACATCACTAGGGAATATCTTGTGACCGTCTGATGTCACAAAGGTCCTTACTAAATATTCGTTACCATGAAGCATCAGGAAATCTGGAATCGTGGAGAATCGAAGATTTCCTGAAATTCGGATCGAATTCCACTTCTGCAGAATCGATTCGCTCATCTCTACTTACGACAACAAACTAAAATATAATCCAAGATATATCCTACAATTGTCAGGTTGTATTTTAGAGCAACACAAAAAGTATAGCAGAGTCCGGTTTTTCTGCTCTTTAATAAGCTTTATTTTTAAATGTTTTTGAAGACACATTGGTTCCCCCAGGACAAAATAATGAAATAACTTACTCTATCGTGTAATGAAAGATACCTAGTATATGACATTTTGTTCTGTCTCGGATCGTTGACCAGAAAGGGTATCGGCTTCCAGGGGCTATTTGAAATTCTGATCAGAGCTAAGATGGGGATCCAGTCTATCTGAGAAAGTAGTTCAATGTATCATTCACATCTCAGAGATTAATCGCTTCCCTTCAGAAAAGTACGTGCAAGTGCAGCCAAAAAACTCCCTCTGCATTTTAATAGGCAGGAACTGCAAAGTGAGACTGTTTATGGATCAGCGCTTCCCCAGCACCGGCTATAAATAATACAAAAATATACCGGGGAAGACGCCACATATTTTACCTGCACGGTCGTCGCTGACAGGTTAATTAATGGCGTAAAGTACTTTAAACAACAGAAGAAAAAAAGCGTAACAAATAAATACAAAAACGCAAAAATAAAACATGAAAAAAAACAGTTCCAAGATTTAAATAAAACGCTAAATTTAAAGTGGCAATGTGCCAAAAACTTAATATATACTGCACAGTATACAGAAGGTTCAGATTGTGCAATATATATATATATATATATATATATATATACTTTCTATCTTTGTAACTGCTTACAAAATCTCAAAATTAACAAAAATTTTCAGTGATACAGTCAAAAATGTGTGCAAAAATTTGAAAAGGAGGTGCAATCAGATTTCACTGATCCCACACCACTGTTGTTCCAAAGCTTTCTGAATTCCAGCTGGTCTCTACTACTTGGTCACACAGGAAATGCCTACAAACTCCAGTTCAACCAATCACTGGCTGCAGCAGAAACACACCTCAGTCACTGATTGGCTCAGTGAGCATGTGCTGTGTATCCAGACTGGTCTACGAAGTGGGAACCAGGTAAGAGTTGAAATGGGATCAGTGAGTACTTTTTTTTTTTTTTTTTTTAACTCATGCTTGGCCCATTTTAAGATAGAATAGTTATAATGTAACTACCTAGCCTATATAGAGAAATATAGTGGGCATGCTCTGTACTGACTACAGTAGTCAAGGTGAAGGGAGGGGGAGGAGGGAAAAACAACTGTCCTGCCACCATCATATATTGTCAAAGAAGAACTATGTGAAAAGGAAGAAAGTCTATTGCACAGAAACAAGTCAGAAGATGACTCCTTAGCCTACATGAAGGAGTATTGTTGGCATGCTCTGTGTGAAGCAGCTAACCTGTCCATCATTTATTGTCAATGAAAGGATACATTAGGCCTTGATCTTGCTCCTTGGCCAATTATGACAGTATGGCCACCTCTGACTGTTTTTGTAACCCAGAATTGGACATTTATCAACCATAATACATTGCTGCGCTGTACCCTATGGGGGCGCCTTTAAAACAATTATTGTGTACTGAAGCAACAATAAAAAATAAAAAAATAACATATAATACCATTTTTAGGCAGGTGTGTAAAAAATTCTACAAAGTAAGAATGTTTCCAGAAATAGAAGGGTTAATAGTTTATCTTTGTCAATTAAAATGAAGTGAATGAAGAAAAGAGAAATGTAAATCTCATCAATATTTGGTGTGACCTTTTCCCTTTGGAGGAGGAGTCCTGGAAGTGATGATCCGGCCCCCACAGATATAGTCCTGATCTCATCATCATCCAGTCTGTCTGGGATGACATGAAGAGACAGAAGGATTGGAGCAAGCCTACATCCACAGAAGATCTGTGCTTAGTTCTCCAAGATGGCGGGAACAACCTCCCTGCCGAGTTCTGCCAAACACGGTCTGCAAGTACCGAGAGGAACTGATTAACCCTTCTATTTCTGAAAGCATTCTTACTTTGTTGCATTTTTTCAGACCCGCCTAAAACTTTTGCATGGCACTGTACAATAATGATAAAGACAAGGATATACAGAAATAACCAATTGTTCTGTCATAGAGGAACCCAGCTTTCCATCCATTATTTTATTTAATCCTTTCTGGGGAGTGTTTTTTTGGCAATCGGCGACAACCCAAGTCTATTGCAGCGATTGTAAGAAGGGCTTTTAAGGAGATTAGTTTCTCAGAGTTTCTCATAAAAGCATCCATTAAAGCAAAAATTAGGCAAGCAATTTAGCCATGATTATATTTTACAGACTGTGAGGGGGAACAGATTTTATTTTTTAATTCCATCTTGCAGAGGTATAATATTTTTTAAGTAATGGAACATTCTAAAAAATGCCACAAAAATAGCCACTTAAAGCATATAAATACGCAGGCATTGTATGTCTCTCCTTGGCTAATAACAAGCGCAGACTATCAGGCAGGATTCCTGGGGAGTGTTCACTTTTTTCCCCAATTAATGGATATTTCATCATTAAGCAAACCTTTTCTATGGAACAGAAGACTTACCCCAGGGGAATACATTGAACCTTTTAAGGGAGCAGTAATGCGAAAACAGTCTTTGCTTAATTACATCAAGTCTATAGGAATCTACATGATGTACCCATCTGTATTAGAGCCTTTACACAGGCTCTGTTCACACTAGTGGCATGGCTTTTATTTAGAATGAATCCAGATGATGATAGACTCAACTGAAAATATAATGGGGTCCGCAGTTATGATCGAAAGGATCTTATTAGGAACAGACTTTGGAGGTTCTTGATGGTCATAATGACACGTCAGAAGTTTTGATCGTGGGGGATTGGGTGGTGAGACCTGCACCGAACTCTAAAACAAAGGGGCATAAGGGCTCAGCTATGCCCTTCACCCTTTTGTTTATAATCGGCTTTTCTCGAAGAGTAGCGAGAGCAACGTACAGATTCTGGCAAAGTATCTAGAATTTCTCTAGAGAATCAAGGTGATCACAACTGAAGTATTTCTGGCCCTCTTTGATGTAGCTATCTATGGAGGTCTTGGTGTCCAGGGTCATACTAATCAACATTTTTGACACATCAAAACTTTTTGAAAATGATAAGTATCCTTTAAGTTACACCTACGCTTAAAGGGATTTTCCAGGACTTATTAATTGATGACTTTACCTTAAGGTCGGTCATCAATTAAAGATCCAGTTACACACTTGACAAAGGGGTTCTTTCCCGAAATGTCTGGTATGTTTGGACAAAATTGTATGAGCAATTTGGCTGGATTTTTCTTCCTCTGGAGTCCCTCCTCTGGTTTCCAATTGGTAATCCTTTGAATCCAGGTTTACCCGGTGGTGTTTGGCCTACAGAAGCTTCTACTCCTCCCTCCTGACGCTAGGTTCACACCTGCGTTCGGGTTTCTGTTCAGGGGTCCGCTTGGGGACCCCCAAAATGGAAACCTAATACACTTAAAAAAGCAGTTACCCGGGTTTCTGCCGGAAAAAGGGAGAAAATTTTTTCAAGCGGAATGGGGAACGGAATCCCCCAGCGGAGTGCAGGCGCAGGTGTGAACCTAGCCTTAGTGTGATTTTTTGTGTTGTTGTGACACATCACAACCATGCCAGGTGAGTACTTCTGAATGCCTATATTTTTGTTTTTATATCTACAGTTTTGTTATATAATGTTGGGCATTGTCTCTTTATCTATTTTCTGTAGCTATCAAAGATTGTCAAGGACCAAAAACCCAGGATTCCAGCTCATTAGCTGAAGATTGGCAGGAAAGGTCATTAAGTAAGAAGTCCTGGAAACCCCTTCAAGGTGATTCCATTTTACGAGATATCAAAGTTGGCCACAGGCGTCAGATTTCACCCACAACTAAACAAACATATATGCAGTTCTCAAGTGGATAGCTGAGCAGCCCTTGTTCCAAAAATGGATCAATATTTGTTGACATAATGTTTTTGGTGGGATACGCCAACAAGATCAAGTATTTATAGTAGGGCTGGCTTTTGCCCAAAAATGAAATCTATATTTTTTTCTAGCGTATGAGCAAATTTCAATTTCAGTCTCGATTTTCTTGTTTTTACTTAAAGAGGTTGTCCGGGCAAAAAAAAAAAAAAATTTTTATAATAGGCCAGGGGAGGTGAAAAAAAAATAAAATAAAAATCATACTCACCTGCCCCCGATGCTCTGGTGTCCTGCCAGCATAATATGGTCCTGCTGGTGTCTTCTCAAAGTGAAACTGCTAGCCAATTAAGGCGTCCCAGATCCCTTCCGCCGAAGTCACTGATTGGCCTCAGCGGTCACTGCTGACACCAATCAGTGGCCTCAGGAAGAGACCCCGGGACGTCACAGGTAGTCATGTGTCCTTCGCTGAGGCTGCTGATTGGTCTCAGCGGTCACGTGAGGCAGGGACTTCCGTCGGAAGATAACAATGGACCGGAAGGATCAGACCACGCGTAGGAGGCATCGGAGCAGTGGGGAAAGGAGAGAATGATTTTTTTTTTTTTTTTCTCGCCACCCCCAGTCGATTTTTTTTTTTTTTTTTTTTTTGCCTGGACATCCCCTTTAAAAAATTTTTAAAAAGTTCAGTGAGCTGGCACAGGAAGAAGGAATCGGACATAACATGATACAGGCTTACTTGACCTACCACCCAACTATTGACTACAGTGAAGAAAGTGTTGGTCATAGCATGTGGCGGAAGGAGAAAGACTGTATGAAATATATCACGCTCTGGAGAGGAGCTAACATGGATTTCATGATTCCATTGAAAACAAAATTGAGATTCTTTGAAATGACGAATTAATCAATTTAATTGAAATAATTTCCCAGCCTTAATTTATAGGACTAGTTTTCATAGACACAACCTCAAGCAAATCCTTCAGCTGCTCGCGGACAATGCGGCTTCTCTAGCATCTTGTGGGTGGTTATCCGCTTTGGCTCATAGATGGCAGTACCAAGTTGGGAAATCACTTTTTTGATGTTGTATTCCCTAACGGGACATATAAATAGGGGGTTGCATTCACTGAAGGGGAGCAAGAGAATAATGGTCTGATATCTCCGCTACCATGCTTAGTTAGCTCAGCATTATATATAAGACAATGATAAGCAGCTTTCAGACACTTCTAATACCACTTTCTGTTCTGAGTCAGCTGTTTGTTGTCATGATAGTCATATGATGGAAGTGGGAAGTTTAGTGGCATATGGCGGAAGTAGAAGATTTGCATAATATTCTTGTAAATCTGATTACCTATATTAGTTATATATGGAAGAAGCCATCCTTCAAACTATACAAGACAGTGAATTCTAGTCTGGAGACATATGATGCTAGATTTTTAGAATAACCTATTGGGACTAGTACAGGAGGACAATGAATGGTGGAAGTATAAGTATTAGCGGAGTATTCTACAGGACACTAAAAACGATGGACTCTGATGTGGAGATCAATAACTATAAGAACAATCTGCTGACACACTAACTAATTGTTCTGCAAGTTTCAGATTCGAGCCGTGGGTGACATCTATGATATTAATAGAATAAGACAAGAAAAACCTGTCAGATCTACAGTATATATTCTCCGACAACCAGGCTGTCTTCACAAATGTTAAACTGATGATAGATCCTACTGAAAAATATCTTAAGTCTATGAAAATCTTCATGTCTAAACCACAAGCTTTTGAATGTCTTTATAAGGGGTTGTCTACCATTTTTATTTTTTAATTTATGTCCTATCCATAGAATAGGCCATAAATGTCTGATCGGTGGGGCTGACAGCCAACCTCTGCAAGGATCAGCTGAAGGTTCATCCTGTCTGTGTACTATACAGTGCATGGAGCCAGAAGCAGTTGACTTTGTGCCCGGTACAGTGGCCAGGTACAGGTACTGCAGCTCAGTTCTTATTGAATTACAGTATTGGTGCCTGGCCAGTATGGAGGACATGCTTCTGGCTCTGTGCACATGTAGTACACAGATTGGACGAACCTCCTAACAGATGATCCATGTAGGGGCTTCCTGCCGGCCCCCCCATCCTGAGAATAAACCATAATTTTAAAGAAAGAATTGTTGACAACCCCTTTAAGATTTGTAACCCTCTATTTAACAAAAAAAAAATACAGAGCATGTAAAGGTTTGATCTAATATCCTCTAAAGAGACACAATAGGTAAAAACTATGAAATCACTGGGTCCCCACAACTAGTAGAATGGGTGTCCACAGTAAAGAAGTCCAAATGGGGCAGTACTCAACTATTGAAGCTGGCACTCCTTGTAAGGTCTATAGTAAAATACAAAGATACCTGAACATAGATCTATTCTCCATTGCTGCTCCCTCTCCCCTCTCACAGCATGAAAGTGCCACACACAGGCTGCGGTAGAGAGACTGAAGCCTTGTTCCCAATACCTCCCCCCTCTACTATCCAACTTTGTCTCCAGTTACTTTTTCAGTATAGATGAACTTTTTAGTAATGGCGCAGGTTTCAGAACATTTACAAAGAGATGGCAGATACTTTAATATATAAGAAATGAGATACTTGGAACATATTAGTCAGTGGCTATCATAAAAGATTTTCCAAGGACAATGATATCCATTGTATAGACACAGATGTCATTCTCTATGAGTTGGCCACGCTCCAAGTCTTTTGGAGTTCTCCTTTAAATGGAACTGAAGTGTGAAAAATACAACAATGAAAAACCCAGGTGCACTTTTGCTCCACTCTTCATGTTCTATTAAGGCGATGAGCTAGCTACGAAATGCAGACTCAAAGAAAAATAACAATGGAAAGCAAAGAGGGCTAGCAATGAGTGATGAGGACCCAGACGGAGCATAGAGGCGGAGAGGAGTCTAGATCAGAATACAAAGGAGAGACAGAACGAGACATGACATAACAGACTCCTGATCAAAGTCAGGACGTCAACATCTAACGTCGTCTGACAGCTACCTTTGCCCTGCAATCGTAGAAGAATTTCTGTATTTGTGCCGGAGATTACATCTCAAAATAAATGATTTAGCTCCACGTTCTGATTTTTAGCTTTTAAGACTTCTTTAATGAAGAGCGAGCAATGAAAGCCAAGAAAAGAACAGAAGGTTAATGAGACTTAGCCGAGGCTACGAGGTTAAACGATAGAACGGCAGAGGTGGAAGGAGAAGTCGAGTTCCAGGTTAAATATGTAAAATAGAGATAACCGCCAATAATTCCGGCCTTCTCAGAGTCGGCAGCGATAATCTGCACTGAACAATTAGCTTCTGGCTGGTTTTCATTATAGGGATTTTCATCTCATACTACATTAGTAAGTGTTAAGGCAGTCATTATGTACATAGACCTTGTCTGGCTGGATACAATAAGTATTAAAGATGTGCGGTAGCCGAAAACACAAAAGGCCCTGATTTAGATCCACTTCTTCAGGTTTCAAGTATGGGCCCTCTCTCAGAGGGGAACTGTGCTATTTCAAGGGCATCTCACTTAGCCAGCCACTACCCCGCTCTGTACTGACGAAGCACAGAAACCAAGAAAGAGTCATGTTACAAGGCTCTTTAGTGGGTCGCGCATTGACTTAGAGATTCCTATTGCTGGCACTATAGAGTTCCTTCCATCTGGAGAAGAGCTAATCTACATAGATATGGGTCATATTAGTTAAATAAGCTTTGACCAAATACCCCCAAGGCTACCCTCGGCCATGCATAGATGGTAAAAACAAAACTTTCAAGCCCTTCCACCAGCCCAACAGGAAAAGGGTGTGCGCAAATTCCACTTCTTTTTCGGGTTCAAGAGACTGAATTTGTTGGAATTGTGGTGAAAAATTGGAACTATTTCAGCAAATTTGGGACTATTGGCAACTATGGTCATGGATTTGACCAGTTTTGAATGGATGTCACATTACACTGTGTTGTGGCTAATAGTGCTTTTGTTAGTAGCCAATGCCACTGTCTTGCATGTCAGAGTGATTTCATAAGATATTGTAGCTTCAGAGCCCCCAGTTTGACTCACTTACAGTCTCAGCTTGCCGTATTGCCATTATAGCAGAACAGGTTTGCAGCATTACCTCCATTAAAAACCCACATGGCAAACATGTCACCATAACAGTGGCAGTAAGTAACATGTAGAAGATATAAGCACTGAGCCATCGTGCCGCCCCCATCATCATAAGACACATTTGTAAAACGTTGCACCACCCAATGGTTGGCTTCCTATGTGTCAAAATTTGCAAAGCCTGGGCCAAATTGGGGTGCACGTTGATACATTGTAAGCCACCCTTTGTCGTTAAATCACATCCTTTCCCACTAAGCCCCTATCTCGTTACGTGAGCTGTAAAATGTGCCCAAAACACAATACATTTGCCGTAAAGCATGTATGCCATGTTTTTTTTGCAGCAACGCAAGCCAGGAAGAGAAAAACAAAAAATAAAACAAAAAACATCAGTGATCGCAGTGTTCACTATGGCACATGGATTGCAAAAGTGTTGGTGCACTACCAAATAATCCCTTGTATCAAAGTTTCTTGAAGTGTAACATGGGGAATGAAGATACAGTGCCTTGCAAAAGTTTTCAACCCCTAGACAACCAACAGAATCATGCTTATCCGGAACAAAATAACTTTTTTTTTTTTTTTTAAATATTTCCCTTTAAAAAGGAAATTTTTTCCATCTTAAATTGTAGCTTCCATGCTTGTGCAGGTACCATAAATATATAAAACCTAAAATATATACATATGATATACATATATATATTTTATTTTTATTTTTTTTGACAATTTTGGAAAATAAAAATATATAATTCAGACTTTTAGGGGGTCGACTACTTTTGCAAGGCACTATCTATAGTGGTTAAATCTTATGGTTTCGAGTAGAGTTAGGCTGTAAACCAAAGCTATTCAACCTCTCGTGCTTCTCCCCCTCCCCTTCCCATTTCAGCCTTTGTTTGCTGAATACATAAAAATATCACATGGTTGTAGAATCACAAGCGGCCTCCAGTGCCGTGTGCTCCATTGTCATACACAATAGTACAACATACAATCAGGAATATTCCAGAAGCCATTATAAATATTCTATTTTACCATAAAATGTCAACATCGCTATTTGAAGACCGCATTAAGTAATTTTGTCGAAAATACATATGTCATGGTTAGAAATCTTACACAATAGGAAATGCATCAATAAATGTGACCCCTCTGTATGTAATTGTATGTATTGGCCCATTACGTGAAAGGGTGCGCTACCTGAAGTTACTATAGCGTGCACTCGGTGAAAGGATTCTGCGTCACTAAAACATATAAATCCACAAATAAATAAAGAGTATTTCTTCAGATTTTCTTTCTATTTCAATATTTTTTTTTCCTGGGAACGTAACAACCTATTTAGCCACAATTACTGCAGTTGATCGGTCGATCTGGATAACTCTGCTAAGAAGAGTTGCCACTGGCTGCTCATTTCCCCTACAGTGGCCACTACAGGAAAAACTTAGTATTACATGTGGCCATTCAAATGAATAACAGTCCATGTACTACAACCCCTTTAAATGGGTTGTACCAACCAGTAAACTTATCATCCATTCGCAGCATGCATGAAAAGTATCTGACGATGGGGCCTGACCAATGTGGCCTGCACTAGTCACAAGAAATGGGGTCTCCCATCTGAATGGAACCGCAGTCAAACTTGTACGCTACCATTCCATTTATATAGAGGAATGTGGGATCTTGTGGGTGTTCTACCAGATATAACCAATCCTGTGAATTTTATCTATGCGTACATGTAAAATGCCATTCAAAAGCCCGTGTCTAGATATTGCTTTTACATTCCTATTTTGGTGCCCCCTACTGTTCTATACATTCATTCTCAAAATGCCCACCTTATGTGTCCAATGCTCAGCTCTACCTCCTAGATCCTCTCGTACACGGGGGTTGGAGTGATTCCTGCTATTGGCCAGGCCGGACAATAAGAATCAGTGCACTAGAAATGCATTAGGTGGACGTTCTAGGAGGAAATCAAAATAACAGCAGGGGGCGCCATAATATGTAATATTAAAGGGATTTTCCAGGCAAAATGGGAAACCTAGGAAGGGCGGTGCGGTGTTGGTGGGGTAAAATAAATAAAGAAGTGATCCTCCGTTTTGGTATTTCAACCCATGCAGGTTTCACTGTAAAATTCCTATAATATCTAGACACTTAAGTATTTTTTTGAAAAATATTCAATCTGAAAATTTGCCAAGTTTTCCCTGATCGAACAAACAAATGTAATTTTGAAATCAAAGGACGACATGTTTAAAACATGTATATGATCATCTGTGCAAGACGTGTGCACACTATGTTCTCCCGAAACCAGATGTACCGAAAATAGGCTGCTTATTTTATTAAGCCTCAGCCACGGTGATGAAGATTTAGAAGCGCCGATCCTTCAGGGCTCTAATTCGATGCTTGGTAATAAGTGGCAATTGCCTTCGTTTAAATCTAATTTACTTTTCACAGCAATTTGGAAGTGTCAATCTAGTCTCATCACTTCACCTTGTAAAATATGACAAAAAGGTGACTGTGGAGTCAGGAGATCTTCTAAGGCAACTTTCTCCTCTCATGCAGATTCTCAAAGAGGTTTTCTGGACAGAAAATTTCATCGATCGGTAAAATTACCGGCACCAGTGCGGCAACTGAACATGGCCGAGACCCTGTCCTTTAGCCAATGATGCATACAAGGCCTTGTATTATCCACAACATTGTGTGCCCATTGGCCCAGCCCAGATGTCAGACTAAAGTATGCCGCTGAGGGTCTGACCTCCAAGACCTCCCCTGATCAGCAGATTGAAGGATCATGGTGGTGGTTCCTGGTACTACAGCTCTTTTTCAAGTGAATAGGACTAAAAGTAACACATCGCCAACTTTTTTATTTCTTAAAACCAGTGAAATCTATCCTCTTTTTTCTAAATTTGATTTTATTTTCTGATTGTATATATTTTTTCTATCTTCTGTACATGATTATGGGGTCGGCCATCTTGCCCGAGCTTCTCCTCAGCTCTGTTAACAGCATTTAGTGATATGCTTTACAGCATAGTCATGGCCATAAGCAGGAATAGGATGTCGATGACTCACTGAAGTCTATGGGAGCGTTTTCTATGCATGCTCTGTGCAGGGAGAGGGAAAAGATAACCTGTAAAATCATATATTGTCAGTAGTCATTGTAATGATGGCTCAGTGGTGTGATCTTCTATTGTTATCATTCAGTAAATGAGGTGACTGCTGCAAAGAAAACCTCTACAAAATGGGCAAGTATCATTCTGTTGTTAGGCTTAGTGGCCAGAGTAATATTTGTAGGAATAGTAGTTTTTAAAAAATTTAGATAGGGACATGGAAAATGTAAAAAATAAATGAATTAAAAAAAAATCTCAAAAAATACGTTTAACATAAGAAAATAGATTAAAAAGCAGGCCATATTTTGGTGACACATTCTCTTTAAGTTTCAATAATAGTCACAATCATGAAAGGTGCCGTGTCTGTGTGGGCACTGAAGTGACATTGCTCCTTACGACTGTTGATTGACAGGTGTTTTGGGGGGTTCTTTAAGAGACACTTCTAAAAGGTGACCTTCCTAACAATTGCCAGCATACCACATAGTGCCCTTTGACCAAAAAAGTAAAGAAACCATTTAGGGTGCCCCTTTTGGGGTGCTGTAGAATCAGTTGATGTGATTTAGAAAGAGCATTTCTATTAGATTCTCTTTCTTAAAGGGATTTGTCAGAAAGAATGAAACTTACAAAAATGTCTTTGAGCAAAACGTTATGTGGCAGTGATGCTCTGCTGGTCTGACATCCAGTTGCAGTGTGCTGGCAATAATGTCAAGAGGCTGTTATATGATCCGGGCCCAAGAGCCAAGTGGCAGGGATACAGCACTTAGCCTGGTGTTGGTTGCCAGCGAGATACTTCTGAAGCTGGGCCAAATGTTAGTAATGCTATAATATCCCCAATATCATTATTGCAGAAAAGCATGTGCGAAACAAAGAGTCTTGCAGAATTCTGGCAAGAAATAGGGGACGTTCCGCTCCTAGTTCCCTTTATTTTAAGCTGGAGTGGGGCACAGCTAAATGGGCTGGTGCTTAGTGTTCCTTGGGGAGAGGAGAATAATTCTGCAAAGCAGTTCATAGCCATCCCAAACCTATTGTTCACTCTATGTTGACCATACTCTACAATATCTGTCCAGCAAATGATAGTTCAGCCGGCGACTATTTCACCTGACTCCACCATAAACACTCATTTTAATGGAGGAAGGTGAAGGATCTGGTAGCGAATTATCTCCAATGGGAATAGGGGATCGGCAATACATGATCCCCCTGAAAACATTAAGTCCAGACTACTTTTTTCTGATGTTTATGTCCAGCAATGATCATACCCCCATACATCCACTGGAACTGGATTTGAGGATGAGAAGGTTATGATAGATTGTCTTCCTTTAAAGAGGACCTTTCATCACCTCCACCAAACTTTTTGCTGTTCCATTGATTCCAGCACAGTTGGAACTTTTTCTCAAGCCCCCATCACTCCTGAGCAATAAGTGCAATTACTTTGGAAATACCAATTGGGGTCTCTACTGTCAAGTGGGTGGTGTCAGGCAGGAGCAGATAAGGAGGCGTGACTCATTTCCAATCAGAGGCAGTGTCAGAGCTCTAAGTCACACACCCTTGTCTGCTCCTACCTGACACCACCCACTTGACATTAGAGAGTCAGGGACATGATTCTAAGCTCTGACATTGCCTGTCTCTCATCGTCTGCTCCTGCCTGACACCACCCACTTGACGTAAAGAGAATAATTAGCTGCAAAACTAACTGATTGCTCAGGAATGGTGAGGGCTAGAGGAAAAATTCCAACTGTGCCAGAATCAGTATAATGGCACCTATCAAAGTAAGCAAAGAACTGGAGTTGGTGGAGGTGGTGAAAGGAACTCTTTAGAAATGAAGTAAGCTTCAAAGACATGAACCAACCTCAAAGACTTGAATCAGCCACTTTTAAGAGGACCTTTCTCCACCTCCACCAACTCCAACTTGTTGCATCATTTTAGATGTTGCTCCAATGGTTGCAGCACAGTTGAGTTTATTTCTCTTTCCCCCACCATTCCTGAGCTGTTAGGTTCAGCTTAATTATTATACTAGGTGCTAAAAGTAACAGCACTAATTTCTCAGGAACTGCAGGGGCATCAATGGAGCAGCCGCTATTGAAGGATGGAAAGAGATGGAATTGGTGGAGGTGGTGAAAGGTCCTCTTTAATAATTTTTCCTATATTTGGTTTATTCACATTATCCAGTATGACCCAAACTTTTGATATTTGATAAGAGATAAAAACAGAAAAAGCCAGTAAAGTGCGACTCCTTCCTATCTTCATCATATTAAATTCTGCTGGGATAAAAGCAAAAAAAAAAAAAAATGTAAATTCTTATCTTCGGTAATCAATCCTTTGGAAACATGTCAGATAAATCACAAGTAATCCTGCTGATCTGGCAGAGGACGGTACAAGCAGACACACAAGAATTGCCTTGAAATGGACAAAGTCAGACAGCAGACTGCACAGAAAGTACAAGGCTTAGGGCTGGGGCTTCTACAAGAGCAATACATCAGTTATCATGTACCCGAAAATCCACCACTAGCAGAAACCTCTACATGATTTTTGTTTGTAGCATTGCATAGTATTAGATATATGTTCCTTATTTGCATACTGTGTTTGCTGTTACAGTATGGTTTCTACATTGTAGAAGTTAGTGGCTTTAAAGGGGTTGTCCAGAAATTAGTTTATTCTGGTCCTTAGGCTATGCCATAAATATGGGAAGAATGGAGGGGCTGATAGTGGCCCCGCACGGATCAGTTGTACAGAACTGCTTCCAGTGCTTGTACAATACACAGCACAGAGCCAGAAGCGGCTCCGTTCCCTGTATAGTGGCCAAGCACAGATACTGTGGATCAGGTCTCATTGGCTTCTACTGATGCCTCTGCATTATATTGGACACAGAGCCAACGGCTTCTGGCTCCGTTCTGTGTATAGTATGGGCGTTGGAAGTGGCCTCATATAGCTGATCCATATGGGGGACACTTTTTGGCCCCCGGACTGATCACATATTTATGGCCAATCCTAAAGACAGGCCAAAAAAGTCATTCCTGAAAACCCCTTTAATTTCTTTGATTCCATAAAAATGGAGATTAATGTACCAAAATCCTGTTAGAAAGCAGAAGCAGAGCAAATGGATACTCCACATAGTGTTATGGGAAGACATTCAGTATAACTTGCATTGTAGTCATTGAAATCTCTGCTCATTCTAGGAGTCCAGTGGGTGGTCCTACTCCGTGACTGTCAGCCTTGTCCTGGCTCACAACATCTCCAAAACTTGTTTGGGTAGAACTTCACCAAGTGGATTGGCTCGCCCATACTCAGTACTGTCAGAGAAGCTCGTACTGTTATTTTGTCAGGTCTTTGGCCCTATATCTAAAGGTTATGGTGAGAAATTGAAATATTTTTTAGAAACATCAGAGGAACAAATGTGTCACTCCAGGTTGGGAGATTTCAGGTTCTTTACTAGCGCCATACAAACAGCTATAATGTAATGGAATCCCTCTGACGTCTTGAAATGTCCGTCCAGGAATGAAAGCCAGTCTTTGTTTCTAAAGCCAACTTCTTCTTATTAGAAGAGCTATGCATTGGCGATCAGGTCATCAGCATAGTTTACATTCCTGGTACTAGGCAGTAACAGACTAGCAGTAATGTGCTATGTACCTGCCAGAACTATCCATTACTATCACCCACCCCCACCGCAAAAAGTGCACACAGTGCATTCAAAGAATGGAAAATCTGCTGGTCAGACATAGCACGTGAGTAAAATAACCCTTTTTGCATCATCTCTTAGATGGATCAACTAATTTAAGGCAACATTTTTACAAGTGCCCTTTAGGACATGCAGGGCAATTTGCTGATCCCTATCTCCCATTTATCAATCATAGGCACACCTTTCCCTATGGGATTGCAGTGATGGCTATAATATACAAAGAGTGGCTACAAGGAAAACAAACCAAATCTTAAGGAACCCCAGTTACAAAACCAACAATTATCACCACACACAATGGGAGCCGAATGGGAAAAATCAGGTAAAAATTTGTTAAAAACACGTCTTACTAAATATCTCACCTGTCTTGGACCTACATATGTGAACATAATAAGTATAATGGTATTATTTCCCATATAGGGAAAAGTTATTTGTTATTTAGATCTTTTTAACATAAAAAGAGTAGATATGCAGTAACTGAATAGCTTCTATGCACCCTCCTGCAACTTCAACCAAATAAAATTTTAAAATCTTGGACTCAACTAAAAATACTGCAAACATAATGGGATTCTTGCCTATATAGGGAGGAGGTGTGTATATATGGCTCTATAATTTCTACCAAAAAATGTGCTGGTGACAAAGCAGTAAGTGAGTGGCTTGTATGTACCTTCTTGCAACTTCAACCAAATAAGATCTGAACCTTGGATCTAGATAATTAAATATACTACGTATAATAGTATTTTTGCCTACATAGTGAAAAGTTGTGCATTATGATGATCTAGTTTTTTGGGGGTTTTTTTTACCATGGAAAGCACAGGTGACCCAGTAGTATCTTAATGGCTTCTAAACACCTTCCTGCAATTTTAACCAAATAAAACTGGCCCAATCTTGGAACCACACGATTAAACACTCTGTATACAGAATTCTTAGCACAGTGTGACATGTATTTTACATACTAGGCCCAAATACAAGGTGTTAATGATCTAGAATTTACATTTCAAGATGGCACCAGGATTAGCGATGGGTGAGCAGAGTTCTGGATAAGGAGGATTCCGTTTCTATACTTATAATACTTATTGCCTGTAATCAAAGATATTACTTTAGACAGATTTGTGTCCCATCAGCAATGGAAGTCACGTAAACGGAATAGAAGAGCCGGATTTATTAGGGAATGGCTTCCTTTTTTCCATTTTCACAGCTTGAGATTTATTAGATAGCAAGTTCATGCGTGCAAAGCAGCTTGTCAAAGCTCATTATAATCTCTCATTGAGCTGATCAATACACTAGACCAGAATAATCCTGGCTGAGATTTTCAATTAGCTTCAGGAGGAACTGAAATTTGCCAAAATGTTTAATTACACAGATGAATGCATTACCATTTACGCATGCAAACACCTTAGAAAGTGAAGCCTGGTTCTTAGTTTCTACAGTCCACTGCCAGACATGGGTGGCGGAAATTTAAAGAGCGCAATTGACCCTCTTGTCTAAAGTGAGCCTGTCACCAGAACCCAACATATCAACCCAGATAGATAGGTTAGGGTCATCGGAATGAAACAGTGATCTCCCCTTGTGAATCAGTACCTCTCTTTTTGTTGATATGCAAATGACCCATTTGAAGCAATGAGGACATAAAGGCAAAACACCGTTTCATTCAGGTAACCTATCTATCTGCAGGGCTGGGGGGATATGCTGGGGTCTGGTGACACTAACCTATCTATCTGCAGGGCTGGGTGATATGCTGGTTCTGGTGATACTAACCTGTCTATCTGCAGGGCTGGGGTGATATGCTGGTTCTGGTGACACTAACCTATCTATCTGCAGGGCTGGGGGGATATGCTGGGGTCTGGTGACACTAACCTATCTATCTGCAGGGCTGGGTGATATGCTGGTTCTGGTGACAGATTTCTTTTAAGTAAAATATCAATCTAGAACATTATTTCTTAGGACTCCTGTGTTGTTCCTCTGTTACTCCTCCTAGAAATGTATAAACAAACCCATATGGGATTGTTCAATCAATGGTGTCAGGGTCAGACTATGTAGCAATATACTCTTATTGACCAGGATATTGGTAATGCCTAGTTGTCGATTTATTCTGACATTTCTACAGGAAGGACAGCTAAATGTAGGATGAATACCACCAATACCTCCATGCTTGACTTCTATATGCCCTTATAGGGAATGTGAAAACTCTTTTAAGCAACCAAGATCTGAAGAAAAACAAATGCCACCGAATACCAGTCTTCTCTACAAGGAACCACTTAATGGAGTCAAGAATCCCAAGAATGTAGAATTAAGAATAATTTCTTCCTTATAACTTAGGACAGAATTGCAAATTGATGGCAACACTCTAACCATGAATAAAACTACAACTTAATAATATAATATTAAACTGTTTCTTCCAGGGCTGTGAGGTCGGAGTCAGGACCCATTTTGGGTGGAGTCAGAGTCAGGAAAAAGAGTTGCCAACTCTGACTTCAAAATAAAATTATTATTAATTTCCATTTATTATTTTTAATGATATTGTACTTTTAATATTGTATAATTAATTAGATGTATTGATTGTTACATATTTACTTTCATAGGAATCACTGACTTTTTAATGAATTAAGAAGATTTTGACTGCGTCTGACTGACCATGGCTGCCAGCCAATTACAAAGGAGTTGGAAAAGGAGTCCACAGCCCGGGTTCCATCAAGACAATCCCTTTACAGACTGAAGCAGACCTGGCGATCACGTGATCGTCAGAGATGTGACTTTGGCAAGGTGCAGTTGACAGGCGAAATGTAGTATTAAAATTTGGCTGTTCATGTAATACATTGATCGGCTTGGTTCGCCACAACCAGGACTGTGGAGTTGGCGTCAGGAGCAGTTTTGGGTGGAGTTGGAAAAAAGTTACTGACTCCGACTTCAAAATTTTATTATACAATTAATATTTACATATTTACATTCATAGGAAGTGAATGAATTAGAGGACCTTTACTCATTGTAACTGACCATGTCAGCCATTTTTTAAAGAGTTGGGCTGGGGTACAAATAAAGAAGTCAAAGTCAGTGGTTAGGCCTACCAATTCCAAAGCCCTGGCCACAACAACAACCCCTCTGGTTTTTCCTAGGGGTTCTCTACTCTAGCTAATAAAGGGATTCTTCTAGGATACCTTTACAGGCCATATAGGCAACCCCTTTAAGTAGCCTTGGACCTGGCATTGCTTCACGATGGCTTCAATGTTATGAAAATAGTAAGAAGCCTTCCGAAGCTCGGCAAACGCATTTCAGAGGAATCTGCTATATTTAGGCTGGAGCCAAGGCAGTTTTTCTTATTTAGTAGACGCTATGTTTATCCGTGTGACATGTTCTCTGGTTCTTACTGATACCGGGTTATACATTTTACAACAAAGCGATGGCAATGAAGTTTTATTTTTTGGTAGCATGAAACTTCCTGTGAGTAGATTGTCAGTATAGCTGGGAAACAGCTGCAATGTTTGCTGGCATAAGAGAGACATAAAAGCATTTGGAAGCAACTACAGGATGTAGGTGTAACAGGATCACACAGACGACTAACACTTGATCTATCATTTCCAAAACAAGACGTTTAACCCACTGGGTGAACTGCACCAGGCATAGGCAGACGGTTAAATAATACAGTGATATGTTCATTTATAGGAGCCAAGGGCAGCGTGGCATGGAAAGCCATGTGTAAAATAAAACTAGGCAAAATAAAAAATAACATAAAATATGGACTGTTATGACAGTAAAGATGAGAAAAATAAAATATATAGTACAAAAAAATCGTTCAAGATGGCAAAAATCTAAAAATATATATAGTTAAAAAAAATCATTCAAGATGACAAAATTAGAAAAAATATTTTTAAAAAAATCGTTCAAGGTGAAAAAAAAAATAAAATATCTAGTTTAAAAAAATCAAAGAACAAAATTAAAAATAAAATTTATAGTTAATAAAATCAATCAAGAAAACAAAATAAAAATATACCATATATGTATAGTAAAAAAAACAAAAATATTCAAGGTGACAAAATACAAAAAAAAAAGTTAAAAAAATCATTCAAGTGAAAAAAAATTTAAAAAAAATATATAGTAAAAATTCATTCAAGGAGACAAAAAGTATATATATGTGTATATACATACAATCACAAATACATATAGTAAAAAAAAAACAAAAAAAAACATTCTGATAATGTTACAATATAGCCCACAAAAAAAGAAAAAGATACAAAAATAAAGGTAGTAAAATAATCTATTTAGTGATGATACAAGAATATAATCACAATTCAATATGCAAAGAGGAAAAACCTTTTTGGTATTCATAAAATACTTAAAGGAAACACTACCAGTATGGTCTTACAATATGGTCCTATAAAAAGAAAGTACACAAAAATGTCTCCCATTCTGGAAATTTCAATGTTGTAAACAAGTGCTGGATTCTAGAGTAATGGATTCCAGGTTTCTTATATTGTCTACTACCCTGGCTGGTTGGTGTCCCTATATAAATGCAAGCATGGTCCATCTGAGCATGCATGTGTTCTGAATGAGGAGAGGTTAATAAGTCTCTGCCAGACCCCAACTTATCACCCAAAAGGATCGGGTGTTGGAATTCAACATAACCAACCCTTCTTACCTACCCTCAATATTGTCTATGCAGGAGACTCTGAAGGCCCCTATAGATATAAAATAGTCAGACAATCTTGCCAAAATTGATGTGTTCAGGAGACTTTGCTCTAATGTGTAGGGCAGCGGGCTTTTCAGCTTTGGTCACATTACAGAACTGATCCATGCTCATCATACAATATACTTTACCTTCGATGTATGAAACTGTATAGCCATACATTGTCCATTGGCTACTATTATAAAAAGTATACAGTATAGTGTACATTTTGACTATTTTTTTCCTTTATGGTTAATTGATATATATCAAGACACTCTAGATAATTGTTAGGTCATTAGGGCTCTATGGATATGGATATACACTGTATACACAGTGTATGTGCTGTTGGGTAAAAGCACTATGTGAACATAGGCTTAGTCACAAAGTGACTGTACGTGCTGGCATTCAGTGCTCAAGTCGGAGACGACAAAAAATCTACCTAAATATTATAGACCTTCGTAGCCAATTGGATCAATATAGAATCTTATTTAATAGCCACAAGAACATTCATAGACATCAATGGAACGCAACTGAAATCTGGCACAACAAAGAAATCGCATGAGAGTGATTTGCTGCAATGGGACAATAAGTGTCACGAAGGGGACAATCTAACGCTGCTACAACGTAGAAACTATACTGTAACAGTGAATACAAGACGTGTAAAGCTTTTATGTTGTACAGCTGCCAATACATAGCCAACCTGCCAAGACTGTTCCTGCTGCGGTTCTAGCCTGCAGTATACTTGTCATCTGAAGGAAGAAATATGGAGGCAGCACTGAGCTTTGTGAATTGTGGTGTCCATTCTACAGAGATCCGGAAGTCAGGAATGTTCTCAATGAACGCCATGACCTCTGAGGACTCACTCACTTTGTTCACTGAGATTATATTTAGCATAACCAACATCCTGCACAACATAACATTAACTTGCCAACTCTAAGGAGGCTGAGAAGTGAACTCGTGTAGCATGAATGGATCCTAGAGACATGTGTAGACCCCAGAGATGGGGCAGACGAAAAGAACTGCAAGTACCATAATACAACCTGAGGAGGATCTGTCACCTCTCCTGATAGGTTTTAGTATGGAATTGTGATACTTATATAACAATTTCTTATAACTTTTCTTTCTAGGGTTCCTCTGTTATTCCTCCTAGAAATTTATGAATAAATTGATAACTGGCTGTGACCAGATGGGGGCATGTCTGTACACATTTATTCATAAGTAATTACAAGTAATTATAAGTAATTAAGTAATTATAAGTAATTACAAGTAATTACTAAAATAGACACATCAGAAGAAAAACTTTCATCAATGATATGCCATTAAAGGGAGTCTGTCACCAGAACCCAGTATACCAACCCAGCCCCGCAGATAAATAGGTTAGGTTCACCTGAATCAAATGGCATTTTTCCCCTTGTGAATCGCTGGCTCCATTGCTGAGATATCACTATCTGTTGCTTACCTTTTTCGAGCAATGTCAGAACCCTCAAGTTCATTTGCATATTGACAAAAAAAGGTGATATCTTGGCAACAGAGGCAGCAATTCACAAAGGAAAACACTGTTTGATTCAGGTGACCCTAACCTATCTATCTGCAGGGCTGGGGTGATATGCTGGTTCTGGTGACACTAACCTATCTATCTGCAGGGCTGGGGTGATATGCTGGTTCTAGTGACACTAACCTATCTATCTGCAGGGCTGGGGGGATATGCTGGTTCTGGTGACACTAACCTATCTATCTGCAGGGCTGGGGTGATATGCTGGTTCTGGTGACACTAACCTATCTATCTGCAGGGCTGGGGTGATATGCTGGTTGTGGCGACACTAACCTATCTATCTGCAGGGCTGGGGTGATATGCTGGTTCTGGTGACACTAACCTATCTATCTGCAGGGCTGGGGTGATATGCTGGTTCTGGTGACACTAACCTATCTATCTGTAGGGCTGGGATGATATGCTGGTTCTGGTGACACTAACCTATCTATCTGCAGGGCTGGGGTGATATGCTGGTTCTGGTGATACTAACCTATCTATCTGTAGGGCTGGGGTGATATGCTGGTTCTGGTGACACTAACCTATCTATCTGCAGGGCTGGGGTGATATGCTGGTTCTGGTGACACTAACCTATCTATCTGCGGGGCTGGGGTGATATGCTGGTTCTGGTGTCACTAACCTATCTATCTGCAGGGCTGGGGTGATATGCTGGTTCTGGTGACACTAACCTATCTATCTGCAGGGCTGGGGTGATATGCTGGTTCTGGTGACACTAACCTATCTATCTGCAGGGCTGGGTTGATATGCTGGTTCTGGTGACACTAACCTATCTATCTGCAGGGCTGGGGTGATATTCTGGTTCTGGTGACACTAATCTATCTATCTACAGGGCTGGGGTGATATGCTGGTTCTGGTGACACTAACCTATCTGCAGGGCTGGGGTGATATGCTGGTTCTGGTGACACTAATCTATCTGCAGGGCTGGGGTGATATGCTGGTTCTGGTGACACTAACCTATCTATCTGCAGGGCTGGGGTGATATGCTGGGTCTGGTGACACTAATCTATCTATCTACAGGGCTGGGGTGACAGATAGGTTAGTGTCTCCAGAACCCACACATGTATGCAACATTCCACTGTAAAGTGAATTTGGCCTTTGCAGAGCCTAAGGGGCAGAATAGGAGGGGTCCTGCAGCATATCAGATTCATTTATAGGAAAATTCCCTGTATACACAGTATTAGACAAGATCATTACAAATAAGGTTACAGACAGAATACAATGATTTAATATATGTTTTACATGTGGGAAGAGAGGAAGTAAATCGCAGTGACCTCAATACTTTATGGTAAGTCCTTGAGCAACACTCAGGATCATGCAGGAAATACACAAAGTGACTCTTTAGAGGAAATCACCTAATTTTAGTTTTATTAATCAAATTACATAGAAGGGAACTGAAGTCATATTTCCTCTTGCTTGAAGGACGTCATACTGGATGATCAACATAAAACACATCCCTTTGCTTTCTTTGTATAGGCAGTAAGCAGGATATACATGCTTTATGGCAGCTGCAATATATGGGAGCTACCAGCGCTGGTTGTGTTCTATAGACCGGTACAGCAGGTAGACCACCAATGGTTCTAGTAGATGAAGAGTCACTTTCAACTATATTCGGGTCCATAGGACATAGAAAAAGGTGAAATCCCCAAAAGAGCTCAGAAGTCGCTGACTCTGTGCCCTACCATTTACACTCATAGGCCAAAAAAAATCCCTTTAAGTATCAACTTGCCGGTCTGTGCCATCCTACAGACCGATCAGGCTACAAGCCATGAGAAGCCTTTAGTTTCCAATGTTCTGGGTAATGTGGAACTAGGTTAGGTGAGTATTTTTGCTTTTTAGGGCTGCGTTCACATCTGCGTTAATCCATTCTTACGTAGGGCCAAAAACAGATTAAACAATAAAACAGATCCACCTAATGAAGCCCCATAACAGATCGGAGGAACCCCATTGCCTAAAATGGGGTCCATCAAGTATCCATTATTTTTCCTACATTGGGCTCCTAGAACTTTTTCGCCTGCAACTTCAGACTGACTCTGCGCCGGATGTACTACTACTAGGGATGTAATACTACTTAGGGTTTTAGGGTCACTTTGAAGGCGTTATGCAGTAAGATTGATGGCCTATCTTTACCCGACAACTGGGACAGATCACCGGTACTTAGGCAGCATGACAAACTATAGTGTGGGATTTCAGTGGGGCAGTCCCTACACTTGTCGCGACAGTTTGCATGGCCCCAGTAGATGTAATATTGAAGGCCTAACCTAAGGAGCTTAGAAACCAGATAACCAGATACACAGGAGTGCACTATGGGGGACCTCTGCTTTGGCAGAATTATTTTTGGGGCACTATATATGGCATGGTTATTTTGGTGGGCACTTTTGACACTATCATCATTAAACTGGCGGGCACAATTATTTTGGGTACACTATAGGAGCACCTACTGGTAGGGTCATGCTTCTGGGCACTCTGACTGGTACAATTATTTGGTGGGCGCTATTTCTAACGCTAGGTTCACACTAGTGTTCGGGTTTCTGTCCTTCTGTCCCCGAAAAACGGAAACCCTATCCACTTAAAAAGCGGACCCCATAGACTATAATGGGTTTCCTCCAGTTTCTGCCTAAAACGGTGGAGAGAAAAATCCTGCTTGCAGCCTATTTTAAGCGGAATGGGGGATAGAGTCTTGTACTGAGACACAAACGCTAGTGCGAACCTAGAGTAAGGGTAATATCTGTGACATATTTATCTCACCTTAGACAACTCCTTTAATCAGAGTAACATTTCTCCGCACTCTCTCGTCTGCCAAGTCATGATCACAGGTTACCATGCTATTGACTGCTTACATATATGACCTATATAAAAGGGTATAAGGTGACAAATCATTGCTATTTTGCTGCCAAGTAAATATGGAAGCTCCATGTGCAGCGTATATTCGGCTTTGTGCGGATTAGCATACCAGGTATTGTCACTTCATTAGCCGTTAATATAATACCAGGAATTAGCAGCCTTATATTTCTCGCTTACAGTACACAATACGCACCGTGCAATCGATACATGGCCATCAGGAACTATTGTGAGCCCAGCTGATCACGTAGGAAATCTATTACTCCAATTGAAAACTTATTTCTACAGAAATGGAAGGGATGAAAATGCTAGAAAAAGTGAAATTTCAAGTAAATTTTTTGATTTAACACTTTTAATACCTTAGAATAGGCCATTGATATATCATATGGGGGTCTGACTGCTGGAATTTTCGCCGATCAGTCTGCTAAGTCCTCTTGCTTACCAAGGTACATCTCCATACATATCGGTTGCCACTATGGCTGGCACCACAGCTCAGTCTCATTCACGTGAACAAGACCATGCTGCAGTACCAGGCAAAGTTAAAACTGTAATTTACAGAACTGTGTCTAGGATAACAGTAAAGAGGACTTCTGAGTGACAACAAAGTGTCTTCCATACTCCATTAATTTCAATGGAAAGTTCTGTTCCATTCTAATGTCATGGAGAAGGATAGGACCTGCTCTATAGTCATCAGAATGGAACAGAGCATCAGAACTTCCCTCGCACCGCATATTAGGTCTTGGCCATAGGGCCTTAGGGTCAAGGATTGCTAAAATATTCTAAAACCAGAGGTGTCCATACACTGCATATAGCTGTAGGCCAAAAAAGCTATTCCTCCCGACCTACATCCATTTCCCACCATGTACAGTACATGCATGTTGGATTTGGTTGAGCATGCATGTGTTCTCAAGAAGGGTAGGGGAATAAGTTGCTGCCAGACAGTCCTGACTTATCTTCTATGAGAACAAAAGATCAGATATGTTGAAATTCAACATACCCTACCCTACTTTCCCCTTGACATCTGCCAACAGGGGAAGCTTGGACACCATAACATTAAATGGTCAACTAGTCCCACCAAAATTGTAACGTTCAACCAACTTTTATCTGAAGTGACCAGAGGAAAAATTTGCCTAAATTTCCTATTTTGGGTACCAAGAGTCCTGACAAATACTCATCTTCAATCTCAGGTCCAGCTGATTTCGGCAACCAGAAGTGACCCACTCTATAGGCAGAATCCATACAAGATCAATGTATGAGGTCTGTTATGTGCTCCAGAGACATCAGTGGGTACAAACCGCAGGACCTTAGACTATGAGGGCTATAGAAACACGCCACCCTTGTCCATTCTTGGTTTCTAGTCCTGCAACTTAGTCCCATTCACTGTTTTTCATACAAGGCAATTCACAGGAAGGAAAGTCCCCCGGCGATGGTTTCCGCTTGCACTCATTCAATACTCATCAGTTGTGACTGCTGATGAAGTAAAAACCATTAGACTGTCTTTAAAGTAAAACCGTAAGGTGGAAGGATTAACATTGTATTTCCTTCAAATCCCTGCACACTCTTGGGACATTGAACTGAACACAAAACATCCATGTCAATCCTATACTCTAAAAGTCATGTTCTGCTGATTTCCCGTGAGCATGCGGCATGACAGGAGGAGATCAATAGAGCGTTGGAGAAGGAGCATTGGGTTAGGTTGGAGGGACATCAGAAGATGCAAGTCAGGATGAAGAATAGAAGGGCAGTCTTCACTGGCTTGAATTGCATTTTGGTGAATGCAGCCTGGACCCCTGAGAGAACTGACCACTGACCTCACAGTATAATGCAGTACAGAATAGAGAATAGATGATGCTGAACTGACCCTGCCATCATTTCAGATGTAGTATATGATCTAAGGGGCCATACAGCCAAAACGTACAATCCCAATTAAGGCATTTGATTGTATCATGTCCAGATCCACATTAGGCAATCCAGCATGCACATCAACCTATCTGAAGCTTTATACTGCCATCTCCCTCCCCTTAGCACTGCTACTGAGTCCTAAAGGGATGGAGAGAAGCTGAACTCTGTGACATATGTGGGAGTTTATAGCAGTATATACAGAGGTTTATCTGTATATACAGGATTTCTAAGTAAAAAGCAGAGTAAATCCTGACAGGACTCCTAGAAGACACACTAAGAGTCCTGCTATCCCTGCCCATACAGAATGATTGACATGGCTTATACCTGGACTCTTAGGAGCAACCTAACTACTATAAGTGGTCTACACACTTGCCAAAGGGATATTGTGCACACGGAAACGCGTAGTGTGATTTTACCTGTTTGTTTTGGAATGAAAGACTTTGTTTACATACTAACTCCGGATTTGCGCAGTCCTTCTTTTGGTCCTATATGCTGCTGTCATACAGAATGATTGACAGCTCTCCTGTATCAGACTGCCAATCACTGTGTGTATCAGGGTAATCAGGACTCCCACTTTCTCTCCTAGGAGTCCTGTCAGCTCCACAACACAAGACCACTCCTAACTACAGGTCAATCATTTTAATAAAATAGCTGTCCATGAATACTGAGTGCCTTTTCTTTAAAATATACCCTTCTGACGAAAGTGTTCTTCTAGGACACTATCCCAGGAAGATTTGACAAACTACATAAAACCCACCCATGACTAGTGTCCCCCAGTGATCTATGACTTATCCTCTACCCTATGGATTGGGGATAAGTGTCTCTAACAGCACAATGCCATTACTGGAACTCTGACGTCCACAAACCAGACCAAGACAGAGCACGTCTCCGTTCCTTTTCCACTAACCAATGACATCTAGTCCATGAAAATTCCAGACATCACACGTCTGCAAAATGAATACTTGTGAAAAAAACAAAAACAATTGACCTATAACTACACAACTAATACGGATCCCAAGTTTTAGGTCTGGTGTCCCTTAAAAACCGATGACGCTTCTAACGAAGCAGATGTAAATGAACAGATTCGCCATTTCCAAGAAAAGAGGAGAAAAATAAAAAATCCACTTAGAGTTTTTCTCTAGAAATAGTAATGATCTCCACAGCCAGAATTCCATAATGATGACACAGCAGCTATTAATGTGGCTGGTGACAAATCGCTCCGCGCGGTGGCCGGCATCGAGCACATTAAGATATAATGGGGCCTGACTGAAAATACAATTGCAAATCAAATGCCCAAGAACAAACTAAACGCTTCATTGTTCTAATGGAAAGTTCTTATTCCTGAGCCTCAACTTTTTATTAGAAGCATCAGCAGCATCAAGAAGCAAACGGAAAAACAAGATTTTAAGGGAAAAAAAAACTCAGTTTTGAACAGGCACGTTTCAAACCTGGATGAAAATACTTTTCTGTATTCTGTTTTTATTGATTTTGAGCTCTATGGTGGGATTTTTTTTTCTTTCCATTCACATCCAAAGTAACTCCAGAGAAAGCGGATAATGGTTCTCTTTGAAGAGATTCAGATGGTAAGGAAGGTCTTACAGGCAATGCCTCTATTGCCAAGATATCTCTGTTTTTTGTCAATATGCAATAGGGTGTTGCCTCTTACATCTTGGCAACACCCTCATTGCACCAAAGAGCTCATTTGTATACTGACAAAAACGACATCTCGAAAATGGAGGCAGAAATTCACAAGGTGAAAACCCTGCTTGATTCAGGTGACCGTAACCTATCTGCCAGGCTGGGTTGATATGCTGGTTCTGGTGACACTAACCTATCTATCTGCAGGGCTGGAGTTATATGCTGGTTCTGGTGACACTAACCTATCTATCTGCAGGGTTTGGGTAATATGCTGGGCTCTGGTGACACTAACCTATCTATCTGCAGGGCTGGGTTGATATGCTGGTTCTGGTGACACTAACCTATCTATCTGCAGGGCTGGGGTGATATGCTGGTTCTGGTGACACTAACCTATCTATCTGCAGGGCTGGGGTGATATGCTGGTTCTGGTGACACTAACCTATCTATCTGCAGGGCTGGGGTGATATGCTGGTTCTGGTGACACTAACCTATCTATCTGCAGGGCTGGGGTGATATGCTGGTTCTGGTGACACTAACCCATCTATCTGCAGGGCTGGGGTGATATGCTGGTTCTGGTGACACTAACCTATCTATCTGCAGGGCTGGGGTGATATGCTGGTTCCGGTGACACTAACCTATCTATCTGCAGGGCTGGGGTGATATGCTGGGTTCGGGTGACAGACTCCCGTTAATTTTGTCTAGGATCTGAATGGAGTAGAATGCATCATGTGGTTTGTAACCACTGCAAAATATCTGAAGAAAAGAATTGGTAAAAGACGACATTTTTAAAGAAAATTTTATACTGGGAAATACAGTAAAAGTGGAGATATGTTTCAATATTAAATTATACTTAAGCAATATAAAGCAGGCTTTCCAGTATTTATTACATGAGAGTATACAAATGTGACTCAGGGATATGCAGTACTAGCGCCTGTGATTGACGTGGGCTGTCATGTGGACATTCCTACCTCATTGTAGGATTGCCACCCTATTGTTTAGCAATCCAAGTAGGTAACAAAGGCGGATAACTATTGATTTATTGTATACAAAACTGACAGACATTGCATAGGGCACTTCGTATAAAGATGGGGGGACCAGGAAACCACCTAGATCTATATACCGCTCCCCAAATGGCTATAATTGTATTTATGGATTGAATATCTGGGTAAGCAGCTCTACATGAAGTTTACAGCAATTGCTCTGGATACACATTTTGCTTCCACATGAAGTATATCACATTTTCGGCAGCGCACATTATATAAAGAACAGGATGCACTTCATGCTGCAATTAAGCAGAAAATTTCTAGACATGGTTTTGGTCTTACTCGGTGATCTATGAATAACAAAGGCGATGTGCTGGAATCTTCTAGAAGCAGTCTTGCAGTTACTTGCTATAACAAGTTACAATATGAGGTCACCCGGGGTCACTGAAAATCTTTGTTAATGCCCTGGAACAAGTCTATTTTCTTTTCATATAACATTTTCCGGTTACCCAAGTTTTTCTCATGGATTTTTATCTCCATAAATTCAGCTTTCCTCTCAGGAAGACGTTTCTTCAGTCCAACCCAGTCATACAGAACAATAAGTCTACAGTGTATACCAAATTAGGCAATCTTATATACACCCTGAAAACTATCAATGAGTTTTAGATATACCAATGTCAGCAAGAGAGGAAGGAAAGGAAGAGAACAGGAAGTGAGAAGAAAGGGGAGACCAAGAGGATGGCCAAAGGGGAGACTACAGAGAAGTGGAAGGGAGAACAAAAGGAAAGGGTAGAGGGAGTCTGAGGGAGACCAAGAGAGAAGAAGCAAGGGGAGATGCGGAAAGTGCAGGGAAGAAGAGACGAAGAATGGGACAGAAAGGGGAGACGAGGAATGGGACCGAAAGGGGAGACGAGGAATGGGACCGAAAGGGGAGACGAGGAATGGGAAGGGGAGAGTAGGAAAGGGAAGGGAATGGGAGACTAGGATAGAGCAGGGAAGGGAAGATGAGGAAAGGGAAAGGAGAGCCAAGGAATGGGGAAGGAGGTAGAAGAGGAGCAAAGATAAGCAAAGGGGAAAAGAACATTAAGAGAAAGGGAAAATAGAACTGGAATTAAATTTTAAAGAAGATAAAATTGAGGGGAACTGAAGGGGTAGTTCTAGAGGGAAAGAGAGAGAAAAGAGAAAGAAGAGAACATGGATAGAAAGAGAAAATTGAGGGAACATAGAAGAAGAGAAAAGGAGACTAAAGTGGAAAGATGAAAGGCAGGGGAAATGGATTTTAGCAGTAAATATAATGGAGTCACAGCCTCATGTGTTCGATAAAATCAATAAAACCTGCTTGGGTCCATGAGTGAATAAACTAAACACATGTAGTCCAGGTGCGGAGCTTACATCTGGTACTATCTTGTGATCTGACATAGAAGCAATTCTAGGAAACTAACCTACACCTGCATCATTATAAAAAGAAATGTGCGCCATGGCAAAGCTGCACCAAACATTTCTGCGGTGTGAAGACCTATACAACTATGTAGAAACCCGTCTGCTCAGGATGTAAAACCTACTGGCATGAAAAGCTCTCTGAGGATGGAGATAAAGTTTTCTGTACAAGTTTCTATACGTCCTTAGACTATGGCAGATAGCTTCACTATGAGCCAAGATGCAAATCATTACACCGTCATTAACAAAGGCCATAGATCAACCAGGCTGGCGTACTGTCTGACATCAAAAAGAGAAAAAGCCCTCCAGTCCATGAATAAATTATAGGGACAGAAGATCCTATTTAGAAGGAAACCTCACATAAAGCATTAGTATTTCCAGGCTACGACATAAATGCATGAGATGGCAGATGAAAAAACAACCGCAAACCAATGATTGCCATATCCTGAATGTCAACACGAGAATGGGTGCCATAACCGTGCCCCCAGCTGACGGGTCTGAGCATCATAAAGAAATCACTCCGATGACAGCAGCCTGCTAAGGCTGGGGACACATAGAAAGTTATCACACTGGGTTAGCTGCCAGAGATAGTCAGTGACAGTAGCAGCACGGTGCAGTATCGGCATACCGCAACTAAGCTACGCAATGCAAATGGAGTCAGAGTGAATGCAAAAGAGTTCTCTGTGCAGGACCCAACAGTACATTGGTGGTTAAGGGATTTCAATGAATACCTTGTAATACATAATTTCCCCTGTAGGGGCACTGTAGGTATTTTGAACACTTGCGCATAGGTTTCCTACACAGAATACTGGTGTTCATTGGGTCATCTAATGTTAGGTGGACCCGTCTACAAAAAGGGACTGTCAACTTGGACAAGTAAATAAAAGGGCACATATTTTGGCGCCAATCTCAAGTCTATTGATAGAGGTTGAAGTCTCTGTTGGAGACTCCGTCACAATGTCTGCTTAAAATAAGCAGATGAAAAAGTCCTGTACAAACGGCTTTTTTGCCCATCGCTTTCAGTTTTAAAACAGCAGACATCTAATGGACCCCATATTTTAGCAGTCCACCGACCGACCAACAAAGGAGAGATGACATTAATGTGATCTTAGATTCAGACTCATTCACATGTCCGCTTTTAGGGAATATGTAAAGTCCATGTTAATCGCTGCTCATTTTCGGGGTCATGTACGGTCCGTGGTTGTTCCGTTTTTTCACATCCATGAAAAACAGAAACTTTTATTTGATTAAAATTTCCTATACTTTTCAATGTCCTTAGGTCCATGAGAAAGGGAAAGCACACAGATGACTGACTATTCACATGACTAAGCCATGCAACAGATCCATTCGGGATCCATTCTTTTCACGGACCTATTCACTTCAATGGGTGAATCAGGTCCACAAAATAGTCTGATTTGCAAAAAAATAGAGCAGGCTTTATTTTTACACGGTTCACAGACAGCACACAGTCGGTCTTGTGAACAGACATTAAATATGATATAATAATAAAATAATAATAATGAACAATCATATAATAAAAATAAATTATTAAATATATTAATAATAATAATAATAATAATAATAAATATAAAAATAATAATACAATAACAAACAACATGCTAAAAACATTTATTTTTGCTAAAATCTGCCCGTCTCAGTTTTAGTCAACCTATTAACATCCAGCAGTGAGTTGAAATCATAACACTTCCCCATACAGAACAATTATCAAGGCAATCTCGGCTTTTTGCAAACAGTCTACATTTCACTGACAGGGTTTTCATTAACCGGCCTGAATTCTACGTTCATTTGCAGTAATTCTGTCCATTGCGGACTGCGGTGTTCATTCAGCACGAGAGGCTGGGAAGCGTAAACCAATAATTGAATGTAACAGGCTCTCCCTCTTGCAAGGAGCAGCATATATCTGAGCTACAATGAAAATTTGTCAAGGTGACCTTATATTCATAGGAGCTGCAGGCGTCTGCAATTTAACAGAACTACAGGTTACTGCAGCCGGGGAAATGCTGACCGCGAACTACATGTGTACAGTCCCCAACAACACTGGGTGGCCATCATTTATACCAGTGTGAGCTATTGCATGGGCCAAAACGTGTAAAACCGCAGGCAGAATTAAGCTAGGTTCACACTAGCTTCGCCTAACGGTTGTTCTGGTCCATAGGTGGACTGCAAAAAAAAAAAAAAAAAAAAAGAGGTTACACACAGACTCCGATGGACCCTGTTGACTATAATGGGGTCCGCCATTTTAAAACGGAAACCAATTTTCAGGTGCACACTGTGATACTCTTATACTGCTCTTCATAGGTCTCCCAATTTTTGGGCTTAATAATAAAATATTCAGGAAATTCTAGACACTAGGTGGCACTATAATCTGCATATAGTGACCACTTTTTAGTCCAGACTGCTGTGATAATGAGGTGGAGACCAGGGTAGGGGTGTCAGGAGGCCAAACCACCAACTTCAACTCCACCAATTTCCCACAGCCCCTCCTGCTCCAACTCCTTCATAAATGGCAGCCATGATCTGACAGAGTGAAGAAATCAGGCGATTTCGCCTGATTTCTTCACTCTTCCACTACTTTCAATGGCTAACACGGTACAACATTATACTACTATGATCAGACAGAAGCAGTAAATATGCTCTAATTCACGAAAAAAGCCAGAGATTGACTTCCTAGGAAAGGAAATATGTAACAAACTATATATGTAATTATACAATGTCCATTATTGGATAATATAACTTAAAATAATCAAGTGGGCAAGTTTTCTCTGACTCCAATTCAACCTAAAATTGGTTCTGAGTGCAAGACCCCCACTCCACAGCCCTGGTGGACTCATGGCCATGTAGACCCAGCTGTTAATACTTATTCTCACACACAACAGGTCCTAGGACGGTTTAATGGCGGTTAGTGCTGATGGGACATCTCTTTATCTGGCTGACCAAGTACACAATAGAAGCTGGTAGTAGTGGAGGCACTAGAATACAGTCTATCAATTTACTTGTGCCCCAAATCCTCAGGAATCAGATATGGTACTGCTGCATGCCAAAATCAACAAAAATGTCCACATGCACTCATGACTGTTCCTGTTCTCTTGGCCTACCCAGTATCAACCCAGCCCTGCAGATAGATAGGTTAGGGTCAACTGAATCAAACAGTGGGGCTGAGTTGATAGGTTAGTGTGACCAGAACCAGCATATCTATCTGCAGGGCTGGGGTGATATGCTGGTTCTGGTGACACTAACCTATCTATCTGCAGGGCTGGGGTGATATGCTGGTTCTGGTGACACTAACCTATCTATCTGCAGGGCTGGGGTGATATGCTGGTTCTGGTGACACTAACCTATCTATCTGCAGGGCTGGGGTGATATGCTGGTTCTGGTGACACTAACCTATCTATCTGCAGGGCTGGGGTGATATGCTGGGTCTGGTGACACTAACCTATCTATCTGCAGGGCTGGGGTGATATGCTGGTTCTAGTGACACTAACCTATCTATCTGCAGGGCTGGGGTGATATGCTGGTTCTGGTGACACTAACCTATCTATCTGCAGGGCTGGGGTGATATGTTGGTTCTGGTGACACTAACCTATCTATCTGCAGGGCTGGGGTGATATGTTGGGTTCTAGTGACACTAACCTATCTATCTGCGGGGCTGGGGTGATATGTTGGGTTCTAGTGACACTAACCTATCTATCTGCAGGGCTGGGGTGATATGTTGGGTTCTAGTGACACTAACCTATCTATCTGCAGGGCTGGAGTGATATACTGGTTCTGGTGACACTAACCTATCTATCTGCAGGGCCGGGGTGATATGCTGGGTCTGGTGACACTAACCTATCTATCTGCAGGGTTGGGGTGATATGCTGGTTCTGGTGACACTAACCTATCTATCTGCAGGGCTGGGGTGATATGCTGGGTCTGGTGACACTAACCTATCTATCTGCAGGGCTGGGGTGATATGCTGGGTCTGGTGACACTAACCTATCTATCTGCAGGGCTGGGTTTATAGGCTAGAATCTGGTGACACTAACCTATCTATCTGCAGGGCTGGGTTTATAAGCTAGAGTCTGGTGACACTAACCTATCTATCTGCAGGGCTGGGTTTATAGGCTAGAATCTGGTGACAGACTTCCTTTAAGAGCAGTTTCTTCCCCAGAGCTGCTCTTCCTTCTGCTAATGAGTAAAGGAAGTTGTAAGCACTTGTAGCCATTTGGGAAGCTTATAGAGTATAGTCTTTTTTGACACTTCCACATTCTCGTAGTGAACATCGACATTGAGTCACGCGATGCAAATTACAGCGGACAGTTTTCAATTACATAAAAGCTGTAGTCAACTCCTGGCGCAACACAAAGCATTCCTATGGAAACCGACAGTCGAGTGACAGCTCTTGAGCCTCAGCCAGGCAAATGAGGTCATTCAAATATATATGGTGGTATCATATAACTCCACTTCTACAGTATATACTGAGGTCCTGCAGAGGGTGGCAAAATGGATCAGGGCTATTCCGATGGTTATTCTTTTGCTCAGCATTGGACGGAGGTTTCTTGGACCCACCAGATAAAATGATCCTAGAGGCCCACCCTCAAAAACCCTAGTAAGCAAATTGCCCTTCAAATTTGGGTGTCTTCTGCTTGACCATTATTGTGTGGTCGAGCCCGAGCCCCCTGGTACAATGGTGGGCTACTCCGACACGGCTTTTGCTAATATTAAAGGAACACTTCTATTAAAACTATTCAAAGAAATCTCAAACATGGAGATATCCTTAAAGGGGTTGTCCAGATTTAGAAAATCACGGCATTTCTTGTCTTCCAGAAACAGCGTCACACCTGTCCATAGGATGTGTGTTGTAGCTCACCCTCATTCACTTTAACAGAACAAAGCTGCAATACCAGGCACAACCCATGGACACGTGTGGCACTGTTTCTTGAAGATCACATTTTTCTGATCAAAAATAAATTGATCATTTACACATTTCTGGATTTCTTCCATGTTTTTCCCAGAATAGGTTGGTGACCTATGAATAATACATTTAAAATCTAAAACTTAGAAGAAATTCAGTTTGTGTGCAATGAAAATATAAAATTTTTTCGTGTCCAAAAAAGATAAAAGCCCTATTGTTTGTAAAGTCCTTCCCAAACTTCTCGATTACACATGGGTTTGTTATAAAGCAGTATGTAAATATTACCATAGGACAGTTTTACTGCAGCCGTAAACTCAGGTGTGAAGACATAAACCAGCCGAAACCATGAATTAGACAAGTGGACGGGATCCGTGCTGGGCTTGTATATATTAAGTCATCCCACCCTCGGATGAACCCTACTTGTGAACAGCTGCAATGTATTCTACACTAGTTCCTTCTGTTTGTGTGAGAAATGCATTAGGGAAGGTCAATTACGAGTTCTTGGGACGCGAGACCTCACTACGCCTGGTATGTAAACAACACGGACTCACCAAAAAAATAACATATTTTACGGCACAGGAACAGGTGGAATTTGGTTCCAAACAAGCTGACATTCCCAACAATGAAAGCTAGTTTCTATACAGACCAGAATTGGAAATTTAATGGTCAGTCAACTGCTTTATCCTTAAAGGGATTTCCAGAATTGGAAAAAACGCAGCTGCTTTTTTCCAAAAACAGCACCACACCTGTCCATGGGTACCACAGCAGTAAATAGAGCGGGGGTAACAATGCTACATACTGTACCCAACTCATTTCAAGGGGTCATTTTCCTATCTGCTATTTGTAAGAGGGTCACGACAGTAGTCACCCAAGGATCGGTATTTCCACAAGGTCTGAGGAAAAAGATCCTACAACTTAAAAAAGGATCTGTCACCAAGTACAAAATGCTAAATGCCATACATCATTTGATTCTCGCTATGCACCTGATCAATTTGGTGTTTTTCTTTTTAAAATCCGCCCATCTGTTCAAAAGATATGGCCCCTAGAAGATTAAATGTAGGCTACCTCTGATTCTCCATGTGGGCGGGAACCGACTGTATTTCTCTGAGAAACTAAAAAGGTTTCCGCCCACATCGAGAGCCAGGGCTAGATCACATATAAACTTCCAAGGGCCATATCTTTTGAATGGGAGGACAGATTTTAAAAAGAAAAACACCAAATTGATCAGGGGCACAGCGAGAATCAAATAATGTATGACATTTAGCATTTCGTACTTAGTGACTGATTGCTTTAATTCCCTGGAGGCATGCACATGTGCGACTGTCTCTGGATTTGGACACTCTAGAAACATGTCACAGGTCCATCAGACTGCCCTTGACACCGGAAAAAGGGTGATGAAAACCAAGGCTAGCAATACATATTAGATTTGAAAAAAAAAAATTGGTGGTATTGTTTGATGGTGGGGTCATTCATGAACAGTCCCCACTATCAACATAAACAAGTAAATTGTCCAATAAGGAGGGGCAGTTCAGAAAATCTGCTCTGAATGTCCAAATTAATTTGCCAATCATGTTGAACACTTTTTTTATTTTTTAACTCCAGGTAGAATCATTGAAGGAACGGCTAAGGCTACATGAACATAAGCGTTGTAAAAAGGCCCATTAAACACGTCCATTTTTGCCATGTGTCACACATTTTTCATCCATTTCCCTGCTGTTTGACTGTTATCGTCCTTATGTTAGTCCTCGGTTTTTTACTAGCCATTACAAAATGGATGAACTTTATTTCTCTTTTTTTTGACCCAACCCACTGACCCGTTTTTAACAGCCATCCTTTGGATGCAAAAAAAACTGACCCACTGATTTGCATTGGGTCCATCCAGCCACAAAATAGGACACGTTATTTACAGTTGTGTGAATACACCCATAGACTTTCATTAATCTGGAAATGGCTGTGTGATGGCCATTAAAAAACATCACGCGGCTCTTTCTTGCTGTCTTGTCCCTGCAAGCTCAAAAGTAGGGAGAGGTTCCTGCTGCAGCACAACATCTCCTTCCCAGAGCTTGGACTGATCTAAGGTCTGAAGGAATAATGGGATACTGTAAAAATATTTTTATTTGTACTTTACCCCCTGAAATACATGAAGAATTCCCAAGTCAGCCCGTCATGGCTGAGATAAGAATAAGTGACCTAAATCCCAGCCTGGTGATGCGAGTGTCTTGTGCCATTTAACTCAGGTGGTCGGAGACAAAGATATTCTCATCTTCGCTACAAAGAGAATACCCATTTAATGTTAGTGGTAAAAAGAGCGCCACCCCTGTCTACAGGTTGTTTGCGGCATGACAGTTCAGTCGCATCCCCTTTTACAACACAGACATAACCAATAGACCGGCGTGGCACTTTTCCTAGAAAAAAAAGCAGGCTTTTTTTTTTTTGGAAATCTATAAAAACCCTATAACTTTACCCTTTTTTTGTCTACTTTGTGCCAATAATCCTAAAAAAATTCATCTGAGAAGTATCTGAAAGATTAAGGGTTATAAAAATGTCAATGGAAACCATATAAAGCGATATAACAAGCCAAATTCCATATGGTCCCAGAATTTCCATACTGCATAATTCCATACAAGCGGGAAACTACAGGCCGTCGTCCCATAGGAGATAGAAAGCGAGGGTATGCAGAGGATCATAGTAACAAGGGCTGGCCGGGTCACCTTCCATGCCAACTGTCTGAGCCAGGAATGCTAGTGTAAAGTGAGCACACGCTAACATCCCGGGCCTGCATAGTTTAACCCTTCCCTGACCCCGTGGCCCACCATGCTGCATATTATTCATTATGATTATGATTTATATAGCGCTAATACCCCTTGGCATATTAAAGGTTAAAGAGTCTCATTATTTACATGGCATGGATTAATGGCGACTCTGAGTCATACGCTCAGCTATTTCCCTCCGGCATTGGACGCTACCCACAATGTTGTCATACAGTGCAGAGCCTTGGTCACACCTCCCAGACATGATATTCACAATACAATATGACAGGAGATGTCTGGAAGAGATAAGGAAAAGCGAGAGTGCTCAATAGTGAAAATCACTAGTACTTACTACCCATACACACACCAATACGCCGCAGATGTGATTGCGGAGCTGCTTATCCAATCCAAAGGTAGACTTTGGGGGCATCCAGGCAGTTCCCATAGATAAAAGGTATTCTTAAAGGCACATTCTGTTTAAGGAAAAACATTGCTCAATATGCCCTTAAGTAATTTTGAGTTAATAAAAGGGGTCCCCCATTCCTGATCCCTATCTAGTAGCTAGAGCAGAGTAGCTATAAAGCACATCTCACACTCTGGAGGACCCAACAAGTCCATGTATAACACGGCCAGCCTTTTGATGTCAAAAAGAACTGTGTAATACCTCATCTTGCCTCTGGAGGCACTGTTGTGGAATTCAACAGTTGCAACCAGTTTCTCCACAGGTTACATGCAGTGGCATAACTAAAGGTTCACCGACCATGGTGTAAAAGGGAGCGAAGGATTACCGGTAACTGTGGGCCCTGTCGCAGGTGCAACCACTGCAACACCTATAGTTACGCCAGTGGTTGCATATGATTGCTGGAGTCTCTGCAGAGGGATACCCTGTGACCATTTTATTGTTAGGGTACCCTTTTATCCATATGGGATTATCCAAAGTGGGCTACACTATCAGGATTTCTGCTGAACACCCATTAAAATGGTTATCCAGGACTATGATATTGACATAACATCTATTGGTCACATGGCCATGCTGAAGCTCAGACCCATTCAAATGAATGGGGCTGAGCTGCAATACCAAGCACAGCCATGAACATGCTTTATAAGCAGTGAAGAGGTCACAGCCATCAATATCATAGTCCCCAAAAACCCCTTTAAGTTTAAACTTTCCTAACTTTTTTGATTTGAGAAAAACTGAAATTAAGTCCCAATTTGCTCGGGTTGTCTGAGGGAAAATAGGCATCCTATTGATGGTCACTGTAGGTCACAGGGCAAACCACCAACTCGTCTATGTCTCTGCAGCCTGACTGCAACTCCTGCTCCACCTCCTTCATAAATGGCCGACAGCCATGGTCAGACAGAAGTAGTAAAGCTCCTCTAATCCACGGAAAAAAAAAATTTAGTGACTGTCTATGAAAGTAAATATGTAGCAATGTATACATCTAATGAATTATACCATATCGATAATTGCATAACATAGTATAAAAAAATTAATACATTTATTTTGAAGTGGAGTTGAATTTGCCCTGACTACGACTACAACTGCAGAGACCTGGCTGGTCACTGGGATCCTAAAATTAATATAATAATATTAATAATAATACATTTTATTTATATAGCGCCAACCTATTCCGCAGCACTGTACAATTTGTAGGGTTCAAATACAGATAAAAAAGATACATTACAAAGAAATAGTCAATTCACACACTGGGACTGAGGGCCCTGCTCGCAAGAGCTTACAATCTATGAGGTAGAGGGGGTGACACAAGAGCTTACAATCTATGAGGTAGAGGGGGTGACACAGGAGGTAGCAGGGGCGGCATCGGAGGTAGCATTGCTTGTACAATGGTCAATATTTGTAGTCCACTTTACCACCACTAATATATCAAACTCAACAATCTTAGCGCTTTAAAGATTAACCCTCTGAACCTCCGGCTAGCTTTACATTACACATAAACTGTGGGTAGGGGGAAGGGACATTCTTCAATTACAAAAATGGTTAAAAATGCACAAGACACAACTTCAGCCGTGCCTGCCTATACACAGACTGACTGTCATCAATTTGTCCTTGAAGTTCAATTTGCAGCCACACTTTAATGACTTGGTAGAGATGCTATGGGCTATACGGAAAATGACGCATCCAATGGCGACGCATAGAGGAGAATGTCAACCAGATGGGGCACTCGTACGGTCAAGGTCTCCACTACCTTCACTCTGAAGACGCCAGTGTTTTTCACAAAAAAAAAAAAAAAAAAAAAGCTGTTGAAAACACTACGGAAATGATGAGAATCTCTCACATTGAGGAGAGCACCAGTAAAGGTGTGTAGAGATTTTAATTGCCTTTTGCCCTCTACCGAGAGATTCTTGTCCCTAACCCACTCATTGCCTCCCACTAAGCCAGCCAATTCACTTTGCTCTGTACTGATGAAGGACAACGATCCGGAAACAGCGCTGTATGCAGATAAGTGAAATTGGCTTGGCTAAGATCCCTTTTGCTGTCTCAAGGCTCGGTGAGTCAAAAGCAAATTGAGGATTTGTTACATCCAATAGAGGGCGCATGAGCTCCCCAGCTCCTTTCCCATAATGCCTTGTGATATACGGAAATGATGAACAACCTCACATACCTGGAGGGGTTTTTTTTTTTGTTTTTTAATTTTTTTTTTTTTTACTTTTTTAATTGATTTCATTAAAGGAAAAAAAAAGCAGGAAATGTGCTGTGTGAACAAAAACACCAGGGGCAAAAAAATAAATAAATAATACAAATACAGGCTGTTTTTTTTTCTTTTAACACACACAAAAAAAAAAAAAAAAAAAAAAAAAGAGTAATGCAAAATCTTAGTGTGAGTTTAGCCTAAAGGATGAATTCTTACACAGCGGTTTCACACGTTTTGATTAGTTTGCACTTGCTTTTTGGGATGGGGGAAAAAAGAAAAACACGGTGACCAGATTTGCAAAATTGATACATACCTTACAGTCTACAGTGCCTTGTTTTTTTTTTGTTGTTGGTATATTTTTTTTTATAATTCACGTTTTTTTTCTAGCATGCTTTATAGTAAATCTAGTGGACGGGCCCATCAAGAGGCCAGCCATGCTCCCACCCACTGTGTAAAAAAAGGGGCGAGCAGCGCAGGAGATCAAAGATAGTAAATCTAGATCAGCGTTTTTTATTTATTTTTTTATTCACAAAAAATGCAGATGAAAATATCACAAAAAAAAGCAAAAAAAAAAATAAAAACCAGCCTTAAGGCTGAAGCTTCATGTTGTGAAAACGCAGCGTTTTACAGTACCTGCAAAGTGAATGGGATTCTGACTGATCCACTCCACACATTGCAGAAAAAATATCAGCAGCGCGAAAAGCTGTGTTCTCAAAAACGCTTGTGTTTTTTAAAACTGCAGCATGTCCATTATACCTGCAGAGATCCCGGCGTTTTGGCTATAGGTATAATAAGAGCAGAAAGTTTGCAGAGGAAAACGCTGCGAAAACGCAATGAACAAAGCTGCGGGAAAAAAAAACGTAAAGCATTCCTGACGCGTTTTTTCCGCAGCTTTTTTTTTTTTTTGTTGCGTTTTACTACATGGGAGCCATACATTTTAAAAAGTATTAGTGAAAGTAGTCCCAATAGTCGGACCCCCCGCCGGAGCCAATTTGACTCAAAGAGCGCCAAGATTTCAGCTGCAATACCAGACACAGCCAGCGACAGAAGCGACACCCATATACTATACATACATATACATATCACACAGCAATACTACACTCTAGTCATAATAAATCAGCCCCAAGATGGAGGACAAATCTCCCCCCAGTTATGTCCATGGAACTCATTTATTACTTACTAAAGAATCTTGTAATTCGTGTAAATAAAACCGCAGCCAAAAGAACAGCACACAGACAATGTAGAAGAACAGCCCAGACAATATAGAAGAAACAGCACACAGACAATATAGAGGAAACAGCACACAGACAATATAGAGGAAACAGCACACAGACAATATAGAAGAAACAGCACACAGACAATATAGAGGAAACAGCACACAGACAATATAGAAGAAACAGCACACAGACAATATAGAAGAAACAGCACACAGACAATATAGAAGAAACAGCACACAGACAATATAGAAGAAACAGCACACAGACAATATAGAAGAAACAGCACACAGACAATATAGAAGAAACAGCACACAGACAATATAGAAGAAACAGCACACAGACAATATAGAGGAAACAGCACACAGACAAACAGAGCAGCACACAGACAATATAGAAGAAACAGCACACAGACAATATAGAAGAAACAGCACACAGACAATATAGAGGAAACAGCACACAGACAATATAGAAGAAACAGCACACAGACAATATAGAAGAAACAGCACACAGACAATATAGAAGAAACAGCACACAGACAATATAGAGGAAACAGCACACAGACAATATAGAGAAACAGCACACAGACAATATAGAGGAAACAGCACACAGACAATATAGAGGAAACAGCACACAGACAATATAGAAGAACCAGCACACAGACAATATAGAGGAAACAGCACACAGACAATATAGAAGAAACAGCACACAGACAATATAGAGGAGCCCAAGCCCGACAATATAGAGGAAACAGCACACAGACAATATAGAAGAAACAGCACACAGACAATATAGAAAGAAACAGCACACAGACAATATAGAAGAAACAGCACACAGACAATATAGAAGAAACAGCACACAGACAATATAGAAGAAACAGCACACAGACAATATAGAAGAAACAGCACACAGACAATATAGAAGAAACAGCACACAGACAATATAGAAGAAACAGCACACAGACAATATAGAAGAAACAGCACACAGACAATAAGAAGAGGAACAGGTTACAGACAAGATAGAAGAAACAGCACACAGACAATAAAGAAACAGGTTAAGGAAGATAGAAGTAGCAGTCACTAAAAAACACACACACACACCCCAAGTAATATAAATGCTGCAGTACCATTACAGCTCCCAATGGACTTGTCACCCAGCTTTCTAGGGGCTCTGAACAGCAAATCTGCCTAGCCATCAACCAATACAGGAAATGAGATGTAGCATTGCATAAGGTATATATACTGCTTTCCCAAAAATACTGGTAACCAAGGTCAATAGTGCAAAAGCTTGAGGCAGGTGTGGGAAAATTAATGCACGCCTGCCTAAAACTTTTACACAACACGGTATATATCTTTCTACAATTGGACAAATGAGGACGACTTTTTACTTGAGGGTAATACCCCTTAAAATGACCTGACACCTCTCCTGACTTGTCTGTTTTACTAAGTACATGTATTTTCTACACTATAACAATTGTTGCGCATCTTTTCTTAGAACTATTTTAAGTTGTCCCTCTATTATACCTCCTGGAAATCTGTGACTAAATAATGAGATGTGTTCCTTCATCCTCTGACCATGTCACAACCTATTGAATAATGTCAGACTGTACCCCATTCACAAGGAGAATCCACCCCGTTGTCAATTCGTTTATATATTTCCAGGAGGAATAACAGAGGGACAATGCAAGGCAGAGTTCTAAGAAAAGATCACTGTTATTTCATGACTAATGAGTATTTTACTAAAGGGGTTGTCCGAGACACACGAAAATTGGATACTGATGACCTATCCCCAGGATATCAGATCGATCAAGGTGCAATACCCAGCCCCGGCACCGATCAGCTGTTTTGGCTGCTGGAAGCCATATAAAAGGTATATGGCCGGAAGCAGCTCTGTTCCTATTCAAGAGAATGGGAGCTGAATTACAGTTCCCTGGGGCTCTGTACACTGTATACAGCTTCCGGTCTGTACACTGTTGCTGGTGTGCCAGGGAACTGCAGATCTGCCCCAATTCATCTGAATAGGAGCTGCTTCTGGCTGTGCACCTTGTATATAGCTTCTGGTGGATGAAATAGCTGATCGGTGTGGGTTCCAGGTGTCAGACCCCACGATATCTGATATGATGACCTATCCTGTGGATCCCATAGATAGGTCATCAGTATCCAATTTTCCTGGGTCTTGGACAACCCCTTTAAGGCTTCATACACATGACTGTAATGGAACACATGGCACGTGGATGGCATCCGTGTGCAGTCCGTGTTTTGCACAGAGAGCCATCATTAGAACAGACACTGAACTGCAGAACCTGCTCTATATTTTGTGTCTTGGTCCTACGGTTCCCACAGAGATCCACAAAAACTAGGCATGTGTGTATAGGGCCATAAGAATGAATGGGTCTGTATGCTGTCCATGATTACGGATAGGACACTGACCCGTACTACAGCTGTATACATGGGGGGCTTCAGACAGACGTGCCTGGAGAGCTGGCACATGGTGACAGAGGTTACCGCCTGGATATCTGGAGTCCGGGCACAGGAGATACACAAGGCCTGCTCTCAATACAAGGGATTGGTTTAGATCCCCATGAATATGGCTCTGTTATTCCTAAATGACAGTATTAATAAACCCTTCGGTGAGCTCGCGGGCACAAAGAGAGTCAGTTTTCACTACAATTCAGACACCGCACAGAATAAGCTGCTCATTGTCTGCTTCAGCACAGCACGGGGGGAGAACCAGAGCCCTGCAAGTCCTGGTATGCTGCTCACAGCCTGGTCCTCCAAGTTATGGCTTCCCATAGACTCCACATACCCCTGCAGTGGTGTCTCCGGGGTTATATATGCTCCTTGCAGGTTGGCAACTGCTCAAGTGGATTCCAAGAAAAAAAAAGTGTCGCACTAAAACTAGAGATTATCTGCATGCCATAACCTGGAGTCTGCCTTGCAGCAGCAGCGTTCACTGCCATGATGGCCAGCTCAGGGGCTAAACAACACCTTACTAGTCAGTGAATGCCAATAGCATGCAGGAAGATGAGATATGGGGTGCTGTATGGCAAGGTCTGACAAATGGCTCTGAAGGGTTCTTTAACCCCTTAATTTAGGGGATACAAATCACTGGTGACGCACACATGAATATACACACATGCATATGGTATGTTTTCTTATAATGACCCTATAACACTTGATTTCAGTACAAAATTGCAATATAAGGTGGGAATTCACAAGACCAGACACTGAAAACAGAGTATGGAAAGCTACAGAAGCAGATTTATGGTCATTTTTCTCCTTTGACTGTTTTATATCCTTACAATTGATAATCCACAATATCTGATATCAGGTCCAATGGATGGTGGATTAAATGAATTTTACAGGGGTATAAAATAGAAAAAAAAAAGAAAGAATAGAGAAAAAAAAAAAAAGAAAAAAAAAAAAAAATAAAGAAGAAGATAGAAAGTAAAATAGAAGAAAGAAAGATAGAGAGGGAGTAGATAGATAGATAGTATAGATGACAGATAGATAGTATAGATGATAGATAGATAGGTAGATAGATAGATAGATAGATAGATAGATAGATAGGGGGGGGGGTATAGATGATAGATAGATAGGTAGATGATATCTCATAGATGTATAAATAGTATAGAGACAGACAGATACATGCAGGACAGATAGATAGATAAAGATAGATAGATATGAAATAGATGATAGATACTTCAAAGTATCAAATACTTTACATTAAACATTACTTAGAAAGTATATATAAAGTCTACGGGTACAAATCTTACAAAAAAAGCCCAAAAGAAAACATCAACCTAAACATAACCTACAATCTAATTCCATAAATCATTTGCACAAAATTGCAGATTATTTTGCAGTTATTTGACACAAAAGTACAATTTTTCCAGCCTATCAGATGCCAGATTATAGGAATTTTAATGCATATATGTAGATACACAAATATAGTCAGACATTAAAGAATCCAGCACAGCAATGGATAGCTCTGTATGTGTATAATACGCAGCAGAAACAAGACCACACAAAGTATCGGTTTATGTGATACATTGTATCAGTGCACATCACTGAAGCTCATAGACGGCCATGTCTGGGGTCACTTTCGGCAGAAATATGGCCTGGACATCTCGGTGACGTCTTTATAATTAAAGTATGGCAGTTGTGTAGTCAGTCTGGAGTGAATAGCAGGGAAGTGGACATGTCTGGGGCTGGTGTCTCAGCAGAGGAGGATGAGGATCTGGAGGTCTGAGGAACCTCAATAGATGCAGATAAGGTCTGGAAGTGAATGGCATGGCACAGATGAATGAACCAGGCTCCTGAACACCTAGTGGTGGGAGGATTTCTCCAGCCTGCAGCTCCTCATCCAGCTTTTCATTGCAGCAATGCAGAGACGCCATCTTCCCTGGATCTTAATCTTCTTCAGTCAGATCCTTTTATCTTGTGCCTCTTTTATACCCACCCAAAGGAAGAGCCCACAGACACCCCCTCCAGGCGACTAATTATACATCCAGTGAAATCCAAAAATAAGTGCCCCCCTACCCCATATGCTAATAGCACCCAGTCTAGTGATCTAAAACAAGAGCATGGAGCGAGGCCAGGGGGTATTAAAGAGAATAGACTATGTACAAAGTGCCAGCTATTCAGACCATTGATAGGACTAGTCTTCTGTCAGTCTGCCACCAGCGGGCATAACACAGTCACAGCTTTGATGTCTCAGACACCCAGACAGAGGAGTTTCTACAGACATGCAATATTTCATAGGATAGCACTCCTTCCTGACCAGGGATGGACAAAATGTAGAGAAACTTGTTACCGGCTAGCCTGGAGACATACAGCACGGCTGGCAGAATAAGGGGGCAATGCCAGTGCTAGTAAGATGTAGAAGTTTTACAAGTAACAGGCTAGAAGAGCATATAATCGCAACGGGTTAGGAAGGAGTGAATCACTATAGGATCCGCACTGGAAGGTGTGAATGGGAACGAGAGAAGTGTCATGGATGGGGAGGAAAAATGTAGGGCGGGGGTGGGCGAGCAGGACCCCTATGCAAGACATCTAATAGAGGATGAGACCAAATGGACAGCACCCTAATCCCAAGGGTGTCATAGAATGGAAAGCATGCAGTCATGAAGGGGTTAATGAAAGAGAGCGAGACAAAGGTCATCTATTGGTGATTGGGATGGGGGGGGGTTCTGCCCTGATCACACGGGGTTAACAGATCAGCAGCTTTGAGACCCCCCCCCCCCCCCCCGATAAGGCAAACATGAGCTGGATGGCCATACAGAAAAAGGGAAGGGGCATCAAAGGGTTAACAGTAAGAGAGTGGCATCTGTAGGGCAGGGGGGCACCACATAGGGTGGCATAGAAGAAGGATGTAAACAAGAGACAACAGGCAGATCCATCAGGAGAGAGGGGCATGAAAGGGTCAATAGGAAAGAGACAAGTGCTGTCAATGGGGGGAGGGGGTGGAGGTAGAGGAGGGGGACATTTCTGTCCTAATAAGACAGGACCCCTATTAAGCGGCTACATAAGGAGGGGGCATCAGGAATGGGTGGGATGAGCAGATGGAGAAAACTAGGGAAGGGGGCATTAAAGAGTTAATGGGTAAGTGACAAGTGTCATCTAGTGGAGGGGCAGGAGCAGGTAGAAGCCCCCTTAAAGGGCTGCAAGGTGTTAAAGGGGCATGATCAGCAGCCAGAGCAGGAGAAAACAGGGGTCCTTAAAGGGTCAATGGGAAAGAGAGAAGTGATGGTCGGGGGCAGCACTGTACCCTCCTGCATGGCACATAGGGGGGCGCCATCAGCAGAGCTACAGGGCAGAGCCAAGCAGCAGATCCCCAGGGTGATCACACAACAAAGGGATGCAAGGTGTGATCCGGCATTACATCACGATCCTCTCTCTCTAGCAATGAAGCTCAGCAGCAGCTCTGCCCTCCCCCATCCATTTACCTCTATGGCCAGCGCTCCAGCAGCCACGAAGAGCAGCGTTATATGGGGCAGCATGGCTGCAGAAGAGCCGGGGGTTGCAGCCTTAGATCCTGGTAGTCGGGCCTCCGATGTCGAGGTGTGATTTCCTCCGGGCTGGTGCTGTGGACTGAGCGGCACAACCTCATACACGGCAGGCACACGCACACACTCACACACACTCACATCCACGGGCTGCGTCAGCTGATCCTGCCCACCCGCGTCCACTAGAGACCCCTGCTGGTGAGACGCGTGAACTGCAGGTGCCTCCACTACAATGGTCTGTTCATGGGCGGAGGGGGGAGAAGCTGGGACTGCAACTTCTTACTGCAATCCAATGCTACAGGCTCAGGATTAGATGACACTTTTCTGTGACATTACCTCTGGGGGCTGCACTATGAGTCAGTGGAAAACTGCACAGATTTATGGCATCATACTGTAAATGAGGCAGCAGTAGTGTGCACACTGGCATAGGGAGGGGAGAAATTAGATTTACTAATTACTAAAAATACAGATTGCCGGCTCCCAGTCCCAGGACACATGCCAAGGTCACTATAGTTGGGGGTACCCACAGACAGGGGTGTAACTAAAGGCTCATGGACCCTGGTGCAAAAGATCAGCTTGCACCCTCTGCGCAATTTCTTCTCATGACCGTCAGCCACGTCCTATCTGTACATGTTATGCTGTGTTCACATCTTCGCCCTGGCGTCCATTATTCTGGTAACCAACAGTGGACCCCAATAGTGACCACCGGACTCCCTTGACTATATTGGGATCTGTCGAGTGTCCATTTCTTTAAACTGAAACCACCGAATGAAAAACTTGGACTTGCAGCACTTTTTTGTACTGTGATTTTCGGCAGTCACTGCAATGGAGTCTTTTAATGTAGATGTGAACCCAGCTTTAGGCCTCTTGCACACGATCTAGTTCAGTGTGCTGTCCAGATTTTTCCCGGATAGAATACTGACCCATTCATTTCTATGGGTCCATTCACACGACCGTGATTTCCACAGATATGTGTGCGGGGTGACAGATCCTATTTCTGTCCGGTTTTGCAGTCATGCTTGCCCCAATGAATAGCGCTGTGGAAGGATGGTCAGTGCATGGGCGTCACGGAGATGACAACCGTGTGTCATTAGTGCCATTCAATCACGGCCAGCGGCTCACACACAGTCATTTGCATGAGCCCTTAGCAGCATTTACATTTCCCTTTTCTTCTCTGTCTGGGCCCAGACCTCCATGAAGACTTGACCAATGAAGCTTCCCATCATTCCCCGTCGATGCCCCCCACATAGTAATCATGTCCCCATTTGTGTCTGTCTCTCCCTCCTTGACTATATGATGCTGACTAACTACCAGTAAAGGTTTGATTTTTCTCCTTTCTGACAGTGGAAGGCTCTGTATTAAAAATTTTCTCACTCCAGCGCACCAGAGGGCAGGGGGAATAAATTTACAATGCACAGAGTGCCAGTCATCAAAGGAAATCAGAAAGGAGATCAAAGAAACGTAATCAGGCTTAGGGTGGAGAGGGGGACCTGTGGGCTCCAATGGCTATGACTACTTGAACCATTATGCTTATGGACCCCTAGCCTGGGTGCAACTGCCCTCAAGTTATGCCCCTGCCCACAGCCCACCTGGACAAGGCCACATTACCCTGCGTTACGTGCTCAGCAGGCCCCTGTGACTGGCATTGTCCGAAGGGCATTATGGCTGGGTATGTGTAATAGCGACACTGTGCATGGCAGATGTAATTGGGTCCTAGCATTAAAGGGGTTATCCCAATTGCTGGGGTCCGAACACCGGGTTCAAAAGTGATCAAGAGGGAAGGTCTCCCTAAGGCCTCCTTGTGAATGGAGCACCAGTGCACTTGTGTGACTGTAAACTTAGGGGATAAGTGTCCATAATGGCACAACCCCTTTAATGGTCCCCTTGGGGTATGTTCACACATTTGTTTCACCCAGATTTCCTACATGTTTTCTGCAGAACAATTGGCAGCACAAGTTATGGGGCAGATTTATTAAAATGGTCTAAAAGCAAAACTGTCATGGTTGCCCATAGCAACCAATGACAGTGCAGCTTTCATGCTTCAGGAGTGGAATACAAAATGAAAGCTGCGCTGTGATTGGTTGTTATGGACAACCATGACAGTTTTGCTTTTAGACCATTTCAATAAATCTGCCCCACTGACCCCCATTGTTTCCAGTGAGGAGTGGGTGAGCTCTTGGCAGGCAAAGTGTTTCAGATATGTGAGGCTCAGCCTCATATTTATGCTATGGATTCTGCTGCTGATTTCCAGCTGATTCCCTCTGTTATTCTTCCTGGAAATGTCAACTCAGCCTGGCACTGTGCAATCAGTACTACCAATATCAGGCACAGCCCTTTGGTAATGGTAACACCCAGTTGTGAATATTTTCATATATTTCCAGGAGGAATAACAGAGGAATGACACCACAAAGCATTCTATGATTTCCTACTGGTTATGTGCCTTGGTGCAATGCTGTAATGTCCAAATGTTCGGTTTGCTCCTGACTGGCGTGGTGATAGGTGTTGTCAAAAGCAGAATTGGTAAGCTAGTGGCTTCTTCTCCGTGGGTGGTTAGGCCTCCACCTGCGGTCGGGGATTCGGCCACTCTGTCTTTATGAAATAAAGTGATCAGTTTTATACTAAAGACCCACTAGATAAATAGATCCAGTCCTGATTAAGCAGGACTACTCTGGAGCACCAACATCTTGTTCTTAAAGGGGTATTTTCATCTTAAAAAGTGATGGCATACTAGGATGGGGATGTGGATCCCCTGGGACACCATAGATCCTAAGAATAAAGGGGATGGTGACCAAGTAAGTGAATCAAATGGTAGGTTGTAGTCTGCAGTGAATGTAAATGAGCTGCAGTACCAGGCACAACCACAACCATATGTGTGGCACTGCGCTGCGAGTCCAACACTGCTATCAAAATATAAAGATGGGTCATCTCCACTTGGCATCTCCATCACAGAAGAAGAGACTTGTTCTCCAGGGATAGATTCACACTAGCACATTTGGTTTACAATGTGCGGACTGTTGTACAAGGGGTGGGCAGCCCTCCCACCCTCCCAGGAGCACAAAGAGGACTCAAGAAGTCACAAATCTGAGCACCTGAATAAACACTTTCCTTGTCCCGTGTACTTTATGAGCCTGGCCTGTATGTCCAGCTGTAGAGAATACCCTATGACATCACATGGAATCCTACACTTATGTCAAACCGCTGTTCACCCTTAGAACAGTGTACCATTCAAGTCTATGAGACACCACTACAGTATCGGTAACCAGCGCTACTAAAGATATGGTGAATGAATAATGCAGCTGACAACAGGTTAGCAATGTGGTTCTCCGGGACAGAGCTGATCTGCCTGGGCCTATTGATGACCTTTCCTACGTAAATCTGGGGCTTGGTGTTTTCTTAGAGAACAGAAGACAGAATACCCGAGGACTGTAATAGCTGGCACCAACAGTAACATGAAAATAGTGGGGGGAATTTATTATACCCTCTACACCAGAAAGATGGGCATATTGTGGTGCAGCTTTGTCACACAGCCATTTTTTTCGCCAAAGATGCACCACTTGACACTTTTTCCAAAAGTAGAAAGAGCAAAATGGAGACCAGGCCAGGGCAGGGATGCCTTAGCTTGACTCATTTACTATAGCTCATTGTAAACTGTAAAAGTAAATGACCAGCGCTCCAAAGATTCAGTAAATGTGCTTGTCTTTATTTTCAAATCTGCAAACATGACAGTAAAAAAATGGAACAGATGTCTACTTTGTCCATCACTATAAATCTCCAAGACTTTTAGTTAATATTAAGCTGACAATATATATTATTATTATTATTATTGTTTATTTATATAGCACCATTAATTCCATGGTGCTTTACATTTGCGGATTTACATATGGTACACAAGATATACAAAACAGATAATACTAACAGTGACCAACTGGCACAGTGGGATAGAAGGCTCTGCCCGCAAGGGCTTACAATCTATGAGAAGCAATCTATTATATTGTTTCTTCTGTTCTCTTCTTTCCACTTCTGTCTTCTTCTATACACTTCTATAAGCTTCTGTCCACTTCTTTCAGCCTCTGTCCTCTTCTATCCACTTCTCTCCTCTTCTTTCCTTTTCTTTCGACTTTTGTCCACTTGTTTCCTCTTCTGTCCACTCATTTCCTCTTCTGTCCTCTTCTGTCCACTCATTTCCTCTTCTGTCCACTTCTTTCCTCTTCTGTCCTCTTCTTTCCTCTTCTGTCCACTTCTGTCCTCTTCTTTCCTTATCTGTCCACTTCTGTCCTCTTCTTTCCTCTTCTGTCCACTTCTTTCCTCTTCTGTCCACTTCTGTCCACTTCTTTCTTCTTCTGTCCACTTCTTTCTACTTCTGTCCTCTTCTGTCCATTTCTGTCCTCTTCTGTCCATTTCTTTCCTCTTCTGTCCTCTTCTGTCCACTTCTGTCCTCTTCTTTCCTCTTCTGTCCACTTCTGTCCACTTCTGTCCTCTTCTGTCCTCTTCTGTCCACTTCTGTCCTCTTCTTTCCTCTTCTGTCCTCTTCTTTCCTCTTCTGTCCATTTCTGTCCACTTCTTTCCTCTTCTGTCCACTTCCTTTTCCACTTCTGTCCACTTCTTTCCACTTCTTTCCTCTTCTTTCCACTTCTTTCCTCTTCTTTCCACTTCTTTCCTCTTCTGTCCACTTCTTTCCACTTCTGTCCTCTTCTTTCCACTTCTGTCCTCTTCTTTCCTCTTCTGTCCTCCTCTGTCCTCTTCTTTCCACTTCTGTCCTCTTCTTTCCTCTTCTGTCCTACTCTGTCCTCTTCTTTCCTCTTCTGTCCTCTTTTTTCCACTTCTTTCCTCTTCTGTCCTCTTCTTTCCTCTTCTGTTCACTTCTTTCCTCTTCTGTCCACTTCTTTCCTCTTCTGTCCACTTCTGTCCTCTTCTTTCCTCTTCTGTCCTCTTCTGTCCACTTCTGTCCTCTTCTGTCCACTTCTGTTCTCTTCTTCTTTCCTTTTCTGTCCTCTTCTTTCCTCTTCTGTCCACTTCTTTCCTCTTCTGTCCATTTCTGTCCTCTTCTGTCCATTTCTTTCCTCTTCTGTCCTCTTCTGTCCACTTCTGTCCTCTTCTTTCCTCTTCTGTCCACTTCTGTCCTCTTCTTTCCTCTTCTGTCCTCTTCTATCCACTTCTGTCCTCTTCTGTCCTCTTCTGTCCTCTTCTGTCCTCTTCTGTCCTCTTCTGTCCTCTTCTTTCCTCTTCTGTCCATTTCTGTCCACTTCTTTCCTCTTCTGTCCACTTCTTTCCACTTCTGTCCTCTTCTTTCCACTTCTTTCCTCTTCTTTCCACTTCTTTCCTCTTCTATCCACTTCTTTCCTCTTCTGTCCACTTCTTTCCACTTCTGTCCTCTTCTTTCCACTTCTGTCCTCTTCTTTCCTCTTCTGTCCTCCTCTGTCCTCTTCTTTCCACTTCTGTCCTCTTCTGTCCTACTCTGTCCTCTTCTTTCCTCTTCCGTCCTCTTTTTTCCACTTCTTTCCTCTTCTGTCCTCTTCTTTCCTCTTCTGTTCACTTCTTTCCTCTTCTGTCCACTTCTGTCCACTTCTTTCCTCTTCTGTCCACTTCTGTCCACTTTTTCCTCTTCTGTCCTCTTCTGTCCACTTCTGTCCTCTTCTGTCCACTTCTGTTCTCTTCTTCTTTCCTTTTCTGTCCTCTTCTTTCCTCTTCTGTCCACTTCTGTCCTCTTCTGTCCACTTCTGTCCTCTTCTGTCCTCTTCTTTCCTCTTCTGTCCTCTTCTGTCCACTTCGGTCCTCTTCTGTCCACTTCTTTCCTCTTCTGTCCTCTTCTGTCCACTTCTGTCCTCTTCTGTCCTCTTCTGTCCACTTCTGTCCTCTTCTGTCCACTTCTTTCCTCTTCTGTCCTCTTCTTTCCTCTTCTGTCCTCTTCTTTCCTCTTCTGTCCACTTCTGTCCTCTTCTTTCCTCTTCTTTTCTCTTCTGTCCACTTCTGTCCTCTTCTGTCCTCTTCTTTCCTCTTCTGTCCACTTCTGTCCTCTTCTTTCCTCTTCTGTCCTCTTCTTTCCTCTTCTGTCCTCTTCTGTCCACTTCTGTCCTCTTCTGTCCTCTTCTTTCCTCTTCTGTCCACTTCTGTCCTCTTCTGTCCTCTTCTTTCCTCTTCTGTCCTCTTCTTTCCTCCTCTGTCCTCTTCTGTCCACTTCTGTCCTCTTCTGTCCTCTTCTGTCCACTTCTGTCCTCTTCTGTCCTCTTCTTTCCTCTTCTGTCCACTTCTGTCCTCTTCTGTCCTCTTCTTTCCTCTTCTTTTCTCTTCTGTCCTCTTCTTTCCTCTTCTGTCCTCTTCTTTCCTCTTCTGTCCACTTCTGTCCTCTTCTTTCCTCTTCTGTCCTCTTCTTTCCTCTTCTGTCCTCTTCTTTCCTCTTCTGTCCTCTTCTGTCCACTTCTGTCCTCTTCTTTCCTCTTCTGTCCTCTTCTTTCCTCTTCTGTCCTCTTCTTTCCTCTTCTGTCCACTTCTGTCCTCTTCTTTCCTCTTCGCCTCTTCTTTCCTCTTCTGTCCTCTTCTGTCCACTTCTGTCCTCTTCTGTCCACTTCTGTGCTCTTCTGTCCACTTCTGTCCTCTTCTTTCCTCTTCTTTCCTCTTCTGTCCTCTTCTGTCCTCTTCTGTCCACTTATGTCCTCTTCTGTCCACTTCTGTCCTCTTCTGTCCTCTTCTTTCCTCTTCTGTCCTCTTCTTTCCTCTTCTGTCCACTTCTGTCCTCTTCTGTCCTCTTCTTTCCTCTTCTGTCCACTCTGCCCTCTGCCCTTCTGCCCCTCCCCGCCCTCCCTCTCTGCCACTCGTCCTCCTTCCTCTTCTGTCCACTTCTGTCCTCTTCTGACCTCTTCTTTTCTCTTCTGTCCACTTCTGTCCTCTTCTTTCCTCTTCTGTCCTCTTCTTTCCTCTTCTGTCCACTTCTGTCCTCTTCTTTCCTCTTCTGTCCACTTCTTTCCTCTTCTGTCCTCTTCTGTCCACTTCTGTCCTCTTCTTTCCTCTTCTTTCCTCTTCTGTCCTCTTCTGTCCACTTCTGTCCTCTTCTGTCCTCTTCTTTCCTCTTCTGTCCTCTTCTTCTCTTCGCCTCTTTCTCTTCTGTCCACTTCTGTCCTCTTCTTTCCTCTTCTGTCCTCTTCTGTCCACTTCTGTCCTCTTCTTTCCTCTTCTGTCCTCTTCTTTCCTCTTCTGTCCACTTCTGTCCTCTTCTTTCTTCTCTCTCTGTCCACTTCTGTCCTCTTCTTTCCTCTTCTGCCCTATTCTTTCCTCTTCTGTCCACTTCTGTCCTCTTCTGTCCTCTTCTGTCCTCTTCTTTCCTCTTCTGTCCTCTTCTTTCCTCTTCTGTCCTCTTCTGTCCACTTCTGTCCTCTTCTGTCCTCTTCTGCCTCTTCTTTCCTCTTCTGTCCTCTTCTGTCCACTTCTGTCCACTTCTGTCCTCTTCTGTCCTCTTCTTTCCTCTTCTGTCCTCTTCTGTTCTCTTCTTTCCTCTTCTTTCCTCTTCTGTCCTCTTCTTTTCTCTTCTGTCCACTTCTGTCCTCTTCTTTTCTCTTCTGTCCACTTCTGTCCTCTTCTTTCCTCTTCTGTCCACTTCTGTCCTCTTCTTTCCTCTTCTTTTCTCTTCTGTCCACTTCTGTCCTCTTCTTTCCTCTTCTGTCCTATTCTTTCCTCTTCTGTCCACTTCTGTCCTCTTCTGTCCTCTTCTTTCCTCTTCTGTCCTCTTCTTTCCTCTTCTGTCCTCTTCTGTCCACTTCTGTCCTCTTCTGTCCTCTTCTTTCCTCTTCTGTCCTCTTCTGTCCACTTCTGTCCTCTTCTGTCCACTTCTGTCCTCTTCTGTCCTCTTCTTTCCTCTTCTGTCCTCTTATGTTCTCTTCTTTCCTCTTCTTTCCTCTTCTGTCCTCTTCTTTTCTCTTCTGTCCACTTCTGTCCTCTTCTTTTCTCTTCTGTCCACTTCTGTCCTCTTCTGTCCTCTTCTGTCCTCTTGTGTCCACTTCTGTCCTCTTCTTTCCTCTTCTGTCCACTTCTGTCCTCTTCTTTCCTCTTCTGTCCTCTTCTGTCCTTTCCTCTTTGTCCTCTTCTGTCTCCTCTTTTCTTCTGTCCTCTTCTGTCCACTTCTGTCCTCTTCTTTCCTCTCCTGTCCTCTTCTTTCCTCTCCTGTCCTCTTCTTTTCTCTTCTCTCCACTTCTGTCCTCTTCTTTCCTCTTCTGTCCACTTCTGTCCTCTTCTTTCCTCTTCTGTCATCTTCTGTCCACTTCTGTCCTCTTCTTTCCTCTTCTGTCCTCTTCTTTCCTCTTCTTTCCTCTTCTTTCCTCTTCTGTCCTCTTCTTTCCTCTTCTGTCCTCTTCTTTCCACTTCTGTCCTCTTCTGTCCACTTCTGTCCTCTTCTGTCCACTTCTTTCCTCTTCTGTCCTCTTCTTTCCTCTTCTGTCCACTTCTGTCCTCTTCTTTTCTCTTCTGTCCACTTCTGTCCTCTTCTTTCCTCTTCTGTCATCTTCTGTCCACTTCTGTCCTCTTCTTTCCTCTTCTGTCCCTTCTCCTCTTCTTTCCTCTTCTGTCCTCTTCTTTCCTCTTCTGTCCTCTTCTTTCCACTTCTGTCCTCTTCTGTCCACTTCTGTCCTCTTCTGTCCACTTCTTTCCTCTTCTGTCCTCTTCTTTCCTCTTCTGTCCACTTCTTTCCTCTTCTGTCCTCTTCTTTTCTCTTCTGTCCACTTCTGTCCTCTTCTTTTCTCTTCTGTCCACTTCTGTCCTCTTCTTTCCTCTTCTGTCCTCTTCTTTCCTCTTCTGTCCTCTTCTGTCCTCTTCTGTCCTCTTCTTTCCTCTTCTGTCCTCTTCTTTCCTCTTCTGTCCTCTTCTTTCCTCTTCTGTCCTCTTCTGTCCACTTCTGTCCTCTTCTGTCCACTTCTGTCCTCTTCTGTCCTCTTCTGTCCTCTTCTGTCCTCTTCTTTCCTCTTCTTTCCTCTTCTGTCCTCTTCTGTCCTCTTATTTCCTCTTCTGTCCACTTCTGTCCTCTTCTTTTCTCTTTTTTTCTCTTCTGTCCACTTCTGTCCTCTTCTGTCCTCTTCTTTCCTCTTCTGTCCTCTTCTGTCCACTTCTGTCCTCTTCTTTCCTCTTCTGTCCACTTCTGTCCTCTTCTGTCCTCTTCTATCCACTTCTGTCCTCTTCTGTCCTCTTCTGTCCACTTCTGTCCTCTTCTTTCCTCTTCTGTCCTCTTCTTTCCTCTTCTGTCCATTTCTGTCCACTTCTTTCCACTTCTGTCCTCTTCTTTCCACTTCTTTCCTCTTCTTTCCACTTCTTTCCTCTTCTATCCACTTCTTTCCTCTTCTGTCCACTTGTTTCCACTTCTGTCCTCTTCTTTCCTCTTCTGTCCTCCTCTGTCCTCTTCTTTCCACTTCTGTCCTCTTCTGTCCTCTCTCTTCTGACCTCTTCTGTCCTCTTCTTTCCTCTTCTGTCCTCTTCTGTCCACCTCTGTCCTCTTCTTTCCTCTTCTTTCCTCTTCTGTCCTCTTCTGTCCTCTTCTTTTCTCCTCTTTATTAGAAATAAAAATACAAAGGGTAATGACATAAATAGAAACATAACAATCAATTCTATTAACCCCCCACAATTCTGAACGTAGAATTCTGAATAGAAACCTGCCTGAGAGTTGAGCAAAGTACCTTATTTTTCGGACTATAAGACAAATCTTGTTAAAAAGTGGCTGCATCTTATACTCTGAACTCAGGAGGTTCCAGCAGTGCTAGAACCCTCTGACAGCTTCCATAATGCTCATGAGAAGAGCTGATAAAGCAGTTTTCCTGATCAGGGCAGGACAAATGTGCAGGTCCTCCTACCTCACTAGAAGACACCACTGTAAACTGGCATAAAAATGGAACTGTGATGATGTAATGAGCTCAGGGCTGAAGTGTGCTGTATAACAGAGCTGAGTTTTCTGTGTGTGTTGTATAACAGAGCTGTGTTTGCTGTGTGTGTTGCATAGCAGAGCTTTGTTTGCTGTGTGTTGTATAGCAAGCTGTGTTTGCTGTGTATGTGTTGTGTGTGCTGTATAGCATAGCTGGGTTTGCTATGTGTGCTGTATAGCAGAGCTGTGTTTGCTGTGTGCGTTGCATAGCAAGCTGTGTTTGCAGTGTGTGTTGTATAGCAGTGCTGTGTTTGCTGTGTGTGTTGCATAGCAAGCTGTGTTTGCTGTGTATGTGTTGTGTGTGCTGTATAGCAGAGCTGTGTTTGCTTTGTGTGCTATATAACAATGCTGTGCTCGCTGCTTGCTGTGTGTTATATAGCAGAGCAGTATTTGCAGGGGCTAGAGGCACAATCTTGGTCTTGTTTAAAGCCAAGATCATATCTGTAGCTCACCTAGATTTTCAGATACCACTGGTTAAAGTGGACCTGCATATACTCACAGCTTCACTTTAACCAGTGTGCAGGAGATGACGCGCAGCTGACAGTCTGCCGGGAGAGGAGAAAAGGATTATTTTATTCTCCTGCCCCTGTGACTTTCGATGACCCCAGGGGAGGGCGTACTTTTATGGATTTCTATTCAGGATATCAACCCCCTATTATCAATCAGAAAACATACTTGCCATTTAACCCTTTATATACTGTGGTCAATCCTGACCACAGCACCTAAGTCGTTTTACAGAAACAAGTAAAAATAGATCCGACCCCCCCTCCCCCGTAATGAAAAAAAAAAAACCTGGCAACTGGTATCATCACATCCATAACAATCCCTAAAATAAAATGAGTATGCTATTTATTCTACATGATAAACCACATAAACCTTAAAATTCAGATGCCAGAATTGTTTTGTGATCATCTCACCTCTAAAAAACAAAAAGTAATAAATACTGGTCAAAAAGTCTGATGTACCCACCAAAAACAAGGTCTTATAATAAAAAAATAAAAAGTTATAAAAGTGGGAATGCAAAGAAGGGTAAAATGTTACTGGTTTAAGGCTAAAATGTGTTACCATGATACGTGGCTGGCCCACACTCACTCCCATAACCATAGTAGACATATTGTAATTCAATGATAACAAAACAATACATGTAATAAAAAATAATTTCTACCATCATCCTGCATGATAAAATAACAAAGGTCACATCTTCAAACAATGTATGAACCGTACCTCATGGGAGGAGGAGGAGGAAATGAAAAGACCTTCTTCTTCTGGCCTCCTACTCGCACTGACATCTCCAATGTCTCCGCCCGCCGCCTTTTATACCCTAGCCAGTGGGCGGGGCTGTGATTTCCTGAATGCTGATTGGTCAGCTGCAATCCTGCATGCTGATTGGCCAGGCAGTGGGTGTGGTTATAACATCCTGCTTTGTGATTGGTCAGTTGTCATTCCCACCTGATGCCTTTGTGTTGCTCATGGAAACCGTGGTCCAGTAATCTTATTATGGGAAGTCAGATATTACAGGAAGAACTACAATTTGCAGCATAACTAGGCTTTTAGTAGGGGATACTAGTGGCCATTGTTGGGGGATATAATGGGAAATTACAAGTCTCAGCGTGCTCTGACACTTATTATTGAATATTAGGCTACATTCATACTGCTAGCACTATGTCATCTGTTATTCTGCAGCAGCCCAGATGGAGGGAACCAAGGATGGGAGTAGTAGTGGCGGATGACGTGCCACCAGCACACGCAACCACTCTCGCCAGCTCTGCTCCTGGGCCAGACACCGCTGAAGGGGGTCCTGTGGTACTACCTGTTGATGGTGGTGGTAGTACTTTAACCCGACGCGCTTCCAGTTGGATCTTTCTACTCTGAGCTGCTGTGATGGAAGTCGGAAGGGCCCTGATGGTAAAGCAGGAACGACTCAGGCAGACGGATGTGCAGTTGAAACAGGATGTCACTTTGTAGTTTCCCATTATAGCCCTCCATCCCAATGTCCATTGATATCCCTTAATAACTTGAGACCTGGGCCCATGGTGGGCCTGTTTGGAGCTCTCAGAGATGGGGCGAGAGGGCTCAATCCTTGCCCAGGCAGCAGGTATGAATGAAGCAGCTCCTACGGCAGAGACAGTGCTGGCAGGAGGAAGTTAACAGATGTACAAGAAAAGGTCGCAATTTTGGGAAACAGAGAGCTCAGCTGACGAGGAGTGCCACAGGTGAACAATATTCCCGGCTGCCTCCAGAGGGTTAGCACTAATCCAAAACCATACAACAGCGGGGGATAGCCATAAAACTCAACAGAAAATCAAGTGAACTATTGAAACTTAGCCTTTTTTCAGACTTTAAAAAAGGTTGCACAAAAAATGCTTCGAAAGTAAGGCAGCACAACATACACAATGTCACACAATAATGCGATATGGGTCACCATAGCAAGGACTCTGCAGAAAGGCCTTATAGTTTGTAAATAACCTCAAATGGACATATAAAGGTTCAATAGGTCTTATCATCGATGAGGACTGTGTGGATGTCATGTCTGTCCAAGGGTTAGGCCCAGAAGTACCCTTGAAGGTAAGGTAGGTTTTCCAGTGGCTTTGTATGGATACCGTTCTGGCTTCCCACCTGGGGTAAATGGCGTCGATCAGCCCATGGGATTGTCACTGTCCCTGTTACACCCTGGTTTACATGGCTTGGTATCTCCTAAAAGCCACAGTTCTAACTAGTTGCTGCCCCGACTGCAACCACCTTCTCTCCTGTACTCATCGTTCACGGATGTACATGAGAAGGTGGCCATCTCGAGAGCTCAGCCAACGAGGAAAGCTACAAGTGAACAATATTACTATCTGCTACTAAAGGATTAGGAGACCAGCTCCACCATTACGCTTCATGTGAGACTTTGCACAGGCCAGGTGGTTTAAGACTGTCCTGGTGTTAAACAGAGATGGACAAACCTCATGAGAAATATTTGTGAGGTTCATCCCTCCTGTTCGTTTCGGTCCGAATTTGTTGGGTCAAAGCATCATGTTTGTGACCACTGAGGTACAATCACAGGCCTCAGAGATGACCCCAAGGTGCATGATGTCAGCCAGAAGATGAAGAGGATGCCAGGGGACGGCCTGACTCTGCGAGGACACTCAGGAAGGGTGAGGCAAGGGGACTATAACAGTCTGTAATTTTTACTTACCTCCCCTGGGTCTCCAGAGTATACTAGTGTTCCATGGGTGACAAACCCCTAAAAATTTCAGGTTCAAGTTGAGCCCGAAACTTATGGAAAATTCAGGTCGAATCCTGTGTGATCTTACGTGATTCTCTCCTCCCTAGTGTTGAACTGTTTGCTTACTGTTCCATTTGTTCTTCCTACATAAGTAGCAACCCTGTTGTCGTTCTTGTGCCCAACCCTGCACATGTTACAGACGTCTAACAGTAGTATGTTTCTCTTACATATGGGAACAAAGTCTGAAGTTTTAGATCAATGTAGTTGAATGTTTGGCCTCACAGTCACCTGCAATGTCTTGTAAGGGTCACAGACTTGTCAGCCCTCCCCTGTCTCTTTGACATAATACGTAGGAGACTGGAGCGCCGGTACCGCTGATAGATAAGGTCATGTTTTGACAAATTTATTTGCTTTGGATATGTCAGACGGGAACATATTTTTAACTTCACTTTCTCCCAAAAAGACCCCGGTCTGTGACATTACTCGGGAAGAGACAGGTGTTCTCCAATTACAGCGAGAAACATTTTTACAGTTTCAAATGAAATCATCTATCATCTCATTATGTCTTATTATCCTTCATAGCTCGGAAATTAGAAAAAGAACCCAGATGGAGCAGAATTCTGAGACGCCGATCAAACGGTTTATAATACTGCAATATGGCTTGTTTTCTGGAATTTATGAAATTATAGGGTATGTGTACACCCAAACAGGGGTATGAAATGCTCCATAGTGCCCAAGGCTGCGGCTGTACCCGGATAAAAGCCCATCCAGGTGTCAGGTCCAATAACCAGGTGATTTTTAAAATATCTATCAGTGCTGTGGAGTTAGTACACCAAACCACTGACTCCAATTCCAACTCCTCTATTATTCCACAGCCCAATTCTGACTCCAATCCTGGCTCCAACTCCGACTTCTTCATAAATGTCTCAATGGTCAGTCAGAAGCAGTAAAGCTCCTATCACTCATTAAAAAGCCAGTGTTTGATTCTTATGAAAGTTAATATGTTACAAGCTCTGTATCTAATTCATTTTACAATATTAATTATTATATAATTACTTTATAATATAATTAAAAATTATTCATTATTTTATTTTGAAGCCGGAGTCAAAGTTGGCAACTTTTTTCTGACTCTACCCAAAATTGGTCCCAACTCCAGTTCTACAACTTTGACTCTGACTCCACAGCCCTGCAATCTCTTTGGGTTATAAATTACACTTCCATAGATACTCCATTTGGCCGGGGTCCCACGTGGCGTAAACGCTGTGGTTTTGGAAATCGCAGCATATCAATTATACCTACAGAAAGGCTGGCGGTTTCCCTATAGGTATAATAGGGGCAGAAAGTCCAAAGTGGAAACCTCAGTGGACTTTCTGTGAAAAGCCATGATGTGTTGCCGCTGCTGTTGCTGCGGGGTGTTACGTGGGGCCTTAGACTTTAGATCATGCCCCTTTTCGGTAACAAAAAAGGAACATTTATTGTGCCAACAGCTTGATAAATTCCCCTCTATGAGTCTTCTCGAGATAGAGTTCCATATGGCTGTTGTATAGTGTAGTCGGACAAGATGGCCAACCCCACATACAGTATAAAAGGAATCCACCATCAGAAAATAAAAACTGATCATAAAAAAGAACATGTCTGTATCTGGTGTTTACATTGGTAAGAAGAAATGTAGGTGATCTATTCTCTGCAATATTCTGCCTCCTCTCAGGCTTATTTTTATCTCTGAGGTTTCTGGCCAGCAAGGTCACTGCTTTCATTTTCCATCCAGTTTTAGAATAGAGCGAGCTAATTATTTTATGTCACTACGGGCAACGCTACTATTTTTATTTGTGCTGTGACTGCGTCGTATTAGAGGTTCTTATCTGTCATGGCCATGCCAATAATGACTGTCATAGAACTCAGCACCGAGCCATTCTATCACCAAGAGACATTTGTATCTATTAATATTATCAGGAATATTATCAGGAATAATAAAGAAGAAATGGAATCAAGATCTTATATACAGTGGGGAGATTGCTTCTAGCTCGTATGACAGTTTTTTGATGTACAAGGCATGAAAAATGTGCAACTTTTTTTTTACACTGCTCTCACCCTTTTGTTTAGGAGACGTGTGGCTTGTGAGAAATGATCCTTAAAGGGTATGAGCTCCACTGAGATTCTTAAATGACACCACACGGAGAAGACTTATGAAGGGTGCAAAAGAAACAACATGGTGCGGAAATATAAATGGATTCTTCAATAAGATGAACCGACGCATTTCGAGGTATGCAGACCCCTTTTTCAAACATGAGATGTCATAAATGAGTGGCACCCTCTGCTGGTGGAGGTATAAAGGAATGTCTGTCTTCAGAGGAGTAATTTGTAGCTCCTGGATCTCAATGTAAAGTCTGTAAATTGGCCCCTACATACCTTTAAAAGTGGTATATTTTATATGGCAGAGGAGCCTTTGGGGACCCCTCAGGATCCATTAGTGACTGCTGCATCACCTATAGCTACGCCCCTGCTTGTCTTTAGAACTGAATGCAGTATACCCGTACTTGTAATAACAAGTACATAAAAAGTACTTCATCAAAAAATTACAACACAATTATTCTAAAAATCTTTTGATGCCAAATTTTTCTTTTTCTGAGGAATGGTTAAGGTCATGGTTGTAAATAATGGAAACAAAATAAAAAATAGATCAAGAGTTATGATTTTAGGGGGCTCGGAAATGGGGTATCTCATGAGGGATAGGGATGAGAATATTTTTTAGGCCCCACATTGTGGAAACGCAGCTTTTTTTGTTGCACATTTTGCTGCATTATTTTGAGCCAAAGCCAGGAGTGGATTGAGCAGAAGGGAGAAATGTAAGAACTTCCTAGATATTTTCTCTTCCTTTGTAGCCATTCTTGGCTTTGCCTCAAAAAAAACTCAGCAAAATCTGCAACAAAAAAAGCTGCGTTTCCTTAGGCGAAGCCCCCATGTAGCGAGCCACAGCCAAAAAGCACTGTGGAAAAAACTGCAGCAGAAATGCATCAAAGTTTTTCCCGCAGCGCTTTTCACATAAAGTCGCATAAAGAGTTTTTCTCTGTGGACTTTTTGCTTCCTTTCTACCTGTACAGAAACCGCCAGCATTTCCGTAGGTATAATTGATATGCTGCGATTTACAAAAGTGTGACAGTTTTTGAAATCACTGCAAGTCCGCTGGGAATAATTTTCTGTAATGTGTGGATACGATTAGCCAGAACCCTATCTATTTTGCATACATTGTAAAACACTTCGGTTTTTGCGGCATTTACGCTACATGGGGCCTTAAAGTGATTTTTTTTTTGCCTAGCTTTATTTGAAGTGAGTTCATTTATTGTATCTGTAAATCCAATTGGTTTAAAAAGTGGTTTCCCACGGAAATCCGTGGACCCATGCACTATAATTAGAGATGAGCGAATTGTTCAAAAGTTGGATTCAGCAATTCGATTTGAAGTTCCAAAAAAATTTGCTTCGATCCGAATTACTTCGCGGCGAATAAACTGCTATTTCTGGGCTGCAGAGAGCCGGGGTGGGCGGCAAAATGGCGGAAGCCCTTGGATGCCGCGGTCATGTCTCTCTCTCTCTTCAGCACGGACAACTTTTATTCATGTGGAAGGATCTGCTAACAAGCGAAGACACACCTACCCAATCACATCACTAGAGAACATCATGTGACCGTCTGATGTCACAAAGGTCCTTACTAAATATTCGTTACCGCGAAGCATCAGGAAATCCGGAATCGTGGAGAATCGAAGATTTCCTGAAATTCGGATAGAATTCCACTTCTGCAGAATCGATTTGCTCATCTCTAACTATAATGGGGTCTGCCGGGTTTCCGCCCCGAAAAATACAGAGAGAAAAGTCCTGCTTACACTATCTCTGCATTTTTCAAGCGGAATGGGGGACTGAATCCCCGAAAGATCCCTGAATGCAAGTGTGACCATAGCCAAACATGCAATACAAAATATACCTAAAAATCAAAAATTTGTCCTGGTTAAAGAGGCAAAAAATTCCTTCCTCTAAGGCCAAAATTGTCTTTTTCCTTAAGGAGTTAAATATGCTTTTTTGTGCCTAAATGCATAAATTCTGTAAATTCTACCATGAAATTTTAGATCAATACAAAGTAAAAGCTTGTACACACTGTACTCGAGTCTTATACTAGAGCAATAAGTGACATCCAGCATATCGTAGCTCTCATATCTGTGATGTTTTTGCAGTCCTGGTAATGGCTGGCACATCGCTCTTCTCTGCTGGAAGGAGGCGAGCTCGCTGCACTTTACTCAAGGTTAAATGGATTTCTCTTTTTCAAGCCTTTTTGCTGCTGTCATTTTTTCTTAACACCCACTGCAATAAGGATGAGACCAATGTACTGAGTGCAGAATGTAAAGTACTGCCACACACTAGGTCCTGGCTGGGGTGTCATGCCAACCTGCTGTGCAACAACCTGAATGGTGATAGCTCGATGACAGGATTATTTGATAAGACAAGCAGAGGGGTAACACGGCGCCCCCCAACCAGTGCCATTTATAATAGTGATGTCTTCTTGTGTGACTGACACTCCCCTATACCCTATAGGTTCACATATTATTCACATAATAAGGATGAAAAAACATTGCTGACTGCAGGAACGAGAGAGTTACCAGATGTAGTAGATGCCCCTATACCCACAATGGTGGAGTACTGTAGGGGTGGACAAATGGTGCCCCTCGGCTGTTTTGGTAATCAGGAAGGGCTTCATTACCAGGAGGTATCTAATAGAGTTGGATATTTTAAACATGGAAACACTTAACCCCTCAGTTAGATACAGTGTCCTAACTTATCATCTACTTGAAACGTGGACTGGTCAGACCACAGGACACTTTTCCACTTTGTATCAGTCCATCTCAGATGAGCTCGGTCCCAGAGAAGCCGGCGGCGTTTCTGGGTGTTGTTGATATATGGCTTTCACTTTGCATGGTAGAGTTTTAACTTGCACTTGTAGATGTAACGACAAACTGTGTTCACTGACAATGGTTTTCTGAAGTGTTCCTGAGCCCATGTGGTAATATCCGTTACAGAATGATGTCGGTTTTTAATGCAGTGCTGCCTGAGGGATTGAAGGTCACGGGCATTCAATGTTGGTTTTCGGCCTTGCCGCTTCCTTGCAGAGATTTGTCCGGATTCTCTGAATCTTTTGATGATATTATAGACTGCAGATGATGAAATCTCTAAATTCCTTGCAATTGTACGTTGAGAATCGTTGCTCTTAAACTGTTGGACTATTTGCTCACGCAGTTGTTCACAAAGTGGTGAGCCTCGCCCCATCCTTGCTTGTGAGTGACTGAGCCTTTCGGGGACGCTCCCTTTATACCAATCATGACACTCACCTTTTTCCAATTAACCTGTTCACCTCTGGAATGCACCAAACAGGTGTTGTTTGAGCATTCCTCAACTTTCCCAGTCTTTTGTTGCCCCTGTCCCAGCTTTTTTGGAACGTGTTGCAGGCATCAAATTCAAAATGAGTGAATATTTGCAAAAAACAATATAGTTTATCCGTTTGAACATTAAATATCTTGTCTTTGTAGTTTATTCAACCACTGGTTCCCTGGGGCACCTGTAACTACATTGAGTGGAGACAGGATGGACGTCGTGTACGAGCATCCATCCTGGAGGGACAGTGGATCAGCCGCAGCGTGTACCGCCTGGTTGAGAACCACTGCTGTATAGGACCTAGAGACATTATAGTGTGTAGGACCTGAGAATATTATACCATGTTGGGTGCCTAGGGAACAATAACTATGTGCGGTCACTAAGGAGAGTGTGAGAGTAACTCCTCCGCAATAGTTTCCCCCCAGCAATTTATTACTCCCCCTGCGAACCTGTAGAAAATCCAGTGCATGCCCCTGCCTTTAACCCTATAATTTACATACAACTGACATCATATGATAATAGTATCTCGTTGTAGCACATGTAAGACATCCCAAAAGCTTTTTTTCCTGTTATTTCCTTCAGGATTTTCCATGAAGTGAGGACATGTAATGTTAATACTCTGCTATTGTTTGCTTAGGACTAATTACTCAGAAGAACATTGAAGCTGGAGGCCGACCCTCTGTCATCTGTCGGTATCAGCCGTGTGCAGGTTTCTCACATTATTGCCTTTTCTCCCACAATCCAAACATACAGAGATCAGTATGAGTGCATTCAAGGTGGCAGAGCAGAACTATAATCTCCACCAGCGGCAGGAAGCCATGTGAAGGAATATATTATCGGTAAAGTGTCGTGTAATATGCCACTTCTCTGTAATAAATCATAATTAATCTCATTAGGATAAAGAGGATACTTTAAAGGTTAAGGAGAAGTGTCAGAGCAATCCCGATCTATTAGGTTATATTTAAAGGTGGCCATATACTTTAGAATAATATGGACCCAATCTGCAAATTTCGGCCGGACCGGCAACCATCTAAGTTGTATGGAGGTGTGCCAACTCTTCCATGATGGCAATTTAAACATGCTATTACTTCATATTCCAGGTTGGATAACATGTCCCCAGAGCAATTTATTCTCCTTTAAACACTGGAAACACATAAATGCTCAGCCAAGCCAAGCGCACATGTGTATGGGGGTAAATGGGTAAAGTTGGCAACAAAATTTTGGGAAATATTAGCCATGTTACACCCCAACCCACCCAAGTATGCCTATTTCCAGTCTATAAATGCCCGCTCCAACCTTGGAATTTCCACTTATGAGTTAATTATACCAAATGGCCACTCTCTTTGTGGTTGACTAAACCCCCTTAATGCCCATTGGCTGACACTACATAAGTATAATGATGTCGACACGCCGCACGTGACTGACCAGATAACATGTCGGAGCCCCAAAGAGGTGAGGAAAGGTGAGTATTAACTGTTTATTATTTTTCCACACCTTCCCAGGGCCTTCGATTATTATACTCAGGGGATTAAAAGACCCTGTGCGTAATAACAATCTCTGAGTGTCAAACCACCAAGTCTCAGTTTTGGTCAAACCCCAAATTTTTGGAAAATTAATAACAAACCAGGCTGATCTTGAGCCGGTTTGCTCATTCCTACTTCTGCTGTTACCCCCCAAACATTTTTGTAAATGGAATTTGCACCTGTTCAATTTTGTCTCTCTTTTTGTACTTCGGGTCTCCAGAACTGGACACAGTATTCTTGATGTGGTTTCACTTGTAGCGTTCTATACAAAAGGATCATAATCTCTCTCTTTCTACTGGTTATACCTCTAGCTATAAAGCTGAGCATCCTACTGGTTATACCTCTAGCTATACAGCTGAGCATCCTATTGGTTATACCTCTAGCTATACAGCTGAGCATCCTACTGGTTATACCTCTAGATATACAGTTGAGCATCCTACTGGTTATACCTCTAGCTATACAGCTGAGCATCCTACTGGTTATACCCTACTGGTTTGGTTTTAGCTATACAGCTGAGCATCCTACTGGTTATACCTCTAGCTATACAGCTGAGCATCCTACTGGTTATACCTCTAGCTATACAGCTGAGCATCCTACTGGTTATACCTCTAGATATACAGTTGAGCATCCTACTGGTTATACCTCTAGCTATACAGCTGAGCATCCTACTGGTTATACCTCTAGCTATACAGCTGAGCATCCTACTGGTTATACCTCTAGCTATACAGCCGAGCAACCTACTGGTTATACCTCTAGCTATACAGCTGAGCATCCTACTGGTTATACCTCTAGCTATACAGCTGAGCATCCTACTGGTTATACCTCTAGCTATACAGCCGAGCATCCTACTGGTTATACCTCTAGCTATACAGCTGAGCATCCTACTGGTTATACCTCTAGCTATACAGCCGAGCATCCTACTGGTTATACCTCTAGCTATACAGCTGAGCATCCTACTGGTTATACCTCTAGCTATACAGCTGAGCATCCTAATGGTTATACCTCTAGCTATACAGCTGAGCATCCTACTGGTTATACCTCTAGCTATACAGCTGAGCATCCTACTGGTTATACCTCTAGCTATACAGCTGAGCATCCTACTGGTTATACCTCTAGCTATACAGCTGAGCATCCTACTGGTTATACCTCTAGCTATACAGCTGAGCATCCTACTGGTTATACCTCTAGCTATACAGCTGAGCATCCTACTGGTTATACCTCTAGCTATACAGCTGAGCATCCTACTGGTTATACCTCTAGCTATACAGCCGAGCAACCTACTGGTTATACCTCTAGCTATACAGCCGAGCATCCTACTGGTTATACCTCTAGCTATACAGCCAAGCATCTTACTGGTTATACCTCTAGCTATACAGCTGAGCGTTCTACTGGTTATACCTCTAGCTATACAGCTGAGCAACCTACTGGTTATATGTCTAGCTATACAGCTGAGCATACTACTGATTATACCTCTAGCTATACAGCTGAGCATCCTACTGGTTATACTTCTAGTTATACAGCCGAGTGTGTTATTTTGCATTTGGGAACATTTATCTGCAATTTCCATGGTTTGGACCATTTATCCGATAAAGCTAGATCCATGTTACAAACCCCTCCAGGAGTATCAACCTTATTACTCACTTTTGTGACATCAGCAAACAGGCAAACCTTACCTACCAAACCTTCTTCTTTGTCATCCACAAAAATAATAACCTATCTATCAGCTCTTTAAACGGCACTGTGTCACATGCTTGCTGAAATCCAGATATTTATGGCACCCCCTGCGTCCAGCACTTTTATGAGATAGTGAAAAAATCAGTAAGATTAGTTGGAAATGACCTGCCCTCAAGTAAACCAGGCTGTTTTGGATCCAACAAGTTGCTAGTTTAAGGTGGTCGATTACTATCTTATCAGGAGATTTTCCACTATTTTTACTACTAGTGCTGTAAATACAGTGCTGGCCAAAAGTATTGGCACCCCTGCAATTCTGTCCAGATAATACTCAATTTCTTCCAGAAAATGATTGCAATCACAAATGCTTTGGTAATAATATCTTCATTTAATTTGTTGTCAATGGAAAACCACAAAAAGAATTGTCAAAAAGCCAAATTGGATATAATTCCACACCAAACATAACAAAGGGGGTGGACAAAAGTATTGGCACCCTTTGAAAAATCATGTGATGCTTCTCTAATTTGTGTAATTAACAGCACCTGTTACTTACCTGTGGCACATAACAGGTGGTGGCAATAACTAAATCACACTTGCAGCCAGTTGAAATGGATTAAAGTTGACTCAACCTCTGTCCTGTGTCCTTGTGTGTACCACATTGAACATGGAGAAAAGAAAGAAGACCAAAGAACTGTCTGAGGACTTGAGAAGCAAAATTGTGAGGAAGCATGAGCAATCTCAAGGCTACAAGTCCATCTCCAAAGACCTGAATGTTCCTGTGTCTACCGTGCGCAGTGTCATCAAGAAGTTTAAAGCCCATGGCACTGTGGCTAACCTCCCTAGATGTGGACGGAAAAGAAAAATTGACGAGAGATTTCAACGAAAGATTGTGCGGATGGTGGCTAAAGAACCTCGACTAACATCCAAACAAGTTCTAGCTGCCCTGCAGTTCGAGGGTACAACAGTGTCAACCCGTACTATCCGTCGGCGTCTGAATGAAAAGGGACTCTATGGTAGGATACCCAGGAAGACCCCACTTCTGACCCAGAGACATAAAAAAGCCAGACTGGAGTTTGCCAAAACTTACCTGAGAAAGCCAAAAACTTTTTGTAAGAATGTTCTCTGGTCAGATGACACAAAAGTAGAGCTTTTTGGGAAAAGGTATCAACATAGAGTTTACAGGAAAAAAAAAAGAGGCCTTCAAAGAAAAGAACACGGTCCCTACAGTCAAACATGGCGGAGGTTCCCTGATGTTTTGGGGTTGCTTTGCTGCCTCTGGCACTGGACTGCTTGACCGTGTGCATGGCATTATGAAGTCTGAAGACTACCAACAAATTTTGCGGCATAATGTAGGGCCCAGTGTGAGAAAGCTGGGTCTCCCTCAGAGGTCATGGGTCTTCCAGCAGGACAATGACCCAAAACACACTTCAAAAAGCACTAGAAAATGGTTTGAGAGAAAGCACTGGAGACTTCTAAAGTGGCCAGCAATGAGTCCAGACCTGAATCCCATAGAACACCTGTGGAGAGATCTTAAAATGGCAGTTTGGAGAAGGCACCCTTCACATCTCAGGGACCTGGAGAAATTTGCCAAAGAAGAATGGTCTAAAATTCCAGCAGAGCATTGTAAGAAACTCATTGATGGTTACCGGAAGCGGTTGTGAACCGAGAGCAAGGCAGGTGGTTTGGACTCCGCAACCAGAAATGAACGCACACGCGGTAGTTCAAGAAAAGAATATATATTTACTATAAGTTAATAAAGGCTATTTGAAGGTAAAATGACAGGGATAAAGACAAGCAAAATATACAATATAGCATGAACAATTTCAAGGCAAATTCTGCAATGGTTTCTACTTTTACTCTGTCCACTTCTGCAGTATGGACACTGAATGAACAATATACTCAAAACTATCCCTAACTGACCCTGACATCACATTTGGGTGCACCCCCTTTTCCCCAGTGGTCCAGGTGGACCGCTTACAGTCCGTAGAAGCGCGCGGTGGGGCCCAAAGTCGTTCCTTTCTTTTATAGTGAAGCGTCCTCTCCTCACTGTTATCAGGATCTCGGGAGAAATGAAGTCCTCTTTAACAGGGAAACCCAATGAATGCAATGTTATCCAACAGCAGATTCCACTCAGCACACTGACAGTCCTGCCGAATCCATACACTGAGCTGGGATGTAAGCCGGGATTTAGCAGGTGCTGTCCAGTACATCAACAGCACTGCGAGTCTCTATCTGTGGTATCCATATACACAGTCACAATGTCAGTCTCACTGATCAGCCACTGACCACAGTTCCTTTCACGTGGACTCACTAGTCCTGTTGTCTCTTTACACTCTGTTTGTCTCTGGACCAAGATACAGCTTAGCTGTACAGAAAAATATCCACACCAGTTCAACACAGCACAGACACCTGTCTTCTCTCTTGCCAAGATGGCTGCTGCTCTCTGTCTCGTCACTTCCTGCTTCTCTGCTCACACTCTGTCTGCAGAACAGGCAGGCTGACATAAAAGGGGGGGGGGTCTCACTCCAGCATCATGTCACAATTACAATGGCTGCTGTCTTAAAGGAACAGAATCACAGAAATACATTCAACATTAACAATTTATACAGACAAATAAAGCTTAGGACAACATTGGCTGTCTCTTACACGGTTTTTCGCAGTTATTTTGTCTAAAGGTTGTGCTACCAAGTATTAGGCTGAGGGTGCCAATACTTTTGTCCGGCCCATTTTTGGAGTTTTGTGTAAAATGATCAATGATTTGACTTTTTTTTTCATTCTCTTTTGTGTTTTTTCATTGCAAGCAAATTAAATGAAGATATTATTACCAAAGCATTTGTGATTGCAATCATTTTCTGGAAGAAATTGAGTATTATCTGACAGAATTGCAGGGGTGCCAATACTTTTGGCCAGCACTGTAACTGGTCTGTAGTTTCCAGATTCTTTTCTGCTACCCCTCTTATGGATAGGTACAACAATGTCCAATCTTCAGGAACGTCATCTGTTAGGAGGGACAGGCTACACAAATCAGTAAGAGGACCACAGACTGGATTTCTTTACGGTTTCTGGGGTAGATTCCGTCTGGACACATCACCTTGTTTGTCTTTAAATGTGCTAATTCAACTATAACATGAGCCCCCCAAAACACTTCAACTAGGGGTAATCCTCATCAGTATAGTTATTATTCTCACCGTTTTTACTTTTTGCGAACTCACAGTTTTTCTTCTTGCTATCACTAATATACCTGAAGAAGGTTTTATAGACTTGGCCATTTCTTCCCCTTGGTTGCTCTAGCAGCATTAATATATTTGGCCTCCTTCTGTCTAATAATCGCTGATCTATGAAAAGGACATTGCTTGGACAACACAAGACCAGTTATGTCCCTGTGAGATAAAAACAGCCTGGTACAATAAGAATATCCTATCTACAGTTGTACAACATGGTAGTGGAGATGGATGAACCTCACAAGATTTTCTTCAAAAATATTCGTGAGGTTCGTTTTGAGCCAAACTTGCCCCGCACCTCACCTGGGCCTTTACTCTCGACACTAGAGTGCTCATGGAGATAAAGAACTGCTACGTATTGTCTTAGTTAAAGAATAGCAATTTTATGCAATGACCTAAAATCATCAGTGCGAGCAAGAACACCAACCATCCTGTCTGAATAAAAACACAGAGATGTGGGAATCGAAATTACTCAACAACTGAAATGTGAGCGACTGGCATTACATTAATGTAAGGGATTACTTTGCAATGATTAAAGGAGGTTCATCCAATGAACCAAGCTTGGTCAATCTCAGGATGGGAAGAACCTTTACAGGACTCCCATCTCTAGAGGATTTTTTAAGTGTATTTTTTATTTATTTTTGTCAATTAACAAAATGAAGTAAATTAAGAAAAGAGAAATGTAAATCCCATCAATATTTGGTGTGACCTTTACCCCTTGGAGGAGGACTCCTGGAAGTGATGATCCGGCCCCCACAGATACAGCCTTGATCTGATCATCATCCAGTCTGTCTGGGATGACATGAAGAGACAGAAGGATTGGAGCAAGCCTACATCCACAGAAGATCTGTGCTTAGTTCTCCAAGATGGCGGGAACAACCTCCCCGCCCAGTTCTGCCAAACACTGTCTGCAAGTACCGAGAAGAACTGATGGAAGGCAAAGGGCAAAGGTCACACCGAATATTGATGGGATTTACATTTCTCTTTTATTCATTCACTTCATTTTGTCAATTGACAAAAAGAAACTATTAACCCTTCTATTTCTGAAAGCATTCTTACTTTGCAGCATTTATTCCCCCACACCTGCCAAAAACTTTACAATACAGTACAATGATAGTACCTTATTACAATAAAAACAATATGACAACAGTACCTTATTGGGTTCTTCGCAGTCAGGATCTGTTTGTTGTCAGTTCTTCTTGGTGTGGTGCCTGCTCCCTCTGTTCTCTGGTCCCAGGTTTCCCCGCAGACTAAGTCCCACTTGGCTTTTTGGTTGTCCCTGCATAGCAGCAGCATGATGTCACTTAAATTGTAAAATTTTGACAGCCAACAGACATAACTAGTGGGAACTTACTGTATACTGTTTATATATTGAACTTCACAATAATGTACTATGTAATAAGCTTTTAAGCTCCCCAAACGGCACCCAAATTTTATCTTTTTCAATGGGATAAAAATTTCAGCAAAGGGACAGAATGCTTCTTTTTCATTTTTTTAACCAGTCTCAAGAATCAATTCCGGTGGGTACTGGGTACCTGCTGGTCCCTACCTCATGTTCCAGTCTTGAAATGCAGGGAATTGCCATTCAGTCAATCAATGATGAAAAAGTTCTAATAAAAACTTAACTTATACTCGTCCTGCGAAAAAAAAACCAGCCCTCACACAGCTCTGTGGACAGAAATATAAATGGCTTTCAGAATATGGCGGCACAAAAAATGTATAAAAGTTTTCAAAAACATTGTATGCACCCCAAAATGGTGCCATTAAAAATACAACTCATCCTGAAAAAAACAAGCCTTCTTATGGCTATTTCAATGGAAAAGTTGAAAATGTGTGCCTTTTGCAATTCAAAATGATGACCTGAATAGCTTTGTCCTTAAACCCCGCTGCCTCGGGGTTATGTTTTATTCAGACCTTTCATTCACCTCCCCATATCCAGTCACTCGCACGCTCATGTCATCTCCACCTCAAAAACATCTCCAGAATCCGCCCTTTCCTTACCACAGATACACTAAAGACACTTATTGTTGCCCTGATTCACTCTCACCTTGACTACTATAACTCCTTACTAATCGGTCTTCCCCTTACTAAACTCTCCCCTCTACAATCTATTCTGAATGCGGCGGCCAGACTCATCTATCAGTCTAGACGCTACAGCGATGCCTCCGGTCTGTGCCGGTCACTACATTGGCTGCCTATTCAATATAGAATACAATATAAACTCCTCATCCACAAGGCTCTCCATAATGCTGCACCTCCCTACATTTCCTCCCTCATCTCTGTCTATCGCCCAACCCATGCTCTCCATTCACTCAATGACCTAAGACTAACATCTTCTATTATCAGAACCTCCCACGCTCGTATACAAGACTTCTCCCGAGTTGCACCACTTCTCTGGAATGTTCTTTCCCAGACAATCAGATTAACCCCCAATTTCCACAACTTTAAGCGTAAACTAAAGACATATCTTTTCAGACAGGCCTATAACAACTCTTAATGTAAAAATAAATACATTAAAAATTCTAAACTATATAGAAATAACAAAAAAGTCTATACCGGTTGGCCTGGGTAACATCTATAATTTGGAATGTATTCAAAAACTCCCAAGTAGTGATGGTGACCCATGACGAAAAACATTGGGGGCTGTGTTAGGAAATTCTAGGGTGTTTTTAGCATTTTTATCAGGATTGATAATGCCCTTGCAAAGGTGAAGGCTCTGTGGGATATGAGGGTCATTGTTTGACCTTAGAGACAGCATAGAGTTACTCTATGGATACCCAATCCTGGATTATGCAAGAACCCTGTGACCCCAGGCCTCCCTTTCCCTAAAATTTGGCTGACAAGAAGTGTCTAAAATAGTTCCAATTTTTATTGTATCGTGGTCTGTTTTCTCGTAGTTGTTTTTGATGACAAACATGTTTTTTTGTAGATGTTGCCCATAGGATATGGGATTTTTTTTTTCCAGATATGTTTGGATTTGGTGCATATTTTTGCCTTTTGATGGTTGTTATAATATAGTCATAATTAAGATTTATATATTCATTATTGGTAATTATTTGTGTATTTGGGTGGTGCACACTGGTGGGACTGGTGTCAGGGGCTCAGTCATGGCTGAATAAAAAGGGGTCCAGCAGCCATTTCATTAATATTCATGGCCCTGAGAAGCCAGGATTCCCCACTTTGAGTTGCTGGGGGATCGCCCATCTTTTTAAGATTTTATGCCATTCATTTTTTTTTTTCAATATGTTTGTCTTGGGTCTCAAACTCATGACCTTATGTGTGACAGGCAGACACCCAGCCTTGCTACAGAATCAACTGTTCGCAATGAGAACATTTTCTCTGACTAAAAGCCTCACTAGAATTTTTCCAAAAAATGTGACCCAGTAATTTCTGGTACTATAAAATCCCAGTAGATCTTAGATCCCAGTAGATCCTAGATCTTTCTAGAGAAAATGTGACTTTCAATGTTTGTGGGTTTTAAGAGGAAGAACAGAGGGTTGTTAGACTTTGCATCTTGGTGGTGTCCAGTGCCAATTCCAAGAAACCTACTGTGTTCACCAGCTGATCATCACAGGGGCATTGTCCCTGTAAGGGGTTGTTATGAAGGTGCCGTGACTGTGAATCTTTCCATATGTACAACTTTGTCTATTTGAACTATCCCTTGATGAAATCCTGCATACCCTTATGCTTTATACAGGGCTATGTTTGTAGGGCTGTTTTTAACTACTGACAGATGGATGACTGTACTTTTGGCCAAAAACAATTACAACCAAACAGATGCAGCAACGAGCAGAAGGAGAAAGAAATCACCCCCCCTATATCATTTAGCTGATCATGACATAAGCTATAGATTATTACTGACTACTGTGTATGAAAAATGTAACATATCGGGGCAGAATTATTAAAATGATCTAAAAGCAAAACCGTCTTAGTTGCTCACTGCGGCACAGCTTTCATGTATTCTGCTTCTAAAAAGCTACATTGTGATTGGTTGCTATGGGCAGCTAAAACAGTTTTGCTTTTCGGCAATTTTAATAAACACGCCCCAAAATTTCCAAATTTTGTCAAATTGCCAGAAATGGGAAATTTGGACTATAATTGGGATAACAGACAAAATCAATCACTTTGGTAAATTTCTCTGTGCAACATTCTCAGCTTTCCCCATTCCATTGATGCCCTACTGGTCTTCACCCCAAAACTTCTGCTTTCTGCAGCTTTGGGTTGCCATGGCTCAAACCAATCCTAGATGATTTCAGCCTGGTGGTTAAAGGGAACCCCAACCTCACTACTTCATCTATGTATTAAGGTTGGCTCTTGTTCTTTGTTGCTAGCATAGCTTTGTTCTTGACTTTGACATCATTTCTAGATTCCAATTCTGCCTCACCCTTTGATTTGTAGCCGGATACATATTGTTGTCCTGGTTTTGACAACCTCTTTCCTCTGACCATATCTTAGAACCACCCTCAGATTTCCTGCATCCTGACTTCATTTCTGGTGACAACTCTGAAAATTTAGCCAAATATTTGCCTGATTCATTTTTCAAGCATCATGATGTCATTGTGCCCCTAGGATTGGGTCTCAACAGTCCTCCGGCAACCTTGGATGTCATTCAGGAGGCCGGAAGAGACTGGAAGACTACTGAAGAGGATGCCCAGGGAGGTGAGGCAAGGTGAGTATGTGTTTATGCACTTCCCCTGGGCCTCCACTTATTTTACTCTGGGGATTTAAGATACCCCAGCGTATAATAGTGATTCATGGGTGACGAACCTCAAATGTTTTGGGTTTGGGTTGAGCCCAAAACTGTTGGAAAATTCGGATCAATTCTAAACCATTTCACTTATCTCTAACCACAACCTGGAAATCCAACTGGAATGGTTCATGCGTCTTTATCGAGGTGGATGTTTTTAATACTGATGATCTATCCACAGGATAGGACATCAAGATCTGATCACTGGAGTCCGACATACAAGTCCTGCACCAATCAACTGATCCAGCTGCTTATGAGCACAGCAATGGTTGGAACCAGAAGTATCTTTGCCCCTATAGTAATAGAAGGAGAGCTGCAGTACCCTTTGTGCTGGCTTCATCCACTGTACAGTGGTGGCGCAGAGCTGTTTCTGACTTTCTCCATTGCTATAGCTTCTGGCATCCAGAGACATCGGATCAGCTCAGCAATGCAGGGTCCTGTTGACGGACCCTACTGATAGGTCATCAGTAGACTCAAAAACACTGGAAAACACCTTTACGGGTGAAGACCAGACAGATTTATTAGACTCAGCAACCCAGTCTAGAGGACGCCAAGTCAACTGTGTCTTAGACTCTCATCTTCTATGGTGGGAAATGTTACAACATTTATGCAAATTTGTGTTTATATTCTCGTGACTTTTTATGTGTTGGGAACCAATGTGAAGGTCACTGTTCTCTCCTAGAAGGTATCAGAGGAGGAAATAGAGGCTGGGCCTTCCTATCTGTGGGTCTCGGGATGAGGTGGGGTGTGAGATGGTGTGATCCTGCGCGAGGCATGGGCTGATGTTTGCTATAGGAGGTCTTCTCCTCCACTATTTAATGCGGATGGCAAATTTCATATTTGCATTCAGTCTGGTAAAAACTATGGTCGTTTGAATGAAAGAAGTAGAAAATGGCATATCTGAGGCTGAATTTACAGGCTTCAATGAATTGCCTTTACTAGCCAGCATATTAAACCACAGAGCTATTGGAAGGAAACCAGAGTTATAAATTTTCTACACTTAGCCTCTGCCAACCAATATCCTGCAATGCCTGTGTTCATTAAGCAGCCTTGAGGTTATTACTGGGAGAGAACGCTTAGAATATTACAGACCCGGCACAGAAAAGATCTGAAGTCTTAAAATTACCATCTGACCAAACAAACATATTGAAAACCATAAAGGAAAATTACTGCTGTGTCAGAGTTTCTGCTTGATCTGTTTTAGAATGAAAATTAGACATAAAGGTATAAAATGTAGGATCATATTAAACATGGAAATGATAAATGGCCAACCTGAATAGAAGACAATTTATAACATACTATCAAGAGCTTCGACCATCTCCTCCAGTGTCCTCTCCTGGCCAGATTAGGGAAATACTGAAAAACCAAAGGCGGCACGCCTCATAGGACAGTATGCAGGGACACGTGCCGTATCAGAAGAAAAAACATGGAAACTTTCTCATCCATGATGATTGTCTGATGAACCCAAAACCTGCAGCACTGCGAAAAGTTTTCACCAGGTTTGGAAAGTGCTGCAAAGTCACAAAGCTTTCAGAAATAGAAGAGTTAATCGTTTATTTTTAACAATGCAAAAATTGATGTGAATTAAGAAAAGAGAACTCTTAATCCCATCAATATTTGGTGTGACCTTTGCATGTAGTTTGGACCTCCCTGTATAACAGCTGTGTGCTTGTGCAGTCTGGAGCGCCCCCTATAACAGCTGTGTGCTTGTGCAGTCTGGAGCACCCCCTATAACAGCAGTGTGGTTGTGCAGTCTGGAGCGCCCCCTATAACAGCAGTGTGGTTGTGCAGTCTGGAGCGCCCCCTATAACAGCAGTGTAGTTGTACAGTCTGGAGCGCCCCCTATAACAGCTGTGTGCTTGTGCAGTCTGGAGCGCCCCCTATAACAGCTGTGTGCTTGTGCAGTCTGGAGCGCCCCCTATAACAGCAGTGTGGTTGTATAGTGTGTAGTCCAAATCTGATGAACGACAACACCTGTAAGTACAGTATGTTCTCCCCAAGTTTCCTCCGGATACTATATGGGACAGTGACTGACAATAGCTGTAAAGCAATGTGGAATATGTTGGATCTATACAAGTAAGACAAATAAATAAATAACAGCTGGAGCTCCCTATATAACAGCAGTCTGGCTGTGTAGTCTGGACCTCCCCTATAATAGCAGTCAGGTTGTGCAGCCTACAGTGCCCCTATATTATAGCAGTCTGGCTCTGAAGTCTGGAACAACTTATATAACAGCAGTCTGGTTGTGTAATCCGGACCTCTCTCTATAACAGCAGTCTGGTTGTGTAGTCCGGACCTCTCTCTATAACAGCAGTCTGGCTGTGTAGTCTGGACCTCTCTCTATAGCAGCAGTCTGGTTGTGTAGTCCGGACCTCTCTATAGCAGCAGTCTGGCTGTGTAGTCTGGACCTCTCTCTATAGCAGCAGTCTGGTTGTGTAGTCCGGACCTCTCTCATAGCAGCAGTCTGGCTGTGTAGTCTGGACCTCTCTCTATAGCAGCAGTCTGGTTGTGTAGTCCGGACCTCTCTCTATAGCAGCAGTCTAGCTGTGTAGTCTGGACCTCTCTCTATAGCAGCAGTCTGGTTGTGTAGTCCGGACCTCTCTATAGCAGCAGTCTGGCTGTGTAGTCCGGACCTCTCTCTATAACAGCAGTCTGGCTGTGTAGTCCGGACCTCTCTCTATAACAGCAGTCTGGTTGTGTAGTCCGGACCTCTCTCTATAGCAGCAGTCTAGCTGTGTAGTCTGGACCTCTCTCTATAGCAGCAGTCTGGCTGTGTAGTCCGGGCCTCCCTTTCATAACAGCAGTCTGGTTGTGTAATCCGGACCTCTCTCTATAACAGCAGTCTGGCTGTGTAGTCCGGACCTCTCTCTATAACAGCAGTCTGGTTGTGTAGTCCGGACCTCTCTCTATAACAGCAGTCTGGCTGTGTAGTCTGGACCTCTCTCTATAGCAGCAGTCTGGTTGTGTAGTCCGGACCTCTCTATAGCAGCAGTCTGGCTGTGTAGTCCGGACCTCTCTCTATAACAGCAGTCTGGCTGTGTAGTCCGGACCTCTCTCTATAACAGCAGTCTGGTTGTGTAGTCCGGACCTCTCTCTATAGCAGCAGTCTAGCTGTGTAGTCTGGACCTCTCTCTATAGCAGCAGTCTGGCTGTGTAGTCTGGACCTCTCTCTATAACAGCAGTCTGGTTGTGTAGTCTGGACCTCTCTCTATAACAGCAGTCTGGCTGTGTAGTCTGGACCTCTCTCTATAGCAGCAGTCTGGCTGTGTAGTCCGGGCCTTCCTTTCATAACAGCAGTCTGGTTGTGTAATCCGGACCTCTCTCTATAACAGCAGTCTGGTTGTGTAGTCCGGACCTCTCTCTATAACAGCAGTCTGGTTGTGTAGTCCGGACCTCTCTCTATAACAGCAGTCTGGTTGTGTAATCCGGACCTCTCTCTATAACAGCAGTCTGGCTGTGTAGTCTGGACCTCTCTCTATAACAGCAGTCTGGCTGTGTAGTCCGGGCCTCTCTATAACAGCAGTCTGGTTGTGTAGTCCGGACCTCTCTATAACAGCAGTCTGGTTGTATAGTCTGGACCTCTCTCTATAACAGCAGTCTAGCTGTGTAGTCTGGACCTCTCTCTATAGCAGCAGTCTGGTTGTATAGTCTGGACCTCTCTCTATAACAGCAGTCTGGCTGTGTAGTCCGGGCCTCCCTTTCATACAGCAGTCTGGCTGTGTAGCCCGGACCTCTCTATAACAGCAGTCTGGTTGTGTAGTCCAGACCTCTCTCTATAACAGCAGTCTGGTTGTGTAGTCCGGACCTCTCTCTATAACAGCAGTCTGGATGTATAGTCCGGACCTCTCTCTATAACAGCAGTCTGGTTGTGTAGTCCGGACCTCTCTCTATAACAGCAGTCTGGATGTATAGTCTGGACCTCTCTATAGCAGCAGTCTGGCTGTGTAGTCCGGACCTCTCTCTATAACAGCAGTCTGGTTGTGTAGTCCAGACCTCTCTCTATAACAGCAGTCTGGTTGTGTAATCCGGACCTCTCTCATAGCAGCAGTCTGGTTGTGTAGTCCGGACCTCTCTCTATAACAGCAGTCTGGTTGTATAGTCTGGACCTCTCTATAGCAGCAGTCTGGTTGTATAGACCGGACCTCTCTATAGCAGTAGTCTGGCTGTGTAGTCCGGACCTCTCTCTATAGCAGCAGTCTGGTTGTATAGTCTGGACCTCTCTATAGCAGCAGTCTGGTTGTGTAGTCTGGACCTCTCTCTATAACAGCAGTCTGGTTGTGTAGTCCGGACCTCTCTCTATAACAGCAGTCTGGATGTATAGTCTGGACCTCTCTCTATAGCAGCAGTCTGGTTGTGTAGTCCAGACCTCTCTCTATAACAGCAGTCTGGTTGTGTAGTCCAGACCTCTCTCTATAACAGCAGTCTGGATGTATAGTCTGGACCTCTCTCTATAGCAGCAGTCTGGTTGTGTAGTCCGGACCTCTCTCTATAACAGCAGTCTGGTTGTGTAGTCCAGACCTCTCTCTATAACAGCAGTCTGGTTGTGTAATCCGGACCTCTCTATAGCAGCAGTCTGGATGTATAGTCCGGACCTCTCTATAACAGCAGTCTGGTTGTATAGTTCGGACCTCTCTCTATAGCAGCAGTCTGGCTGTGTAGTCTGGACCTCTCTCTATAACAGCAGTCTGGTTGTGTAGTCTGGACCTCTCTATAGCAGCAGTCTGGTTGTATAGTCCGGATCTCTCTATAACAGCAGTCTGGTTGTATAGTCCGGATCTCTCTATAGCAGCAGTCTGGTTGTATAGTCCGGATCTCTCTATAGCAGCAGTCTGGTTGTGTAGTCCGGACCTCTCTCTATAGCAGCAGTCTGGATGTATAGTCCGGACCTCTCTCTATAACAGCAGTCTGGTTGTGTAGTCCGGACCTCTCTCTATAGCAGCAGTCTAGCTGTGTAGTCTGGACCTCTCTCTATAACAGTAGTCTGGTTGTGTAGTCCGGACCTCTCTCTATAGCAGCAGTCTGGCTGTGTAGTCTGGACCTCTCTCTATAGCAGCAGTCTGGTTGTGTAATCCGGACCTCTCTCTATAGCAGCAGTCTGGTTGTGTAGTCCGGACCTCTCTCTATAGCAGCAGTCTGGCTGTGTAGTCCGGACCTCTCTCATAACAGCAGTCTGGTTGTGTAGTCCGGACCTCTCTATAGCAGCAGTCTGGCTGTGTAGTCTGGACCTCTCTCTATAGCAGCAGTCTGGTTGTGTAATCCGGACCTCTCTCTATAGCAGCAGTCTGGTTGTGTAGTCCGGACCTCTCTCTATAGCAGCAGTCTGGCTGTGTAGTCCGGACCTCTCTATAACAGCAGTCTGGCTGTGTAGTCCGGACCTCTCTATAACAGCAGTCTGGTTGTGTAGTCCGGACCTCTCTATAACAGCAGTCTGGTTGTATAGTCCGGACCTCTCTCTATAGCAGCAGTCTGGCTGTGTAGTCCGGACCTCTCTATAACAGCAGTCTGGCTGTGTAGTCTGGACCTCTCTCTATAGCAGCAGTCTGGCTGTGTAGTCTGGACCTCTCTCTATAACAGCAGTCTGGCTGTGTAGTCCGGACCTCTCTATAGCAGCAGTCTGGCTGTGTAGTCCGGACCTCTCTATAACAGCAGTCTGGTTGTATAGTCCGGACCTCTCTATAACAGCAGTCTGGTTGTGTAGTCCGGACCTCTCTCTATAACAGCAGTCTGGTTGTGTAGTCTGGACCTCTCTCTATAGCAGCAGTCTGGTTGTATAGTCCGGACCTCTCTCTATAGCAGCAGTCTAGCTGTGTAGTCTGGACCTCTCTCTATAGCAGCAGTCTGGTTGTGTAGTCCGGACCTCTCTCTATAGCAGCAGTCTGGCTGTGTAGTCCGGACCTCTCTCTATAACAGCAGTCTGGCTGTGTAGTCCGGACCTCTCTATAACAGCAGTCTGGTTGTGTAGTCCGGACCTCTCTATAACAGCAGTCTGGTTGTGTAGTCCGGACCTCTCTATAACAGCAGTCTGGTTGTGTAGTCCGGACCTCTCTCTATAACAGCAGTCTGGTTGTATAGTCTGGACCTCTCTCTATAACAGCAGTCTAGCTGTGTAGTCTGGACCTCTCTCTATAGCAGCAGTCTGGCTGTGTAGTCCGGACCTCTCTATAACAGCAGTCTGGTTGTATAGTCCGGACCTCTCTATAACAGCAGTCTGGTTGTGTAGTCCGGACCTCTCTATAACAGCAGTCTGGTTGTGTAGTCCGGACCTCTCTCTATAGCAGCAGTCTGGCTGTGTAGTCTGGACCTCTCTATAGCAGCAGTCTGGATGTATAGTCTGGACCTCTCTCTATAGCAGCAGTCTGGTTGTGTAGTCCGGACCTCTCTCTATAGCAGCAGTCTGGCTGTGTAGTCCGGCCCCCTCTCTATAACAGCAGTCTGGCTGTGTAGTCCGGACCTCTCTATAACAGCAGTCTGGTTGTGTAGTCCAGACCTCTCTCTATAGCAGCAGTCTGGTTGTGTAGTCGTGGACCTCTCTCTATAGCAGCAGTCTGGCTGTGTAGTCCGGACCTCTCTCTATAACAGCAGTCTGGATGTATAGTCTGGACCTCTCTCTATAGCAGCAGTCTGGTTGTGTAGTCCGGACCTCTCTATAACAGCAGTCTGGTTGTATAGTCCCACCTTCCTTTCATACAGCAGTCTGGGGAGACCGGAGCGCTGGCGTATAGCAGCAGGGATCTGGACTGGGGGCGGGCTGTAGGCTGGGGGGACCAATCTCGCTCTAGGGCGCGAGAATCTGGGGGCGGGGCTTACCCCGCCCGGACCTCTCTCTATACCACGCAGCCCGGGTGCGGCCAGTCCGGACCTGCGCGCCGCCCGCCCGCCCGCCCCCCCCCCCCCCCCTCCCCTTTTTTTTTTTTTCTCTTTTCTTGGGCTATTTTAACTTGTTTATCTTTTTGCAGGTGGTGTCACGGTGGCCTTGGCGGGTGGGGTCCTTGGAGTTGGTGGTCAATTGGCTAAAAGGGTGGAGTCAAAGGTAGGCTCCACCTATACATTTGGTGGTAATTGCACATTTTGGTGGATGGCCTGGCGCACGGTGAACGGTTACAGGGTAAATTGGCCCTGGGAGCTGGTACATGGAAGAAGGAGTTCGTCTTTATTCATGGTGCCGCCGAGCCGGTGGTCGCGGCTGGTGGTAAATTTATGGTGTGGTTATGTTAGCGCCAGGCCGGGGGATTGATAGTTTTTTGTAGCTCCAAGGACTCTTACCCAGGTTAAGCGTTTATTGTTAAATTATTTTAAGTTATGCTAATTATAATAAGTTATACTTGTTGTTATTTATTTGTTGTTTGTTAATAAATACGGCTGCTGTGGCCGATTTAATCCAACCCTTTGGTCTTGGTTTATTTCTAAGGGGGGTGGGGGGTTTGAGAGCTGGGGGGCAGGGGGTCGAGGCTGGAAAAGAGGGGGAAGGCATTTAGGCCCAGCAGTTTGGGTATCAAAGGTGGTGGGGGGTTCATAGGGGGGACCCCGTTATCAGCAATGCCCAGTCAGGGGAGACCGGAGCGCTGCGCAGTAAAGCGCAGGGATCTTGACTGGGGGCGGGCTGTAGGGGGGACCAATAACGCGCTAGGGCGCGAAGAATTGGGGGCGGGGCTTAACCCCGTTCGAGATTGACTATGCCGCGCAGCCCGGGAAGCGGCCATTCCGGGAGCTGCGCGGCATGCTAACGAGCGGTCCCTCCCTCCCTCCCGTTTTTTTTTTTTTCTCTTTCTTGGGCTATTTTAACTTGTTTATCTTTTTGCAGGTGGTGTCACGGTGGCCTTGGCGGGTGGGGTCCTTGGAGTTGGTGGTCAATTGGCTAAAAGGGTGGAGTCAAAGGTAGGCTCCACCTATACATTTGGTGGTAATTGCACATTTTGGTGGATGGCCTGGCGCACGGTGAACGGTTACAGGGTAAATTGGCCCTGGGAGCTGGTACATGGAAGAAGGAGTTCGTCTTTATTCATGGTGCCGCCGAGCCGGTGGTCGCGGCTGGTGGTAAATTTATGGTGTGGTTATGTTAGCGCCAGGCCGGGGGATTGATAGTTTTTTGTAGCTCCAAGGACTCTTACCCAGGTTAAGCGTTTATTGTTAAATTATTTTAAGTTATGCAAATTATAATAAGTTATACTTGTTGTTATTTATTTGTTGTTTGTTAATAAATACGGCTGCTGTGGCCGATTTAATCCAACCCCTTGGTCTTGGTTTATTTCTAAGGGGGTGGGGGGTTTGAGAGCTGGGGGGCAGGGGTCGAGGCTGGAAAAGAGGGGGAAGGCATTTAGGCCCAGCAGTTTGGGTATCAAAGGTGGTGGGTTCATAGGGGGACCCCGTTATCAGCAATGCCCAGTCTTTTTTTTTTTTTTTTTTTTTCTTTTTTTTTTTTTTTCCCCTCCCCCCCCCCCCCCCGCCCCCCCCCCCTCCTCTGTGCTCATGTGAGTGTTTTGTTTTTTTTTTGTGTGTTTTTTTGTTTTTTTGGGGGGGGGGGGGGGGTTGTGAGTGTTATGAGGGGTATTCTGGGTCTTCTCTCTCCCCCCCGGGGGGGGGGGGAGGAGTTTTTCTCTGCGCGCCCCCCCCCCGGCGGGGGGGGGTTCTTCCTCTATTTTGGGGGTTTTTTTGGGGGGGGGGGGGTGGGGCCGGGGTGTGTTTCTCCCCCCCCCCGCCCCCCCCCCCCCCCCCCCCCCCCCCCCTTGTTTGTGGTGGGGGGGGGGGAGATTTAGCTGCATCAAATGTGTGACACAAAAGCCTATTGAACAGAAGTCTAAAATCATCCTTGTCTCTGTGTCAGGAATAAAATGGAGTGTGGAGAAGCATGAAAGTGCGTCACTTAGCGGACTTAACCCCCTGTTGCCTGGAATAAAGGGCTCGGCTTTCACAATAGAGGGTTTTTCATGTGCTCCATGTTGTGATCAGCAGGGCCCTGTTTTGAGATGGCAAATTGGTCAGTTGCTCAAGGTCCCTGTCTCCTTAGAGGTTCTGAGGACTGGAAATCCTCCCCAACGGGGTGTAACTTGTGTAAGTTTATGGGCCCCCAATGTAAAATCTGTAAATGGGCCCCTAATAGTGGTATGTTTTTGTGGCAGAGAGACCTTTGGGGCCCCCTCAGGGCCTGGTAGTGACTTCTACCACTGCACCCCCTATAGCTATGCCCCTAGACCTATCCAAAGATATATTCCTATTGCTTGAATAGGAGCAAAGCTGCTTCTGGCCTCGTCCATTGCAGAAGCTTCCAGTGCCGGGTCACCGCCAGAACAGCTGATTGGTGTGGGGTCTGGGGTCAGAACCCCACCGATCAGATACTGATGACCTATCTTTTCATAAACCATCAGGGGGGAGTGTCGAAATCCCCTTTAACCCTTTCCTTTTTTTGATTTTTGTTTTTAATCCCAGCCTGCCAAAAGCCATAACTTTTTATTTTTCTGTTCACAGAGCCATATGGGGGCTTAACTTGTGTGGGGCAAATTGTACTTCTTAATGGTATCATTTAGAATTCCATATGATGTACTGGGAGGATGGAAAAAAAAAGCAATTCGGTAATTTTGATCCCCCCCCCCCCCCCACCCACACAGAAGTCCCCGCCGCACTTGACCACTGAGGTCAATCAGCGGCTTCATCGAAGGACAAGGCATGTCACTGCCTGTGACGTCTCCGGGTCCCTTCCTTCCTCCAATCACCGGCCTCAGTGGACCCGGGATGTCACCGCCAACGAGGACTTTCGGACCGGACTGTGCTGGGAGGACACCGGAGCACCAGCCACAGGTTTTTTTTGTTTTTTTTTACCTCCACCTACCTGTGAAAATAAGACAGGGTCTTATATTATTTTTTTCTCCGAAAAAAGGGCTAGGACTTATTTTCGGGGTAGGTCTTAATTTTTTCCATGAACAACAATCACACATTTGATCACTTTTTATTTCAATTTTTATCAGAGGTGAAATAGTGAAAAAACAGCAGTTCGGCACTTTTGATTTTTTTTTTCCGCTACGGCATTCACCAAAGAGGAAAAATATTTTTCTAAGTTTGTAGAGCGGGACACAAGGATACCTAATGTGTATGTGTTTCACAGTAATATTTTAGTTTTATATGTATTCTAGAGAAAATGGGGGGGGGGGGGGGGGTGAAATGCAACTGCAACGTGAAATGTACGGGGCCGGTGGGGATCAGCCCCAAGGATAGTTGTTCTGCTTTGGGTGGTGGATTTGGGGGAGGGGGGTCATGGACTGGCACGCTCAACAATGCCTGCAATCAGAATGGACTTTGATCGCGGGCATTAACTATGGGTATACTCCAGTATAGTAGCTATAGGGGGTTGGGACCGCCCCTAGGGACTGCTGGGGGGGACGGAGAGGTCACACTTAATAATGCCCGTGATCAGAGTCCACTCTGATCGCGGGCATTAACTCCGGTACGGTAGCTATGGTACCCGCTCTGCAGCAGAGCGGCCACCATCTTTAAGGACCTGGAATCCGCTGTAATCACACGGCAGATGTCGGGAAGGGGTTAAACTAGCTAGGGCTTATTTTTAGAGTAGGGCTTATATTTCAAGCCTACTTCAAAAAACCTGGAAAATCTAGCTAGAGCTTATTTTCGGGATAGGTCTTAGTTTTGGAGAAACACGGTAATTAAAAAAAAAAAAATAAATTTGGCCTGGACAACCCCTTTAAGCTTGCACCTTTAATCATTAGATCCCTTGAGCCTCTTAATAATTCAGGTGCTGGGGGCTTGATTAAGATTGGCATACAGGACACCGGTCTTAATAAATTCCCCCCATCCGTGTGATATGATATAACCGAGATATCCCTCTGTGGGAGAATACCAATGTACTATAGCCTCATGGAGTATGACTTGATATTTTTCTGTTGGGTTCCATACGAATTTGACAACATATTCCTGCAGATGACTGTATACATTCAGAGGTACTGTATACAGAGGACAGTCCGATAGGCTCAGAGGTTATATGGAGACATAATACCCCATGTACATGAGCTAGTAGTTATGCCATATATAGAAAGCCCCCCTCCCCTCCATACAAGTGTGAACATAGCACAAGCCAGGCGATGATGAGACCTCTTTATAACCGGCAGCCTCATCCTCGCTGTCACCATTCCTCTGTCACGCTCAGTTTTATTAGTGGCGCTGTTAAACAGCTTTCCTAGACACAAATAAAGCGCTTTATTCACTTTCAGTTCTATCACCTGAATTACCCGTGAGTAGTAAAACTGAAGTACTGTGCCTGCCATGTCGTCCTCCGGAAAACTGCCGCTGTAATGGAACAGGAATTGAAAACAATGCAATTCATTGAGTTTAGGGGGAGCAGCGCTCATCTACGGAGGGAGATTTATGGATTCATCACTAGAAGATAAGATCTGTGGAGAGATATTGGGTCAGCGCCGCGCTATTCTGACAGGTCACCTACAATAGCATATACCCCTGAGTTATTACTCTATTCCATATCCGTTATTGCAGACAGAATCAACATGGCATTAGGAAAATATCCTTAGGTCTTAGGGCCTTATGTATAAAAACTAGAATGGGGGATAAAGTGGGGCAGTTGCCATAGCAACAGCATTCTAGAAATGGTGGGGAGGATGTCATGGAGAACTGTCATAGATGGGAATAGTTGTGGTGAATCTGGGACACATGGGCCAAAAATGTGTGACTTCCTTCTTTTTGCTCCCCACTCAAAAGTGGACAAGGCAGAGATCAACGTTGGCTGGGGTCGGCCCAACAAAATTACTATAATTCACGCCAGAATATTGCTGTAAATTATATATGAAATCTATGCCAGTTCCTGGCTAGAGATGGGCGAATCAGTTCGCAACGAACTTTATTCGACCCAAATATTCCAAAGTTTTTAACAAAACTGAACAATCTGTAATTTGTCTCAGACCCCAGGTGACAAAAAAAAATAAAAAAACATCTGTACTCACCATCATGGCGCTTGGCATGCTCATGTCACTGTTGAGGTCCAATTACAGGCCTCAGCGGTGATCCCGGGTGCATGACATCAAAGTAGAACGCCAGACGCTGCGATGAGGAAGACACCGAGCACAGGCAGGAAGGCCCAGAAGAGGTAACAGAAGGTGAGTATACATGTTTTTTATTTTTATCACCTCGCCTGGGCCTCCACCTATTATATTCTGGGGTCTGAAGAGAACGTAGAGTATAATAATTTCCCTTCTGATTCTATCCAAACAAGTTCGGACCAAACTGGACCAGAGGTTCGCTTCGTCCAAACACAACGGAACAAATCTTCTGGGTTTAACCCGTCTTTATTCCTTCCTGGTGCAGATTTCCATTCCTGCACAAGGGAATGCACCTGAATTATTAAGAGGCCGGAGCTACTTGATAACTCCAGTCAGGGATGTCATTAAGACTAAACTGAACAATTTGGGATTCGTCTCGGGCAAAGGAAAATGTCCGCTGCAACATGCATTGTGGTAAATTTACCCCAGAGTATAATAGGTGGCCCAGGGGAGGTGACAAAAATTAAAAAAAACATTTATACTTACCGTCTGGAGCTCTGTCTCTGACTTCTTGCGGCGTCCAGAGCTCTCCTGTGACGTCATGCGCCTGGGTCACTGCTAAGGCTTATGATTGGGCCACAGCAGTGACTTGGGCACATGTTCAGGGTCCTCATGTTTTGATCAAAGTTGAGAGCCATGATAAAGAGCACCCATTGATAGTCACAGATTTAAAGGGGACCTTTTTCCAGCTCCACCAACTCTAGAACTTTCTATACTTCAAATGTTCCTGCTCCACCGATTCTGGAGTAATTAGAATTTTTTCTCTAGCCCCACAATTATGGAGCAATCGGTGCTGTTAGGTTCAGCACAGTTATGCTGTCTACTGTTAGATGGGCGCTGTATGACAGGAGCAGACAAATAGGGACCGCCCACTTGACAATAGACACCATAATTGTGCTGAAAGTAACAGAAATGATTGGTAAAGAATGATGGGTGCTAGGGAAAAAAAATTTCAACTCTGCTGGAATCAGTGGAGCAGAAACTTTTAAAGGATAGAAAGTTCTACAGATGGTGGAGGTGGTGAAAGGTCCTCTTTAAATGGACACAGTGCAGTTCTTAAGTTTCCCTTGTGGTGGCGCACAAACAAGACAAAAGCAATCAACAACAGCAGAGCGAATCATGAGTTAGGATATTAATTCAGTCCATGCATTATTGTTTACAAGGCAAATACAAGACACTAACTGATGCAAATCTAATGCATAACACATCTTACCAGTCACCAGGTTCCTTAAGATCTGCAGGGTAGCTGTCAGATGAAAAATATTAATTTGAAGGGTTGTTGTCCAATGAGGATTTATCATTAGGACTTTGGTTTATTTCCCTGCACAGCGGTGCCCTGACCACCCACGTTGAGTGCGGCCAGCTGTAGTTCCCTGCACGATCTGGTAGTCTGTAACGCTGTTGTGCAGAGACAGCAGATGAAAACAGAGTGACAAATCAGAAATGCAATCCCTAAGATCAGTGGGGGTCCCAGAGGTCAAACCTCCATCAATCACAAAGGGAACCCATATCCTAGCACCGTGGTGGCGAGCCTATGGCGCGTGTGCCAGAGGGGACATTCAGAGCCCTCTCTGTGGGCACCCGTGCCGTCGCCCCAGCCAGGCTCCTCGATCGCATGCTAACAGGGATTCTGGGACAGTTGCTCACCACACCCCCCACCTCTCAATGCCGCCCTAGGCAGGTGCCCATTCCTTCTATTCCTTATCCTTTCACTACCTAGCAGAGCTGCTTACATGGAGATTTCTTGGACACCACAGCAAAAATTGTAGATGAGGCTTCATATATTATTTGGAATACGACTAAAGGAATTTGCCAAGCTTTGTATACGGTTTATTATTATCATCATCATGCGGTAATTTGGTAGAATTACAACTGGCGCTTCTCTATTATCACTTCCACGCAGATATTTTATAATGCGCCGCACAATGGGTGTATTTTTAGAGCCCCCATTTAATTTGTGCCGCTATTTATGTGACCAAGAACAGATATCAATTTCATGGGATTCGAGTCAGAAGACTTTGGTGAGCAGCACTTCCAGATTTCAATTAGTTATCTGGCGCTAGGATTTTCCAGCCATCCACTATGCCCTGAGCTGATAAAGAGCTTGAACAACACTGAAAACTCCCAGGTGGTAGATTAATCTCTGTGAACCTCGCAGTGGAAACTTCAATAAAGCCGCTCGGCGAGATATCCCCGATAAAAGTAATTGAGTTCAATTATTTATTTATGCGTTAAGCAAAACATAAGAAGATGAAGCATACCAATAAAGTGATCCTGGAGGTGTGAGCTGGGGTGTGCATCAACCAGAGGGGGCGCTAGAGCAGCCACATGGGCTGACTCTACAGAACACTCCCCTCGGGATTATCTAGCAGAAGGTTCTCCATCATGTATTGTCTCCAATGTGTCTTACTTTATATGGCTTTATTCACATGGACAATGACTTATGTATATGAGATCCAGAAAAGCTTTGCCACAGATAAATATGGACATTAAAATCTAGCATTTCCGTAATATATCCACATTGCCATTTCTTCAGTTTTTTTATGCTCAATGTAGAAAGGACTGCATGGATGTTTACCGTTTTCTCCTTGTCTACCCCTTTTTCCTTGGCAAATATAAATAAAGACCAGGAAACATTGCTCACTTTTATCTGGGCAGGTAACGGCCACAGCTTTATTTCTCATAACAAAACATTACATTTTCAGAACCGGAGAGGTGGGCCCGACCCCGGCTTCCGGGGGGTCCGTCAACTTCCTGTCCGCCCCTTATCTCCTTTGGACCACCGCACGCCAGCTGTGACTTGCCATCCAATAGCGAGGATGAACTGCAAAAGAAATCATCGTGAAAACACAGACCACTCCACACCGTCCTCAAAACCTTCACCATACCCTCTATAGGTATCCGACACCTTTTCACCATTCTATTTTCACCGTATCCATATATACATCTCATATATATTTATTATATATATATATATATATATATATATATATATATATATATTTTTATATAGGGAGGGAGGGTGGGAGCGCTTAACCAGGCAGCCGGGAAGAGGCCGGAACAAACGCCTGCAACCACTTATAAGGGGCCGGGCCGTACCAAGTAACGGCCCGCCCCTTTATCCAAAGGGGGAAGCGGTGACCTCATACAGACGAAACCACCTCCCCAGCTACCTGGGCTCCAACCAACACACCACCTACTGTGCCACAACACTCATAGTGGGGTGGGGGAAAAAAAGGGGGTGAAGGCCTCTTTAACGCCATCTTAAATCCCCATGCAGTCCCGGGCATCCTCCCAATAAGTTGCGGTGCCTGTCCAGAATTGAGACCTGGAGACCATCAGCAAGTTGTTGTTGTTGACACATATGTTATTATCTGGTATTATGTCTTCCAGGATTTTAATATTAAAGGGGACCTTGCATTACCTCCAACAACTCCAATTCTTTGCTTCATTTAATAGGCACAGCCCCACTGATTCTGGAACAATTGGAATTTTTTCTCTAGCCCCCACCGTTCCGGAGCAATCAGTGCGGTTAGTTTCAGTACCTAATAAGCTGATTAGGCTCTCTACTGTAAGGTGGGCGGTCCTGGGCTGGAGCAGTTAGTCTGAGACCACCTACCTGACAGTAGAGAGCTCAATGGAACATATCTAGTGCTGAAACTAATGCCATTGATCGCTCAGGAACAGTTGAGTCTAGAAAAAAATTCCAACTGTGGAGGAATCAGTGGAGTGGCGCCAGTCGCACAGGCGTTCAAATGGAAGTTGTGGCCTATGTAGGTTATTTTTAGGGATGAATAAAAATAGTGCAATTGTAGGTATCGCCAATGTGAAGCTAGATTTCTATATTCCTGAGGTACCAGTTATGTGTAAGGGAGAAGAGATGTTGGAGTCAGGACCTTAAGAAATGTGTGGGGTGACTGTTAGGATTGTGAATGCTGCTGTGGCCCCTTTAAGAACGCTGGGTACGCAGGGAGAAATGCTCATTTAAGACTTCAATCAATGTGCCGATCCGGGTCTTTATAATCCTGTCCATCTCCTTACTCTCTGCTGGCTATTAGTTTTTTCCTTAGTTTTGGCTCCTGTTCCTGCTTCCTGTTTTGTTTCTGACTACTGGCTTTGGACTTTTGGCTTGTTTCCTGGACCTCCCGCTTGGATTGTGATTCTGCTACCCGGCTTCCAACCTCTGGCTATGTTCCCTGGATTCGTCTCTGTCTCTCGTTATTGTACCTTGCTGCCTGCTCCGTTGATGTCTTGCTTGTCGACTATTCTCCCCGGTGAGTTGTGTGTAGATCTGGTGGGTAGATCTGGCTAGTGGTGTGCCAATTTGCAATACATTTCTCTGTGGTGTCAATTCCAGCCAAAGGATTCTGCAAAGTCCACCACTAGGAGCTCTGGTGAAGGTGCCTGAAGGCTAGTTTTCTCTCGTTCTGGGTGTGGTACGTTTTGGTTGCGGTTTTTATCACTGATAGTTGTCTGGCCTGGCTCTGCTATTTCTTTATTGCATACTCACTGTTCTGTTACCTGCAATGCATCTGAACCATAGCAGTGACAGGGCAGAGGAGCGAGTGACAAAGGGTCTAGAGTCGTGGGAAAGTCTGGGTTGTCCGAGATGGGAGTCAACGGGCCATCGTTAGTGAATAGACAGTGAATAGAACTTGTCGAGTAACAAATGGGAGATCAGAGGCAGCTTTGCCCGACCAGTGGCGTCTATGGAGCCATGGAACGGATGTGAGGGGGAGAAGGCTCAGAAAACTCTTTAGAGCAACCCAGATTTTAGAATTAGCAGAGTCATGCCAATCTAGGATTCGGCCAGTGACAGCGGCTAAGTAATATTGAGTGCAATCCGGGATGGCAAGGCCGCCCGATTGTTTGGGTTTTGTTATGACATGTCCTGCTTTCCTAGGGGGTTTGGAGGCCAAAATAAATATAGTAAATGCTTTCTGGATGGAGGAGAAAAACTCTCTTGAAAGAAGGATCGGGACTGTTTGAAAGAGATAGAGAAATCTAGGGAGGTTGACTCTAATACACTTGCCGCGAGCCCACGGCCTTACTTACTGATCTCAGCTCCTACTCAGGGCTGCCTCTGCTTCCCCTTCTTCCCTATAGAAGGCACATGGGATGTGATATGAGATACACAGGGCCCTCTGGACGACAGAAGTGGAAGCGCTACGGTGGTACTTGCACCACTGGGATTGACTCTTTCTTTACAATTAACTCTGTTTGATTCAGAAGACCCTAACCTATCTATCTGCGGGACTATGTTGACATGATGAATCTGGTGACAGACTCCCTTTAATAATGGCAGGACTGACCTATCATGGAACTAATTTTAACAGTCCGTATAATGGTAACAGTCTCTAAGGTTGCAGGAACTGAAGTGTAATGACATCTTTCGATCATTCTCTTATACATTCCACAGCAATGTCTTGAGAAGCTTTATCTCCACTTGTGTTCATCTTCTTTGTACACCAGGTGCCCTTTTCTTGTAACCTGCCCTCCTGCTTGTAACCAGAGACTCTGTGACCTGGCTTATTGTTGGGATAGCTAATTTTTCAGTGGCGTGCTCCTATAGACATGCCGCTCCTGGACCACAAGGCCATCTCAGCTACCCCAATGGCTTTGGTATGACTCTCAGACTGCTCTGGTGAGTATCCTTTGGCTAACAAACTATTTATCCTAATAGTCCACAGTGTTCTGATCTAAAAAATGATGCAGAGTTCTAAATTTCCATTTTTTTATCAATTTCATTACATTCTATGATGGACGGTGCACTTTATGTTACTTTTCAATTTTTTTCCCTGTCTTGTAATAGTTTATGGCTTTCAATTACCAATAGCAGGACCCTCCTGATCCAGTGAAGTGACATTTCACCGATTCTGGTATATCTTTTTTAGAAAATTCACAGCTCCCTCGGCTCATATCACAAGACATTTATATAACTGAAATAGAAAGAGAACATATTGGATACGCTGTGTTGGTAAAAGATACATGGAAGAAAAGAAATGGAGACACCATAATAAGGCTATGTCTGTGAAAGTGTTTATATCACTCTAGATGGCCGAGAGCGGCCACGGCAATAGTCTCTGAAGGTGTTAGCACCAAACTGTGCTGCCATTTCCTAAACTGCCACTGTAGGAGAAATGGGTATGACTTTTCCCCCGCTTGTTATAGAAATTGGGTTGAGTTAAGGATAGAACGTAGTAGCCACTTACCCAGAGAGGTCAAATTTAAGGCAGAAAAGGAAGAGCATTTGTAGTCTCCAGTTTAGTTGTAGTTAGACCAGATATTTTGAGACAGGCTGCTCCACACCATTGGGCCTCAAGGTGCAGTGACATGGGCACGCCGAGCATCATGATGTTAAAAATCGAACTTGGAATATTTGGGTTGAATGCGGTTCGCTGCGAGCTGATTCGACCATCACTACCTATGACCTCCACCTGTTAAACTAGCACAGGTTTCCTGGTTACCTCACCTTCCATCAGTCAGGATACTGCTACAAAGGTGTGACCCGGAATAACTACAACCACCATCATCACCGTGCTGCCCTAGAAGTTCTGGCTGGAAAGACATGTACTCCTTAATTGCAGTTATTTGTTACTGTGACCTTAAGAGAATTTTCATTGTAATATGCTATGTTATATAACTGTGTTGCTTTAAGTGTAATAAACCATTTTGGCTGAAGTAGAGCAGTTGGTACATCCCTCGACTTAGGACACTCTAGTAGGGGAGAGTCTTCTCCTTCCCTAGTCAGGGAGAAGGAGGAAGCTGGATTGAGCTTACTCTAACAACTTGTTTGCTACAGTCAGATCACTTGTCTATCTGCAGTTAGGAGATGGGCCATCTCTCCACTCCTTTTTATGGAACCCTGTGTGTAATTTTGGATGGAACCCACAGCTACCATCCAGCTTATGATCCTCAGGCCAGGTTAGACCCTCTTTTCGGAACCTGCAGCCTGCGGAGTGCATATTGCATATGGTGTTTTTTCAGAGACTTGGAACACACTTTTTGAAAAAGAGAAGTGAAAACTGACCCAGCAAAGAAATATACTGACTGACTCCAAAAAGTACCATCACTCACCCTCAGCTTCAGCCCTGTGGTGTTCCCAAGAACTGTCTGCTTGCCTTTTCTTCATGTAAACCATGAGTTGTAACACCATTCAACCCTGTCTATTGAGTCTTCTATCATTTATATGCATTCACCATCAAGGGCACTCCAACCACCATCAGGCTCAGGAATTCTTACTACAGCTTTAGTGTCCTGGGGATATTACGCCATCGCCATCTTCCACACTGCAGGCCTTTCTTCACTGCACTAGCCCTGAATAGTGCTGGAGGGTTGGCAGAGCCCATCTGTGTCCAACTACTATATCCAACCTCCCTGCTTTCCTCTGTGATCACCAACTTGGGCTTAAGGTCCTCCATTATTTGCTCCACCACCTTCTCTTCGGTCCCTGGATGTATTGTGAGTTTCTGCTGAGAGGGAGCAGTTAGAAATATCATACGGTGAAAAGCTTGGTTTTTGCATAGACAACTGAACAGACAATAGTATTCTAGGTAATTGGGACATATTATTATACTTATGAACCTTAAAATGTAGTTACCATATATCTTAATGTTGGCCTTCTAGTACTTTTATGTTGCTAATTATTCCTATGGGGGATGTGGGTATTAGAAGAAGGTCAGTAAAAGCACTAACAATACATGTGCTGTGTTGTTTCCTTGGATTCTTCTTATAATATTAGGCTTAACTTCTTTTTCAATTTGCACAAAAACTCTTCAGAATCAGAGAGCATCAATAACATGGCTACATATAGTTATCAAAGCGTCTGCATCTTCTCTTCATACCATGCTTTATGTGTCCATACAGTACTTATCAACATGTAAAGAGGTTGTCCGGGATAGGAGTTATTATAATATGCATTAAATACATATTTCTGGGGCATTCCTCGTAAAATAGGGGCCAGGCTTTAACTGTCCTGTGATTTGGGATTGTCTGAAATTTATAAAAATTTGGCCAAAAACAGGGAATGGGAAGAAAAAAGAAAAAAAAATGTACCCTGTTTCTGCTCTTGGTCATTCCATCATTCGACTGGTCTTTGCTACTTATCCTTGGCCTCAGTGGTGACATGCGGGTAGGTGGTACATCATTAGTATGGGGAAGCATTGGAGTGTCAGGAGGAGTTTTCTGGGACATATATTGATGACCCATCTAAGGGTAGGTCATCAGTTTGTGGTCTGTGGAGGTCCTACACCTTGGACATCTTCCAATGAGCAGTTTGAAAAGGTTGCAGATCCCTTCCCTGCGGTGATGATGTCACGCTCATCAGTCACATGGTAGCTCAGTCCCATTCAAGTGAATGGAGCTGAACTGCAATACCAAGCACAGCCCCTGCAATATGTACAGCGCTGTGCTGTCTATTCAGTGAAGAGCCTACAATGCTCACCCGAATACTGTGGCCTCTTCAACCAGCTGATCAGTCATCAATGTATAGGTCCCACAAAACCAGACTTATAAGGAGAGACAACTCCTTGAAATTCCAAATCACATCACATTTTATGCCCTGCCCTTGCTTAAATAGAAATGCCTCAAAAATACCTATTTTAATGCAAATTCACATAACCCCCCCATTCCTTTTGCCGTCTGCTGGATGGGATGGTCCATGGAAAAAATTCAGGACTGTTGACTTCCTAATTTTGTTGATTTTTATTGTAACCCAAGGAAAAGAAACCAATTCCCCATTCCCAGCATTCCTTGCTTTTCTTTTTTTTTTTTTTTTTAGGAAAGATAAATTACACCAGAATACTAGTTTGGAAAGACATTAGAGAACTTATTAGAGATAATAAGACCAATAATGGTAATTATGTAACTTCCTGTTCCAGAAATGGAAGGCAGGAAAACTCTGTGAACATAGAGCTGATGTGCCTTGCCAAAAATTTCGATTTTTGTCTCATCTGTCCATAGGACATTCTTCCAGGAGCTTTGTGGCTTGTCAACATGTAGTTTGGCAAATTACTTTTGTCAGATTCAAGTTATTTCTGTGACCATTGTAGGTTTTTCTTTCATTAAACGAGGGGTACCAACAATTTTGTCCATGTGTGTATTTTTGGCTGGAGATATATAGATTACAAACCATTCCCTATGACGTACAGTATAGGCAATAAAAGGAGACATCTGGAAGGGGGCACATATTTTTCTGCAGCGCTGCATATATTACATGAACTTTCCCAGTTTTTTTTTTTTTTTGTTAAGAAACGTGACTTCACAAATAAACAAAATGTCATTTCCCATTAGCTGATGTGAGGAGCCGCCGGGACGTCTGACTCTATTTATACAGTGTCAAGTGTGATATTTGCTAATGAAATGCTAACTTAATTTCTATGTATAACTTGTGTGGGAACATGGCGGGGCTGGGAGACATGTGCATGGAGAATGCAAATAAGTTATAAAGGCGAAGCAAGTCATGGCAGCAGCCACAGGATAGTAGTAAGAAGGACACCATATAATAACCACAGGTTAGATGTCATAGAGACGTGTCAGACGTTATAATCGGTTGAGGCCGGTGCGAAGACCCCCGAATGATAGCTAAAGAAAGGAGGCAGAAGCGCTGAGCCCCTCTACTCTACTCTACTCTACTCTACTCGGAGAGAGCCAAGCAAGCGGTGTACGGACACATAGACTTTATCTGAACCCAGATACCTCATCCTTCTTAATGTTTGTATTTATGATCAATGTGTCATGTCCTCCAGAGAGAGAGAGAGAGGCCAATGTCTCCACTGGTTTATAGGTGGGGAAGACAAAAGTTGAAATTTTTGGAGTTGTTTGGTGGGGTCTTTACCCTGGAGACCTGTCACCAGATCTGAAAAAACCAATGACATCCATCATCTGATTGGCACTGTCACCCTGAGCATATGGGGGTTTTGTTTATCCAAATCTGTTCAGCTATTCCAAAGCTATAAGCCTTTTTAGTCTTGATATACATATTATATATTAGATATATATTAGAGTACACTAACCAACTGGGCGGTGACACTGCACGACCTACAGCACAGAGAGACCCCAGTGTTACCGCCCACTTGGCTAGTATAATGTGAATCAGCACCAACAGGGCTTATATCTTTGGAAAGGCTGAATGGTTTTAGAAAAGTAACACACCAAAATGCTCAGGATGATGATATATATCACAGGGCTTTTCAGGTGACAGATCCCCTTAAAGAGCTTGGCAGGGTAAGGACCCCACCTACACAATTCCACCAATCTGACGATATGTGTCATTGGGCTTTTCAGACATGGTGACCGGTCTTCTTTAAGCTATCCCTGATAAATGGAATGGCAGCTCTGTAGAGTCTCCTACATAAAGATACCCCTCCCATATATCAGCTTCCCTGACACTGAAATCATTGCTGGCACTTTGGTTGTTGGAATTCCTGGAGATCAGTGGTCTTTGGTGGACTCATTTTACCGGATGGGGAACTTGATATTGCACACCGCCCATTGAATTTGATGGTTAGTCATGAAATATTTGGTCCTCAAGAGTAGATTTTTGTGACAACTGTCAACGCTGTCTTATAGGTGTGGGTAAATCCCAGAAGATGATGTCCTAATAGGCACAAAAACAGAGGATGCCTAAATTTGGTTTGGTCTGCAGAGCCATTACTTGTTGCTACAAATCCCATGAATATCTCTTTTGTCCCCCTTGAGGCGCCTCACAGTCTATGATTCTGGGGGGAGTCCCCTGGGAAGAATCAATCTTCTTCTTCCTTTGGCAGCTGATAATACAGACCCTCTCTACTTTATCTATAGAAGAGTCTCCTCAGGTATACTGCCATATCATTGCATAGGCTTAGCGCCTTCCCTGACAAGCAGGGCAGAAAACTATTCCTAATGGCTGCTCTGCAATGAACAGAGACTCAGTATGCAGAGACCTGGCTGTGGGAACAGTGACTGAGCATGTGCGTCCTCCAGCACTCGTCTCATTAGGTGGACGTGCACACGACTATACACTTTGAACACTAGGTGGCACTGTACTATGTAAGTAAATATCATATCCCTTTACTGGATCACTTACAATTGCAGATAACTTGCAGATATTGTTCATTTATTATTAGCTGTTTTGAAAATATTTAATGGTGGGACATCCCCTTTAAAATATAAAAAATATCCTGTTCTGACATATCCATTTTTAGGAATGTGGCCAACTGTAATGCACAGTATTGTGATAGAACCCTAATGGGTATTGAAATATTTTGTACTGCAGTACCACTCACATCCTGATGATGTGGGGGCAGCATTTTTATTTCTAAAATATTAATCTTTATTATTTTTTCTGTTGCTGAAACACATTTACTATTAGCCTTATCAAGCCTAAAGTTCCCTCCTAAGCCTCGCTAATGGAAATCCATCATTAACTCCGATGATCACATATTCTTTTGCACTTTCGGAAGGATTATCATAAATCTTTAAAATGTGACCTCAGCGTCGCCGCCACTGAAACATTTTCTCCAATGCACGAAGTGTCAGATTGAGAAATTGTGACTTAAGAAATCAGCGGGTCCTCAAATTACACCCAGTGGGTCCTTAAATTACGTTGCGCACCTTGTAAATGTTAGGAGCACCCGTCACATTCGGGGGACGAGGTAATTTTCAGATGTAATGTACAGAGGGAAGAGGAGGGATTGGGATTTAGAAGGTTTATCCTCGTGTAGAGCCACTTGACAAAAATAGAACATTTTCCTCAGTGTAAGTCGAAAGCATTTATTATTAAAGGCTGACCTGGCGGTGGGCGAAGTCGCTCGGCAGAGCGGAGTCTGGGAGGACCTGGAGTCAATCTGTGCCTTTGATAATGAAAAATTGAAATGCACCTTGTATGTACGATGGGAGAGGTGGAAGGAGATGATATTTTCCTTGAATCCTAGCAACGGGGCTCCCAGCGGGAGAGGATGTAGATGATCTCAGCCTTGTACGTCTCCCTGACCTACACTTCTTGGTGCTGTTTTAAGTCGTCTTCAATAAAAAGTTAAAGTCAATATGGCTCTTTAAAGGTTGCGATTGATCTTTTTGTATTATTTTTGGGTTCATAATAATTATTACCTTTCCTAAGATACTAAGTACCTATAGGTTTGGTATGGATAGTATTACAGACATGATATAGTTCTATGTCCCGCTCTGACCTGATCTATCACTATATGGTGCAGATCCCAGCTCGATCCTTTGTCTCATCATCTGAACTAGGAGAAACAAAGGGATCTGAGATTCGTGGATGACTGGGACTGAATGCTTATAGGAAATTGGCCTAAGGCTTCATTCAGACTGTCATTCAGGAGTGTTATTGGTTGGAGGCATTTTCGTTGCTACTTGGCTTTTTCAGGAAGAGACATAAGACGACCTTCAGATGTGGCAGGTTTTTTTACAGTTTTTAGTTCAGTACAATGTATGGCAAGTGAATGGGGCCCGATATACTGTAGATTCCAGCCCTTTAGTGCATGGGGTTATGAAATAGCTATATACTCCTACCCTGTACTTCAATGTCTGACTCTTTAAAGGGAACAAGTCACATGCAGTCTGAAAAAAAAAAAAAAAAAAAAAAAATATATATATATATATATAATTTTTTTTTTTCTTTATATTCATTCATTCATTCATTCAATATATAGATCTAAATCTTGGCTTAGATCGGGGCATAGCAGGCCAGTAGGCATTCCTATCAGAGGGTGACAGCCTTTCCTATATGCATGATATCTATTTCCTATGTGCATAAATAAATAATTATCGATCACCAAGTAGGACCGCCCATTGGACTACTAAATTAGTTTATTTCTGTCTATTAAGAAAATGAACTGAATGAAGAAAAGAGAAATGTAAATCCCATCAATATTTGGTGTGACCTTTGCCCTTTGGAGGAGGAGTCCTGGAAGTGATGATCCGGCCCCCACAGATATAGCCTTGATCTCAACATCATCCAGTCTGTCTTGGATGACGTGAAGAGACAGAAGGATTGGAGCAAGCCTACATCCACAGAAGATCTGTGCTTAATTCTCCAAGATGGCGGGAACAACCTCCCTGCCCATTTAGAATACGGGACAAAGCTCCCTCATTCTTCTGACCAGTGGGTGTCGGAGTGGTTGGACCCCTACCAATCATCAAGTTTTAACCTATTTTGCCAAGATGGGAATACCCCTTTAAGACCATGTCTGAACACAGGTTTATTAAAAAAAAAACAGCTGTATGGAATTTGACAGAAGATAGACAGACTAGACAGAAGGAGAAAAGTTAAAGATTTATTTTTACAACAATTGGAGGAAAATGTTCTAATGAGCGCGCCAAATGTAGTCTAAAAACCTGTCATTTATTTACTGTAATTCTAAAGATATAATTATAACTTAGGTTTCTACAGCTACATTTGTGTACCCATCAGTTGTAGTACAAATGTGTCCCAAAGTTAGTCTTACTGGGTGGTATGTGGGTGTATATGGTAGTATGTGGGCTTTCCAGGGAGTTATGTGGGCAATACTGGGAAGTATGAGGGCATTGGTGAGGGTATGTGGGCATTCCTTAGGAGACGTGGGCATTCCTGACATGTATGAGGTTATTTCTGGATGAATGGGGCAGAATCTAAAGGGAGACTTTCACCAGAACTGCACAGATTGATAGATTAGGGTCACCTGTACCAAACAGTGTTTTCCTCTTGTGAATTGCTGCCTCCATTGTTGATCTAACACTGTTCTTGAGTTATTTGGAGTAATGAGGGAGATGCTGCTTACCTATTTGGAGAAATGGCAACACCCGCATTGCTCCAAAGAGCTAATTAGCTTATTGACTAAAACATCAATCTCTTGAGAATGGAGGCAGTGATTTATACGTGGGTAAATAATGTTTGACTAAGGTGACATTAGCCTATCTATCTGCAGGGCTGGGGTGATATGCTGGTTCTGGTGACACTAACCTATCTATCTGCAGGGCTGGGGTGATATGCTGGGGTCTAGTGACACTAACCTATCTATCTGCAGAGCTGGGGTGATATGCTGGTGTCTGGTGACCCTAATCTATCTATCTGCAGGGCTGGGGTGATATGCTGGTTCTGGTGACACTAACCTATCTATCTATCTGCAGGGCTGGGGTGATATGCTGGTTCTGGTGACACTAACCTATCTATCTGCAGGGCTGGGGTGATATGCTGGTTCTAGTGACACTAACCTATCTATCTGCAGGGCTGGGGTGATATGCTGGTTCTGGTGACACTAACCTATCTATCTGCAGGGCTGGGGTGATATGCTGGTTCTGGTGACACTAACCTATCTATCTGCAGGGCTGGGGTGATATGCTGGTTCTGGTGACACTAACCTATCTATCTGCAGGGCTGGGGTGATATGCTGGTTCTGGTGACACTAACCTATCTATCTGCAGGGCTGGGGTGATATGCTGGTTCTGGTGACACTAACCTATCTATGTGCAGGGCTGGGGTGATATGCTGGTTCTGGTGACACTAACCTATCTATCTATCTGCAGGGCTGGGGTGATATGCTGGTTCTGGTGACACTAACCTATCTATGTGCAGGGCTGGGGTGATATGCTGGTTCTGGTGACACTAACCTATCTATCTGCAGGGCTGGGGTGATATACTGGTTCTGGTGACACTAACCTATCTATCTGCAGGGCTGGGGTGATATGCTGGTTCTGGTGACACTAACCTATCTATCTGCAGGGCTGGGGTGATATACTGGTTCTGGTGACACTAACCTATCTATCTGCAGGGCTGGGGTGATATGCTGGTTCTGGCGACACTAACCTATCTATCTGCAGGGCTGGGGTGATATGCTGGGGTCTGGTGACACTAACCTATCTATCTGCAGGGCTGGGGTGATATGCTGGTTCTGGTGACACTAACCTATCTATCTGCAGGGCTGGGGTGATATGCTGGTTCTGGTGACCCTAACCTATCTATCTGCCGGGCTGGGATGATACACTGGTTCTGATGACACTAACCTATCTATCTGCAGGGCTGGAGTGATATGCTGGTTCTGGTGACCCTAACCTATCTATCTGCCGGGCTGGGATGATACACTGGTTCTGGTGACACTAACCTATCTATCTGCAGGGCTGGGGTGATATGCTGGGTCTGGTGACACTAACCTATCTATCTGCAGGGCTGGGGTGATATGCTGGTTCTGGTGACACTAACCTATCTATCTGCAGGGCTGGGGTGATAGGCTGGGTTCTGGTGACACTAACCTATCTATCTGCCGGGCTGGGATGATACGCTGGTTCTGGTGACACTAACCTATCTATCTGCCGGGCTGGGATGATATGCTGGTTCTGGTGACACTAACCTATCTATCTGCAGGGCTGGGATGATACGCTGGGTTCTGGGGACTCCCTTTAAAATTGATATAGCAATTGAATGAGGATTTGAATGTTGGGAGACATGCTGTACTGACATCCCTGCTCAATTTTTCCAGGTGCAGGATTTGATTGAATGAAAGTCAGTATTGAATGACAGGAAGCTGACATCTTGAAAAACGTGTTGAATTTATATGGAAACTATTTTGGAAAATTATATATTTTTTTTTTAATTGGCAAAGAATCATTAAAAAACCCCTTTAGCTTAGTTCTCATAAGGGTCTTTGACCATGGTGAAGTGATACTAGAAGGTCTTGTCTCCAAACACTGCTCTGCTCTGACTGGTCATCACTAGTGATGGGCGAACCTTACGAATATTCACAAGGTTCACCTGCAGTTTTTTTCCTCAGAATATAATAATCAGAGGCCCCGGAGAGGTGCGGAAAAATAATAAACAACTCCTACTCACCACCTCACTCCACCACAACATCTGATCTTCTTTTGCAGCATCTTCTAGTCTCCTTGGTGATGTCAATGGCTCTGAGCCCTGTGGTTGAGCCTAAGCATTCAACCTCACAAGTGTCATTATATCTACCCGCACCACGTGACCGATGAGAAAGACCCTAGACTATAACAACAAAAAGACCTCCTAGTATTATAATGATTCACAGGTGGCAAACCCCAAAAATCTTGGTTCATCCAAACTCAAAATTTTTGGAAAACTCGTAAAGAACAAAGTTTGCTCTTCCCTAGTTGTCCATGATGATGTCACAGCAGCTCCAAGTGGTATCACTGTGACAACCAGCTGCGTACGGCGGGTGCTTTCTGCAGTGGTGAACAAGTTAGTTGGTACCTGAACGGTGGAAAGTGACTGATAGATGACAGATGTATTTCCGGAACAGATCATTTGTATCATCTCTCTGTATGTGAGTTCTCCATAAGTCATTGCGTAGAAGGAAAAGCTTATGTTTAATGCAAATCCCCTGCCAAGGCATGAATCAGGCAGCCTATAGTGTTATGCTTATTCCCGAGAGGCCCTCTCCATGCCATCCTCAGCCTCGAGCGTGCTCATGATGCTGCAGAGCAGTGTAGTCATACTGGAAGTGGCTCAGAAATAGAGATAACACACTGCTTTCCTCTGCGCTCTCTTCTTTAATTGTTGGACCCCCTGGATGAGCACAGTTTGCTGCAGAGCAGCGCTCACAAAGCTCTAATTATAGTTATGTTTAGCTGAGGTTTTGTTTATATTGTTCTTAATTGAGAGAGGATAAGATGAAAGTGCTTCTTCAGCATGGAGTCAGCGACAGGCGCCAAGCTGAGCATTTATGTCTCTGTAATAACTAACCAAGAGAAATACTAAACCTTAAAAACCAGGCCGGGTTTCATCTTAAAATTCTCAATTACAAAAATAATATTAAATGAATTGTCCAGTCAAGAGCCCAAAACTGATACGTCAATCGGTATCTACAGGGGATCATAACCTGCTATTATTTTTCCTTAAATCTGGCTTCTTGGGTTTTCTTCGGCTCGGTTTCATTGGGGTAGAGCTGGGATCTGTGACTACAGTTTAGCTACGGCGACTACAGGGAGTCTGTGGAAGCCTAAGACACACCTACTGCCTCATCATTGGTTCAGGGTGCTGCTCTGTCCCACCCCCCTGCAGTTCTGCTGCCTCAGATTGGTTGCTGTGTGTAAACACAAGTCTATCATATGCTCCCCAGGAAGTCAGTGCATGGAGAACAGAGAAATGTCACATCACCAGCAGGGAGATAAAGAATAAGATTAGGTTGTTGTCACACATGGAATTGTGGGAAAGATCCTAAGAAGAAAGGTACCCTGGACTGTAAATGGTCATTAGGGTATGCCTCCAGTTATAAAGAACTTTCATAAATGAATAGTACAGGTAAATATAAGAAGCTTTGTACTTATATTTCCTTGTCCACTTATTAGGCTGAGTCACTTTCTACATACAAGTCTATGGAGAGGGCTGGGGGAGGAGGAGGCTGCCGGACAAGACACTCAAATAATTGCTGCTTTTACTCTGTGAATGAAGGATGGCTCTTTTGACACTGCTGTATCTTTACCACTGCACACAATGGCAATAAAAAAATAAATTAACCTACCAGGATCAAACTCCTCCTCCCACCCCTCTCCATAGATGATGTAGAATCTTATGTAACTAAACAGCCTGAGAGAAGATAAGGAGGGGGAGAGCAGCTTAATAAATTGAGAAGAAAAGAGATTTCTTTAATAAGATATATTACAAAGTTTCTTATAGTCAAATGTATTTACGAAGAGTTGTTTAGAACTGGAGGTACACTTTAAGGCGTAACTAAACGTTCGGACAACTTTAAATTTTCTGGCAGTATTTGTGTCATTAAAACATTTTGTAATATGCTTTGTTAACAAATTTGGTCTCCTTTCTGTGAAATCCTGCATCCATTTATTCTTTCCTTGCTTCTGTGTTAAGAGCCGTTCCTGCCTCTCACTGAATGTTACTGTGTATGTAGTATGGGCTGTGTAATGTACAGAAAATGAGGGGGAGCGGGTCACTCCAAACAGATATATCTTGGATATTATAAAACATACAAACTTGCCTTTGGTGTCATATGAAAGAGGAAATTATCTTCTGCCATAGGACCCTAAGGTCACAGTACTATCTAAATTATTTCCAGAGATATCACTGGTTGAAAACACAGACGGAATTAGGATATTTATATTCAGCTGCATAATATATATGATATAAATATCCTAATCCTGACTGTGTTTTCAACCAGTGATTCTCTTGAAATAATTTAGATAATACTGTGCCCTTAGGGTCCTATGGCAGAAGATAATTTCCTCTTTAATATGACACTAAAATCAAGTTTGTATGTGAGGGAGAGCAGTGAGCAGAGGGAGACAGATAGCACCAGAAACACAGGTCTAGTGTCTATATAGGTCAATACTACTTTTTATATAAAGACGTAGCAATATTGGGTTAACAAATATTAATTTCACGCTGATTAATGTTCATTTGATCATTCACTTTGTCTAATAGTAGTTGTTTTGTATTGCTCCATAGTGCAAAAATGGTGCAAGGAACATAAACTTAATGATTGCTACATCTTTATGTCCTACATGGTTATAAGAGAGACAGTAAGTAAGAGAGAAGAGGTTAGGGAGAAGATTCTCCTTTACTTACTATGTGCAGTGTATGGCAGCAAGTGTCCACCCACGAGCTCCGGGAGAACTGCAAATTATAGCTAGAGCCTGCAGAGGGGAAAACTAATTCAAAATATATATCATATAAGGGCTACAAGTATTGTTATTCTCCATGTGCACATACTGTACTATTAATTTATGCAAAGTTTTCTTAAGGACTGGGTATGCTTTTAGGGGTAATCCATTCCTTTTTTCAGATTTACAGATATGGGCTATACAGGTGATAGAATAGTCTAGTGCACTTCTTTTCAAGATATATGAATCTTGTTTGATATAATTTTTAGTAATTTTCTAAGCCAAAGGCTAGCAAATCTTACCAGAAGTAGATACGCTATATAGTGCCATATAGTCCCCGCCCGCATATAGCTGTCAAGCAGTGTCTAATTCTTTTCCAAATAACAAAGCCAATGACATATCATTGAGATTCTTGCTGAGTGTAGAGGCTTATATCCTCACTACAATTTGGCTCAGATTGCTACAGCTATGACTGATATAAAGTGTATTGATCTGATGGATAAGGTATTAGCGAGAGATGAAAGGTCAGGAACGCAACAGGTGGCCATGGAGTCTTATAGAAAAAATTGGAATACTACCTTCATTTTTGGCGAGTAGACATTAGAGATGGGGGAACCTCTGAAAATTCATTTAGTTTTGGGTTTGGACGGTTCGGTCCAAAGATTCATTTCAGGTTTTCATCACAAACCCAAAAGGTATATCATTATAATCTAGGGTCTCTTCTTGTTTTTTTTTTTTTTTCTTTTTACACCAAATCCCAAAGTTTAGGGTTTCAGTTGAGTTTGAAAGGTCGAATCTGGTTTAATCTGAACCGGTTCACTCATCTCTAGTAGACATCAATGGCACACTTTGCTAATGCAAAAATTTGTTCCATCCCGTAATATGTGTACAGTGCTTCCTGTGTAACACATCCAGATAATAAAGACATATCGTTCTAATCGGACTGATCTCATATCAGATCTGAGTACACTGCAGTATCATGGACCCAACACACTAGAGAAGAAGGGTGCCAGTGCCATGGGAATCTGTTACTAATGTAAGGTGGTAGGAGCCACCACCTTCTAGAAAATGGCCTTAAGGTGGGAAATTTTTTTAGGTCCTTACCCAGTTTGTATATTTATTTTTGCTCTGCGCTTCTTATTATGCATTTTTGACATGTATTGTACTGAATATACTGATGACTTATCGCTCTGTATGATTTTACACTGTCACTTTAAGGCTAAGGCCCCACATTACGGAAAAGCTGCTTTTTTTGTTCAGATTTTGCCACAATTTTTATGAGCCTAAACCAGATGTGGATTGAGCAGAAAGGATAAATATAAGGGCTCCTTTTACATGTCCCATTCCTTTTGTAGCCACCCCTGGGTTTGCCTCAAAAAAACAAAGCAAAATCTGCAACAAAAATATCAGCTATTCCACAACGTGGGGCCTTTGCCTAAGTGTGTATTTGCATTTGTATTTTCCGAGGTCTGCACTATGATACATTAAATAGGCAAATCTGGTTGTCTGCATTGACTTCCAGTGGCCAGTGTTCCTTTGGCACTGCTCATGTACAGTGTTTATGCCCTACAGTTTGACGTCTTATGGTCAAGTCGGGCAAGAAAGTTCTCCTATTAAAGGAGGGTTTTCCCAAGCCTTTGGGTCATCAGTCTGGACCTCTGTTCTTACCAGTCCAGCGTTATGTCCATGTGGTGCAATTCCAGAGCTGGGCCTATTGCTTCCAAAGGCTAATGTGCCGAACCATTGTGTGCCTGAGAAAGTGTTGAGTGCAGACCACTGTAAGAACTGGGCGATTACCATGTACACTACGGGACCATTGTTCTCAGGCTGAGAAACGTTTTATTCCCATTGTATGGAGTGCTGATGTTGATACTGAACAATTGACATTAACCCGGGTTGTGCTGAACATTATCTACCTCACTAAACGCAGGTGACAACCTGTCTGTGTGAGTAGTGTGTATATCTTGGCTGTGACATCAGTACACTCAAGTATTGGAGATCCAGATGCCCTTTGCTTAGGTAGGTCGGAGTAGGGGAAGGTGTTCTGGAGTAACTCTTAGTTGGTGCAGTCAGAGCAGGTTGTGGGCATAGAAGGGCAGTAGGTATGGCAAAGTCCATTATCAGTAGCTGACAACAAAGCAGTAGGGGCCAGGAATAAACTATTGGGGATGTCTATTTTAAAGTCTTCCTTCAATTGTAAATGAAGTATCATATGCTACAGCACTTACTATAAGCTTTAACTTTGCTTTGTAGTCATTCACCATTCAGAACTATAGTAGCACAGACACCCCCTGCCCACTCCCGTAATAGCACAGACAACCCTGCCCACTCCCGTAATAGCACAGACAACCCTGCACACTCCCGTAACAGCACAGACACCCCCTGCACACTCCTGTAACAGCACAGACACCCCCTGCACACTCCTGTAACAGCACAGACACCCCCTGCACACTCCTGTAACAGCACAGACACCCCCTGCACACTCCTGTAACAGCACAGACACCCCTGCACACTCCTGTAACAGCACAGACACCCCCTGCCCACTCCCGTAACAGCACAGACATCCCCTGCACACTCCCGTAACAGCACAGACATCCCCTGCACACTCCTGTAACAGCACAGACACCCCCTGCACACTCCTGTAACAGCACAGACACCCCCCTGCATACTCCAGTAACAGCACAGACACCCCCTGCACACTCCTGTAACAGCACAGACACCCCCTGCCCACTCCCGTAATAGCACAGACAACCCTGCACACTCCCGTAACAGCACAGACACCCCCTGCCCACTCCCGTAACAGCACAGACATCCCCTGCACACTCCCGTAACAGCACAGACATCCCCTGCACACTCCTGTAACAGCACAGACACCCCCTGCACACTCCTGTAACAGCACAGACACCCCCTGCATACTCCAGTAACAGCACAGACACCCCCTGCACACTCCTGTAACAGCACAGACACCCCCTGCCCACTCCCGTAATAGCACAGACAACCCCTGCACACTCCCGTAACAGCACAGACACCCCCTGCACACTCCTGTAACAGCACAGACACCCCCTGCACACTCCTGTAACAGCATAGACACCCCTGCACACCCTCCTGTAACAGCACAGACACCCCCCTGCATACTCCTGTAACAGCACAGACACCCCCTGCATACTCCTGTAACAGCACAGACACCCCCTGACCACTCCCGTAACAGCACAGACATCCCCTGCACACTCCTGTAACAGCACAGACACCCCCTGCACACTCCTGTAACAGCACAGACACCCCCTGCATACCCGCGCCCCCTCCTGTAACAGCACAGACACCCCGCCACACTCCCGTAACAGCACAGACACCCCCTGCCCACTCCCGTAACAGCACAGACACCCCCTGCACACTCCCGTAACAGCACAGACACCCCACATCCCGTAACAGCACAGCACCCCCTGCACACTCCTGTAACAGCACAGACACCCCCTGCATACTCCTGTAACAACACAGACACCCCCTGCCCACTCCCATAATAGCACAGACAACCCTGCACACTCCCGTAACAGCACAGACACCCCCTGCACACTCCTGTAACAGCACAGACACCCCCTGCACACTCCCGTAACAGCACAGACACCCCCTGCACACTCCTGTAACAGCACAGACACCCCCTGCACACTCCTGTAACAGCACAGACACCCCCTGCGCACTCCTGTAACAGCACAGACACCCCCTGCACACTCCTATAACAGCACAGACACCCCCTGCACACTCCTGTAACAGCACAGACACCCCCTGCATACTCCTGTAACAGCACAGACACCCCCTGAACACTCCTGTAACAGCACAGACACCCCCTGCCCACTCCCGTAACAGCACAGACACCCACTGTCCACTCCTCTAATAGCACAGACACCCTCTGCATACTCCTGTAACAGCACAGACACCCCCCTGCGAATTCCTGTAACAGTACAGGCAACCGCTGCCCACTGCTCTAACAGCACGGACACACCAGCACACTCCTTTAACCTCACAGACATCCCCTGCACACCCTTGTAACCGCACAGACACCCGCTGCACAGAAACTCGCTGCACACTTCTGTAACAGTATAGACACCCCCTGAACACTCCTGTAGCAGCAAAGACAACCGCTGCACACTACAGAGCCCTGGTTTCTTCTCCAAGGAATAGGGTGCCAGATGTGTCTGATAGGTTTCATGCTCAACTCCAGTTATGAATGTGTAAGATGGTGGAACCCCTTGGAAGACGTATCTTCATAGTGTTAATAATTGTTTTATTTGGCATTGTTGTTGACCCCTGCTTTGTTTTGTGGGTCATGTGAGATCACAGAGGTGTGGGTATGCCACATTCTGACATTCCCATGGGTGGAAACTTGAGGTTACTTTTGGGTAATGCAAGCAATTGGAGTAGAGGGATTATTGTTGCTCCTCAAGGAGAGTATAATTTCTTCTCATATTCTACTATATTGCAAGGCCTAGTATATAGGACTAGAACATGGCCTCTGTCCCAGAAGTACTATCTAGCCTAAATTCTTTAATAATTAATAAAGGGGTAAAAGCCCAAAATGTTACATATTAAGACTTACACAAGCAGTGTTTTTTGGATCTGGGTAAACTAGAGATGGGTGAACCTCGCAAAATTTGTTTCATAAATATTTGTGAGGTTCACCCTGAAAATCAATCCAACCAGAGGTGCTTTTATTGTACTCTGGGGTCTCATCAGACCACGGAGTATAATAAGTGGAAGCGATCAAATAATAAACATTAGTACTCACCTTCCTTCACCTCTCCTGGGCTCCATCGCAGTCCTCTTCTGTCGTCTTCCAGCCTCCTCTAGCTTCTTAGGTGACGTCATGGCATTGGGGGCCACTGAGGCCTGTGATTGGAACTCAGAGGTGACATAGGCACCTAGGACTTGGCATGTCCCATATGACCACTGATACCCAATTACAGACCTCAGAGGTCCCCCAGGGCCTGTGACCTAAGAGGCCAGAAAAGGACTGTGATGGAGCAAGAAATGCTGCAAGGGAGTCCAGGAGAGGTCAGGGAAGGTGAGTGACATTTTATGGCACCTCCACTTACTATACGCTGGGGAGACCCCAGAATATAATAATAATTCCTGTGTGGCAAATCCAAAAAATCTAGGTTTGCCAACCTCAAAATTTTTAGAAAATTTGTACTGTACCTGGATCTTTAGGAACCATTTCGCTCATATCTAACTGACACTATTACATTTGACAGAAACTTGAGGAACAAGTGCTCTCCTATTTTCTATTTTCTTGGCTACAACAAGGGAGGGTTGTCAGTCTGTCCTGGACCTTGCACCCAACACAGTGTCAAGAGGGTACCAAGCTCTCAAGGGTTGTAACACAGACCAGGTTGAAGACACGGACTGTCTTGGGCCAGTGCAGGAGCTTTATCTGCTATGCCCTTGCACCAACGGTTTGTCCACCCCTGACACTCACCGCTGGGGTATTTAGGAGGGCTCTTCCACCATTGTGAATTTTTGTAACATTGACAATTGTCCATTTAATCTCTTCTTATTTGGGTACAAACATAAAAGACTTTAGTAGAGCTTTATAGAAATCTGACTGCCACCAGCTTTCTATGAAATGTCTTGTAAATTCTTTATAACATCTATTTACAAGCCTTCATTTGTCGCTTTGCTTAGAGGTTTTAGAATCACTATGACTAAGTGCACTTCTGTGTAATGAGAATATTCCAGAATAGTATTCCTCCGAGTGAATGACATTTGTAAACTGTATTTCAGCCACCACAATGATTGTCGGCTCCTTATCTCCTCGGCTGCAGTCCATTCCTTTAATGTTAATGACATTTAAAATCCTGTTTGCCTCCTACCAAATAAGAGACACGTAACATAAAAGTACCCCCAGAAATAGCGCACATGAAAGCCTCCGTGGTGTCTTATAATCCAACAAAGAACGTTATCTGCATCAGCGGATTCAATTTTTTTTCCTTCTATCTGAGATCAGCAAAAGCCTATGTAAAGAACAAATCTTGATAAAAAAAATACTAACAAACAAAAAAAGGCAACAAATGCTATTTATTATCTCTATATGTCACTATAATCCTCCTGAACCAAGATAAACAATCTGTCCAGGAGTAGCAAAACTATCAAGGAGAACATAATGTTATGGAAAAACAATCTCCAGTCTTACAATCCAGAAGGTTGAGAAATATTTTCAATGCAAACATCACTTGGAGATCCATCTATCCCCTATCGGGGGACAGGACAGTGGGTTTAGGGGTCCTCCCAGCTCTCTGCCTTAATATACTTAACTAATTCACAGCCTCCTATTATACCTGTTGACAGTCAAACCAGTAAACAACTGTATAGCAGGCAGAAACACAAACTAAGCCACAGGCTGCACTGTTATCTATGAGAGGATTTACTTTAATAAAATACACTGTTTCTATATATTGTAGCAATACATTATCTGCAAAAATAAACCTCTGAAAAGTAATAATAACACTAATAAATAACATAGATGTAACTGGTGTCCTCATAATTGAAACAACCTGTGCAATACAATGAGCAAATTATTTGTGGTTATTGGTAAATGGCATACATAAGAATGACGCAATTGTTTTCAACCCATTTTGCCATACAAATCAGTATACTTTTAAAAGAGTCTTTACTATCTCCAGTTCTTTGGATCTCAAATCAGCACCGCTCCACATACTCTGGTTCAGTTGGATTTTTTTCCTCTAGCCCCCACCATTCCAGAGTAATCAGTGCAGCTACTGATATCCAGTGTCTGTCTATCTGTCTATCTATCTATCTATCTATCTATCTATCTATCTATCTATCATCTCTGTTATTTATCTATTTTTATTTCTATATATCACCAAATTGTCATCATTTTTTTAATCTATCCATGTATCTATTTATCTTTCTTTCCATCTATCTATCTATCTATCTATCTATCTATCTATCTATCTCTATATGCCAACTATGTATCAATCTAATCTACTAATCTATCAATCCACTAATAAATTCATTGGGCCCCTTGACCAGGTGTACAGGCTTTAACAATATTATGTCTGCATCTGGGTTCCCAGCCATGACACCCTCTATTGACATATAAAGGTGTTACAAATATGTAAAATAGCCCCCAACTATCACTTGTCATTCGTGTCGTGCTGAGGTTCCTTGGACCCACCAGATAAAATGATTCTGGGGGCCTACCCTCCAACAACCACTAGGAAATAGACCCACGTACCCTTCAAATTTGGGTGTCCTCTGCTGCACCATTATTGTGTTAGAGCCTGGGTGGATCCAACAATGCTTTCCATTATGGAGTGAGCAGAGTAGAAGGAAGAGATCTATCTATCTATCTATCTATCTATCTATCTATCTATCTATCTATTATCTATCTCATATCTATCTATCTATATATCTCCTATTTATCTATCTATCTATCTATCTATCTATCTCATCTATCTATCTATCTATCTATCTATCTATCTATCTATCTATCTATCTCCTATCTATCTATCTATCTATCTATCTATCTATCTATTATCTATCTCATATCTATCTATCTATATATCTCCTATCTATCTATCTATCTATCTATCTATCTATATATCTCCTATCTATCTATCTATCTATCTATCTATCTATCTATCTATCAGAACCTCATAGCAAAAATAAAAAAGCTCAAAACCACAACAACGTATGCAATACTGACAAAAAACACAAAGGTATAGTGTACCCAAATAACTATGACACATAAATAAAATAAAATATATGTAATATAATAAATCATCTGGTGCCCAGACACTGCCATATAATGCAGTAGTGATGCTGTTACACAGTGTTCAAATAATAATCCTTACCGTAATATCCTCCATAGATGTCTTTATACTAATATGCAACAAATAAATCATGGCACCATCTATCGCATAAATAATTCCACTACTGCCATACCCTGCACTTACAGTATATAACACTAACACATAAATATTGTAATAATCAGATACTAAAAGGACAAGTTGACACCAACACAATGAACAAAAGTCCAGTCTTACTGGTACTGTTAATCCAGAGGCCTCAGACATCTGTGCTGGTTCCCGGCCTCTATAAGTATGGCACATTAGATATTCTTCTCTAAATGACAGAAAATTGGTTGAATTTTCATGGGGCAGATCACAGGACAGCAGAAATACTGTACAGTATGGAGACGGAATTAACTCTATGCTGGGCCAGTATAAATAACCCTCTATACAATGAAGAATAAATGAACGGAATGAAGAAAAGAAAGTTAAAAGCAATGTATTTCTTAAAAGCAGACATAAAATCTATCAGTATTTTCTGATTGTATATTCTTTTATTCTATTTCCTGTACATGATTATGGGGGCGGCCATCTTGTCTGAGCTTCTCCTCTGCTCTGTTAACAGCATTTAGTGATATGCTTTACAGCACAGTCATGGCCATAGGTACTGTAGCAATAGTCTAGAGCCGACTCATTGAGGTCTATGGGAGAGTTTTCTAGACATGCTCTGTGCAGGGAGGGGGAGGAGATTAGTAGTGACATCATCTATTGTCAGTAGTGGATGTAATGATGGGTCACTATGGGTGTTATCTGTAGCGGTGTGAACTTCTATTGTGATACCATTTGTCTTGTTTGTGATGTAAATGAATCACTGCTGCAAAAACCCTGACAGAATTAGCAAGTGTAAGGCTGCTATTAGTATAGTGGACAGGGTAAAAAAAAAAAAAAAAAAGATAGACAGATAGATAGAGACTTGGAAAATGAAAAATAAAATAATCAAAAATTCATAAAAAATATGTAAAAAATTTAATGGTAAAAACTGACATATAATTGCAGGATGAGTTTTGCAGCAACCTGACATTTCTATCTGGGTGCGGTATTTTTTTGTCAGCGAGGGTCTATATCAATCATTGAATTTACTTATTTGGTAGCCACGTAGGTGATATATACAGGTGATATATTATCTTTATACCGTAAATGACAGAAATGCAATGTAAATGTCTATAAAATATCTGTATGCCTGTGGAAGGTTATATCCTATAGACTATGGGGGATGGGTATAGGTCACAAGTAATGGATTAAAGAAGTGGATGGCATGAAATGGAGCCCTATACATTTGAAGGTATTTGTCAGGATTAGTTTCCTAGCAGTGTCTCCATAGTATCATTTAATGTAATGCTCCATTACAGCACCAAATGAGCCATTCGCACATATGTAGAGGCCTGTAATGAGCCCCTGCGCGGTCGCTCAGCTTAAAATGGCATTTTTAACAGGTGGAAGATTTTTAGTTAACATAATTACAAAAAAAACCTAAGAAAAAATCCATACAAGGACTAATGATGAACGGTCCCCCAGAGATTCATGTTTACCACCTCCCTTTCTGTGTCCTTGGTCTTAGGTTGTGCCTTGATACACACCTAGTATAGAGAGACCTGCTTCCCTGCTTGACGTAACACTGACATAGTGACTACCTGAGTCCGCCACCAAGGGGAACTGACTACACGCCGATTTATATTGCGCCCCCTGAAGTTCAAAACATATCCAAAGAAAGTAGCTCCCCCTAGGGGTGGTTGTAGACAGCTAGAAAGTGAGGATCATTACTGTGCTGACCTGATCCACTTCAGGACCAGGATATTTTCCTTGCTTCAAGACCAGACACATTGTCGAGTTTTTCGTACATGCTATTTTGAGAGCTACAACATTTTTTCCTTTGTTTTTTTTTTCAAATAATTTTTGTGTCTTTTTTCGGTGATCAATAGGGCTTTATTTTTGTTGTTTTTACTTTTCTATGTTTTTTATTTATTTTAATATTGAGAAAAAAACCTGTGATGTAGGAGTGGCAATGTTTTTTTTTTTTTTTTAAATTAAGCTCATAATTACAGATGGGCGAACAGACTTGTACCAAGCCGTGCTCGACCCGAATATTCCAAATTGTTCTGAGCTCTAAATCACTAAAACTCTAAATAAAAAAGACCATAAAACTCATTTGCTCAGAATTCTTATGATGGAGAAAAAAACATCACAATTCCTCTTATTTTTTAATAATTAACATTTTATTGTATTTTCAAAAAACACCAATGAATATACATAGTTAAAGACAATGAGCATGACAAAACAATCATTAACCAAACGATCAGAAGAGCTGGTGTATTACATACAACGATTAACTAAAAACACAATAAGAAATGGAACGTGGAAGGGAGGGAAGAGACGATGAGTTCTTAGGGTGAGAGGACAAGGGTCTCAGAAGGTATTTTAATTAAACAGGGGGTTCCCACAGGTGCGCCCAGGTAGTATCTTTAGAGAAATTATACTATGGCGCCCATATAGAGCTAAACTTCTGGTGGGTGCGAAGTTCTAAGTGGGAAAGTTCCTCCATCCGGGCTACTTGAGAGACTTTCCGTAGAAAGTGGGATACTGGAGGGGGGGATTCGGATGCCCAGTATAGAGGAATCATAGATTTGGCGATAGTCACAAGTTGAAGCCAGAGTCTTTTGTGGGACCTGGGCGGGAAGGTGGGCCACAGATTCAAGAATATGCCTACAGGGGTCAGAGGCTCGGTGAGTCCACCAACCTGGTTCAGTACCTGATGAACGAGTGACCAGTAAGGGGATATTTTTTCGCATTCTCACCAAATATGCAGGTAGGAACCTGAGGACTTATGGCAGCGCCAACACAAAGGGGATACATCTGGAGAGTACTTATGGACTACAGTGGGCATTCTATACCATCTGGTGTCCAATTTGTAGCTTGCCTCCTGCAAGCGCACATATCTGGAAGGACCTGTGGATCGCTTGAGGACAGATGATATTTCTCCAGGGGTAAGGGACATTTGAAGGTCTACCTCCCATTTTCGCACATATGAGGGGAGTTCTGTGCCTAGTTTGCTCAAAAGGTTGGAGTAGAGAGTAGATAAAGGTCTTGGTGTATTTTGCTTCCAGAGTAGGAGCTGTTCTAGCCATGAAATAGTGCGATTGTCAGACTCCTGCTTCAGCGCTCTCAGGTACAGTGTTTTAATCGACTGATATGTTAGGAAGTTAGTATGGAAGGAGAGGGGGTGTTGTGTGAACTCAGAATAAGAAGGGAAGGCCCCATCAATCAGTATAGAGTCGTAAGGTAGCCGCCCGACATGCTTCGGCACTATGGGGGCCGATTCTATAAACTTTGATTCCATTAGGATTAAATCTTGAACGGACATGAGAGGAGAGGGACCTGTTGGCAAAGGAAGTAGTCGCCGTACCCATTGCCATGAGTTATAGACCGCTGACGTTAGTACATTGGGGGCGAGGACTTGCCTAGCCGTTTGGCGGGGGGAGCCATAGTATTGCAGTAAGGGGGAAGTCTATAGTGGCTTCCTCCACTGACACACGTAGCTTTGAATTTTCCTTCTGAAACCAATCAATGGTCCTCGCCAGTTGTGCTGCATGATAATATGTTCTTATATCTGGTAGACCCATACCACCCATCTTCCTAGGTCTAGTGAGAGTGCGGAACGCCACTCTAGGACGTGAATTATGCCAGACATACTTCGAAAACATTCTACGAAGGGAGGAGAAGAATGTTAGTGGAAGAGGGATAGGGAGGGTTTGAAATAGGTATAATATCTTAGGCAGGACCATCATTTTCAGTAGATTAGTTCTACCCATCCATGAGATATATGGAACATGCCAAGATTCTAGTAGAGATTTGATGTTGGAGAGCAGAGGGGCATAGTTAGAATCGTACCAGCGCCTGGGCGAGGGCGTTAAATTTAATCCTAAGTACTTAATAGAATCGTGACGCAGTGGGAATGGGGAAGTAGCCAGTAAGTCAGATTTAATTGATGGGGGGCAATAGACACATAGGGCTTCGGATTTTGTGGTATTAATTTTAAAATTCGAGAGGGTGCCGAAGGCCGTAAAGATCGTGTCTATGTGAGGTAGTGCGACAGATGGGTTTGTGAGGATTATTAAAAGGTTGTCTGCAAATGCGGCCATACTATGACATATCCCTCCACTTACCAAACCTTTCAGCAGTGGGTCCTGTCGAATATTCTGAATTAAGGTTTCGATGGTCAGGACGAAAAGTAAGGGGATAATGGGCATCCCTGCCTGGTGCCATTTTTAATATCAAACGAGGGGGAGAGGCATCAATTAACTCTAATTTTGGCCCTAGGTCTAGAGTACAAAGCCATAACCTTTTGAACAAACATGGGAGGGAAACCAAAATGACGTAATGTCTCTGTCATAAAGGTCCAGTCTACCCGATCGAAGGCTTGTTCCGCATCTGCTGCACAATTCCTCTTAAATGGAGTCTGTCACCAGAACCAGCGTATCACCCCAGCCCCGCAGATAGATAAGGTGCCTTGCAAAAGTATTCATACCCCTTGAACTTTTTCACATTTTGTCACCTTACAACCACAAACTTAAATGTATCTTCTTGAGATTTTAAGTGATAGACCAACACAAAGTAGCAGATAATTGTGAAGTGGAACAAAAATGATACATGATTTTCAAAATTTTAATCAAACAAAAATCTGAAAAGTGTGACGTGCAAAAGTATTCAGCCACCTGTACTCTGATACCCCTAAATAAAATCTAGCGCAATCAATTGCCTTCAGAAGTCGCTTAATTAATCAACAGAGTCCAGCTGTGTGTAATTTAGTCCCAGTATAAATACACCTGTTCTGTGAAGGCCTCAGTGGTTTGTTAGAGAACACTAGTGAACAAACAGCATCATGAAGACCAAGGAACCCACCAGAAAGGTCAGCGATAAAGTTGTGGAGAAGTTTAAAGCAGGGTTAGATTATAAAAACATATTCCAAGCTTTGAGCATCCCAAGAAGTACTGTTCAATCCATCAGCCAAAAATGGAAAAAGTATTATACAACTGCAAACCTACCAAGACATGACCGTCCATCTAAACTGACAGATCAAGCAAGGAGAGCACTGGTCAGAGAAGCAGCCAAGAGGCCCATGGTCACTCTGGAGGAGCTGCAGAAATCCACAGCTCAGGTGGGAGAGTCTGTCCACAGGACAACTATAAGTCGTGCACTCTACAAATCTGGCCTTTATGGAAGAGTGGCAAGAAGAAAACCATTGTTGAAAGAAAGACATAAGAAGTGCCGTTTGCAGTTTGCCACAAGCCATATAGGGGACACAGCAAACATGTGGAAGAAGGTGCTCTGGTCAGATGAGACCAAAGTTGAACTTTTTGGCCTAAATGCAAAGGGCTATGTGTGGCAGAAAAGTAACACTGCTCATCACTTTGGACACACCATCCCCACTGTGACACATGGCAAGGGCAGCATCATGCTGGGGGGAGTCTTTTCTTCAGCAGGGACAGGGAAGCTGCTCAGAGTTGATGGGAAGATGGATGGAGCTAAATACAGGGCAATCCTGGAAGAAAACCTGTTGGAGGTTGCAAAAGACTTGAGACTGGGAAGGAGATTCACCTTCCAGCAAGACAATGATCCTAAACATACAGCCAGAGCTACAGGGGAATGGTTTAGATCAAAGAATATTCATGTGTTAGAATGGCCCAGTCACAGTCCAGACCTAAATCCCATTGAGCATCTGTGGCAAGACATGAAAATTGCTGTTCACAGACGCTCCATCCAATCTGGCTGAGCCTGAGCTATTTTGCAAAGAAGAATGGGCAAAAATCTCAGTCTCTAGATGTGCAAATCTGGTAGAGACAGAGCCCAAAAGACTTGCAGCTGTAATTGCAGCGAAAGGTGGCTCTACAAAGTATTGATATAGGGGGGCTGAAGACTTTTGCATGTTACACTTTTCAGGTTTTTATTTGATTAAAATTTTGAAAATCATGTATCATTTTCCTTCCACTTCACAATTATCTGCTACTTTGTGTTGGTCTATCACTTAAAATCTCAAGAAAATACATTTAAGTTTGTGGTTGTAAGTGACAAAATGTGAAAAACTTCAAGGGGTATGAATACTTTTGCAAGACACTGTAGGTTAGTGTCACTAGAACCAGCATATCACCCCAGTCCTGTAGATAGATAGGTTAGTGTCACCAGAACCAGCATATCACCCCAGCCCTGCAGATAGATAGGTTAGTGTCACCAGAACCAGCATATCACCCCAGCCCTGCAGATAGATAGGTTAGTGTCACCAGAACCAGCATATCACCCCAGCCCTGCAGATAGATAGGTTAGTGTCACCAGAACCAGCATATCACCCCAGCCCTGCAGATAGATAGGTTAGTGTTACCAGAACCAGCATATCACCCCAGCCCTGTAGATAGATAGGTTAGTGTCACCAGAACCAGCATATCACCCCAGCCCTGCAGATAGATAGGTTAGTGTCACCAGAACCAGCATATCACCCCAGCCCTGCAGATAGATAGGTTAGTGTCACCAGAACCAGCATATCACCCCAGCCCTGCAGATAGATAGGTTAGTGTCACCAGAACCAGCATATCACCCCAGCCCTGCAGATAGATAGGTTAGTGTCACCAGAACCAGCATATCACCCCAGCCCTGCAGATAGATAGGTTAGTGTCACCAGAACCAGCATATCAACCTAGCCCTGCAGATAGATAGGTTAGTGTCACCAGACCCCAGCATATCAGCCCTGTCATACAGATAGATAGGTTAGGGCCACCTGAATCAAATATGGTATTTTCCCCTTGTGAATCGCTGCCTCAATTGCTGATATATCCTTTTTTGTCAATATGCTTATTAGCGCTTTGTAGTAACAAGGACGTAGTCATTGCTCCCAAGAGGTAAGTTACAAGGCTGACACATGGAATGTGGCAGATGGAATCCAAAGGACAGAGAGGAAGTCCAGAACCCAGAGTGGAAACCTTTGGACACTGTCTGACCCATTAAAGTGGATGAATCCATTACTTTTAAGTTGCATTTTTGACACTCAAATGTATACTCCTGATGGGAAGCCCAGCAGAGGGCTAAATGAGGCATGACCTAAGCCTAAACCTTCCATCTGCTGCCGTCTATCAGTGTATATATTCTCTATAACTGTGCTAAGTGGGTGGACTTATCTTGGTGTGGGACAGGGAAGCAGTGCTGTGTACTCCAATCAGCTGTCTCCCCTGGCTGCTGTCTTGGCTCTTACGCTAGGTTCACACAAGCGCTGATGTACTTTGGAGGGCCAGTAGAATGTTCAAATGGACCCCTAAAATAGAAGACACCAATGTAGCCTAAGAGACCCCATTGTCTCCGGTGTCCATTCTTTTGAACTTTTTCATTCGTCAATTTCAGATGGATCTGCATCAGATCTGGTGCACATGTGAACCCAGCCTTATGGTGTTCATCTCACATTGAGGCAGATACTGCAGCTTCATCCCCCTCCTCCCTCTCATTTTCCTTATGTATTTCTTTGCTTTAGTAGAAAGGAGTCCCAAGTGACAACTTCAAAAAGTTCCCTTCTATATCTCTATAGCTTCTGCTTAGACTCTAAAAAAATTTCTTTCTCAGCTCATCTTGTGGGATTTGGAAATGATTCCACATCTCCCCCTAAAAAAGCGTCCTGTCGAGACTTACTGTAGAAAGGGACTGTCAAAAAGAATTAAGGAGGATCTTGCCCACAGTCATCTGCCATAAGCTTTAAATGACTTTATCTCAGTCTTATTGCCTCACTAAACACGGCTGGGCCGGGAACAGTAGGGGAAATCTTCCCCCTCATTTAGTAATGTGTCAAAGCAGGTCTGACGATTAGCTTACTGTAGAAGATTCTTCATGGTCGGATTACCTCTCTGTTGGTATAACTCAGACGTCTAAGTGTTTTTCTACAAATATTGTGACCTTTCCCTAGGTTGTTGGAGCAGATAGCGTTAGTCCTCATTGGATATAGCTTTGTAATATTTTATAGTCATTGGTAAAATGTCGTAGTAGTTCTGTGCATGTGAGTGCGAAAGTTTTAGAACTGTAATGTCGGGTGCTACATTTATCATATGGAATATTAAAGGGGTATTCCCAACTCTTAAAGCAATGGTGTATTGCTAGGATAGGCCATCACTTCATAACTGGTACAAATCCAATATCCAGAAACCTTCATCGATCCTGAGAATGAAGGAGCCACATCACTATTTTACTGTGCACAGTGGGGATACTGGCTATTAGAGATCAGCAAGCCAGTTCGGATCAAACAGGATTTGACCCAACTTTTTCCAATGTTTTGGCCTAATATGGGTGCACTAAACTCCCCTATTTATTCAGAGGCCTCAGGTCAAGAGAGAGGAGGCGATATGTGGTATATGCAGGACATGATTTGGCTGAAAAACACATTTGCCCTTAGTTCATGGGAGACCAAGGTCCTCAGAGAGTTGAGTCATTTCAGTATAGGGTCCCAACTAACAGAGGTTGTCTTGATGTGTCTTGATAGTCATGTCTCCTTATATACACTAGGTATTTGCAGTAATGCTCTTGTCGCTTGCAGAGTACTGTTTCAACTAAAATGTTTTGTGTTCGCATTTATATTGCAGCCACAGCAACGTGCGCCTGAATTTCTTGTTCACATTGTAAAATTGAAATTTTCGTGTGTTTGTTGCTTAGTATAACCTTTAGTACTGATCTGGATTAAATGACTACTGAACTGAGGGGAAGCAGAAAGACAATGGCCTTCATAGCTGTATATACATCACTAATTGGGAACTGACCCTGCCTTCTCTTTGGAAGTCTGGCTGTCACTGACAGCCAACTTTCCACTCCTGTGGGTACGTCCTTGCAGAGTTATTTGCCGACTGCCCAGATGTATATGATCAATGGATGGCCAAGTGATGCGCATGCGCACATTAGCGCAGTGTCAATGTGGCCATATTAGTGTGGGACAGATTTGGGACATAAAGACCAGCCATAAGATGCGATATAACATTAAAAAGAACTTGGTATAACATGAAAAAAACATCTGTTATGGCCCCTGTTTGCTTTTTAATTTTTATATTGTTCATGTAACATGTTCTTTTTAGTGATTATTTAGTTCAATAAATATGAAATTTACCTGTTCCTATATTTATGGTGATTGTGTCTTCCTTTGCTGAAATAGATTAAAACTACAAGACTAAGGTTAACCTCTATGTGGCCCTTAGTACCGGGAGCATAATGACATTCTGCTGGTTCAGGGCCCCAAACCTGGAGTCAGGTTTCCTTTAAATGGAGTTGTGCCATAGTTTTCCTGCACAGTGGGTGGCCAGGCATCTCTATGAAGGGGCCAAATCAGTACTCTGATTCAAAGGATCGTGCCGGTTCCAGAGGTCGGATAATAAAGTAATGGTAATTCTTAGTGATATCCAATATTTAGGGCATATTCTGTGGATATACCAGAAATATCTATATTGGTAATTCCCCTTTAACTGGATAATTATAGTGAAAAATCTGGGTTGATACAGGTCTAAGTAATTATAAGAAAACACTATGGCACTGGCTCCTTCCCTTTGTCAGAGCAGAGAAGCTATCTCTTGTATACGGTGCGATTAGCCTTGCAAACAATGCATGAAACAAAGCTCATGCATCAGCAACAAAATGGCTAAATCTCCTCATAGCATTGTCAATGGCGATAAACGCGATATAGAAGCTTTATAGGTTGTCTTTTTAACAAAGACTATAGAAATCCCTGAATTTAAAGGAACAGAGGTAAAGTCATCTACGGACAAAGCTAATGGTAACAATATATATTTAATAATATCCCTCATAGAATTGAATTTAATAAGGGATCAGTGAAAAGGGGCAAAAATAGGACATATCCTATTTTTTGACTGTCCGTTAAAATGGACCATGAAAAAATTGGCCATGTGAATAGCCCAATTCACATGAATTGATTGGGGCGTGACGGCCATAATACGTCTGTGAATATTATTAAGTGGTCCACTGGTTTTTACAGGGATCTTGTCTTTGCTACAGGGCGCTATCTGTAAGAATAATCTCAATTCAGTGGTGACTGGTCCAGGAGGGTCAAGAGACAGCAGTGCCTGGCACCAAAGGGACAGGCAAAGACCAACTCAATGGACAAGCTGCACTAAGGGCAAAGGTCAGGGCAGGAGGCACAGAGTGAATACAGATGTCAGGCAGAGGTCAGGGCAGGTGGAGCTGGTTCAGAGTCTGGTAAACAGGCAGAGGTCAGGACAAAGAAAATCAGAATGCACAGTAAAGATAATACCTACAAAGCACGATAGTAAGCTAGAATCTTTATTGCTCAGACACCTTCCCATAAGGTAAGATGCCTTATATAACCCAGACCAGTAAACAAGCAGTCTGCCCAATGACTGTTTCTGGGCTGTAAAATGACCAGGCAGTTTGTCCAAATGACCAGCACGCTCCAAGGACGGGGAAAGGGGCGGGGCAAGCACGGCTGGTCATATGATTGGTAGATGTGACACCCTGCCGATAACTTTTCCACTTTCAGTATATTGGGTAAAATTGATTCTTGCCTAATGTCCATGATAAGCATGCATCTTTTTAGCTCAGTGGGCAACATTTTTAAATAAGTAGGACATTGACTTTTAAGGTAATTTCTATGGATGGCACTAGACAGACAAATTTCTTGCTTCATGAGGACAACTCCATTTTAAGGGGAGTCAACCCCTTTTAAAAAGCAGCCATCGAAGCTGCGAGCAGCCAGACAATTGCCTACCAATACAGTATTACATGGCAGTCTGTCAGACGAATGGCCATCCATGTAATACAAGAGTGACTTGAATCCTGTAGAACCGGAGCTGCTTGTACAGATTGTCTCTTTCTTCTGGCTCATAGAGAAGGTCCAAAAATGGGGAACCCCATCTAAGATGTCCATAGAGCTAACAGGAGATATCTTCATAAAACAACCCCTTTAGAGGGTTATCTGGTTCGGAGAACCCATTTTAATAGAGGAATCCTGCATATGGGACATCTATCAATCAGGTTTTGAGTCCTTGAGGACTCTGCACAGCCATGCATTACACAGGCACAACATAATATTTCACTCCTTCTATGGTGGTGCTCAAGAGTCTTCTGAAAACAAGAATTGAGAACCCCTTTCCTCAAATTGTCCTCCAAGTTTATGAAAAATTGTGCCATGCATGGCCAGTTAAAACGTGAAAGTTGTGTGATATGAGAATATCACAGCCGTCTATCATGGGGACCATTCCATGACCTTCCATAGATCTGGAGTCGTGTTCCCAGTCCTGGTTGACCTTCTTCCGTCCTATGCTACGTCCACCACAGACATATGATTTACTGTCTATTGTCCTCTCCTTTATCTTTCTGGCATGTACAATCCTGGTCCTTATCAAGCTTTTGCTTCATGCTTTGCTTGTTCCTGTTTGTTCTTCATGCTTTGTTTGTTCTTCTGTGACATCTGTACTGCGCACATGCCGGGAACAGAAAACTGTGAAATGAGCGGATCGTGTGACAATTTTCTGGTGCATTGTTTGTTGTGACATAGACATCAACATAACAGATTTTACTGATACTACACAATAATATTTTTAGCCACACAGAAAGTAGGTCAGAAATATTCCATTATCTAGAGCTTGAGGTGCTCAGACATATGGCTCACCTACCTCTAATTTATGTAGAGTGCCAAAAACAGAAAATACTACTGTTATGGGAGCAGATTCTGTTTCCTGTTATAGAATGTAATAATTCATGGAAAGATCAGTCAGGGGGATCAGTTCATCTATATTGTTTTACCAGTATCTTATGAGTACATGATCCATCGCTATTCCAAGTTTTCTTCCAAATGGCTTGTGTATGCCATTGGCAAACCCAAGAGATTGCCAAGAGAGTTAGGGTCTACAACATAGAGTGGTTGAGGTATTGTAATGTCTCTAGAGTCTAGAGTGGTTAATATCTCTGATAGTTTAGGGTGTTGGTATTATTAGTGCATAGAGATGGGTGAACCTCTGAAGGTTTGTTTTGTCTCGGGTTGAAGTGATGAAGTGATCTTCTGGTTCGTTTCGTTCTGAGATTGTTTGGATAGAACCAGAAGTAAAATTAGAGGTAAGGGAAGGTGAGTATAAATGTCTGCCCTCTACAAGGTGCTAGACCCACTCTGCGTTCTTTTCTGGGGCCCTGCAGTGGTAAACTGTGACCGCTCACATGCAACTACTACAAGAAATGCTACCTGCATAGAGAGGTTGTCTACCTGCATCTCTATGGCATCCTACCACTATGCCTAATACCTCCGAGCTTGTCCTCGGGCCTCAGTCCACCTCTGCTATACCTGTGGCCCAACTGTGCTGCCAAATTCTGGTACATTTGTGCTACACCAAGTAGTCCTAACTCCACAATGGGAAGTGATCCTAACTCTGCCACACCAAGTGGTTCTTAGCACTGCTACACCAGGTACCTCCTACTCTACTTCACCAAGATGACCACAGGTCTGCTTCAGCTCTGGTCAATTGTTCCAGGCACAGCGCACTAAGGGATATATCTAAATGTTTCCTATAACCCATCAATTGACATGTGACCACCAAGAGGTGAGTTGAGTTGCTCCACCATCTTCTGGTATTACTGCCTCCATGGTCAGTGCCCCAGAAATCCTATAAAACTGACACACAGCCCGAACAAAAATCACAGTGTTGTCCCACCCTTGTCTCCATCAGGACTTGTCCACGACTCTGCCCTCATGCAGCAGTGAACCTGTCCAGGACTGGTTTTACATAGAGAGAAGCAGTGGTGGACATTTTTTTTCTCCACAATCATACACCTAGAGGCAAAATGAACTCCTGCATCTTACTAAGAGGGTGCAGGTAGGTATCAGGGCAGGTACCCTGACTTTTTTTAGTTCTTTATTCCTGGAGAAAGTTATGGAGATGTGCCTGGTAAACTAAGAAGGGCACAGTGCCTTCATTCAGCTGATCACTGGGGTGCTGAGAGTTGGACCTCCATCTGATACTGATAGACGACCCTAAGGATAGGCCATCAATCCTGTAGAACTGGAGAAACCCTTTAAAGGGCTATTCCTGTCTCTGAAAATAGCATATGTTGTATGGATATGTGATAAATGTCTGATAGATGCAAACTGATATTCCCTTGTCAAAAAGTAGAGTCTCCTGATGTCTGTCTTGCAGCCACTGTGAGTGGAGAAATGGCTGACCATGTGTGGCTCTCTCCATCCACTTCTATGGGAGTTCTAAGACTAGATGGGCATGGCTGCTTTACTATTTATGAAACTCCCATAGAAGTGAATGGCACTGGTAAAACTTGGGTCATAGTGGTCACAACTGTGACCAGGCCCAAAATCCAGGGGGCCCACAAGTCACTCTCAAAATACTGAGGCTAGTTAAACTTCTTAGATCTCCTTTCTGATTTCTTTTGATGGCTGTCAGTCTGTGCATCATAAATGTATTACCCCTACCCTCTGGGGAGATGGAAGAAGAAGATTTATAATACACAGCCTCCCACTGTCAGAAAAGAGAAAGTGGGGGGGGGGGGGGGGGCCAACCGATGAATGGCAAACATAACAGTTGTTCATCAGCATATAGTCCAGGAAGAATACTGTAGGGCAGAGGTGGCACAAAATGAAGCATAATTGTTGGTGGGGTATGTGATGGGAAGCTTGTGTGCACAGACATGTTGTGAACGAGTCTTGATGGCGGACTGAGCCCAGAAAGAAAAGGAAAGGGAAATGTAATTGCTGCTAAAGTGTAAGGATGTGACGCAACTGACAGCTTGTGAGATGTGCATAGGGGAGTCCAAGCTAAGCTTTTATGCCAAGGTCCCAGAACCTTTAGTTACTCCCCTGGTAAATGGAGAGAACTGTGTATGTGTGACCTCCTCTCCACTTATGGAGGTGGTGGTTGACCTCAACTTTCAAAATGGGAATACCTGGGTTGTCTGGTCCCAAATTGAATTTTCATATTGATGACCTATCCACAAGATAGGTCATTAGTGTGTGATCTGTTGGGTCCGACACCCGGACTCCACATAGATCATCTGTGCTAGCATCATCCAGATTCCAGAAGCTGCTAATGGATGGGCGGCGCATCCAGCGGGGCTTCTATAGAATTAATAGGAGCAGCGCTGCAGTTCCCCGGAAGCACCAATGTTGCACAAAGTGCCCGTCCACTAGCAGCTTTCGGCACCCGGAGGTTGCCAGAACAGATGATCTTTGCAGGGTCTGGCCATCGAACCTGTGGATAGGACATCAGTATGAAAATTTGATTTGGGGCCGGACAACCCCTTTAACTGAGGATATTATGATACAGACTATTTAAACCACTTTGCCCTAAATTCTTCTTGCAATAAACAAAACAAACAAAAGAATAATGAAATCATCTGTGGCCTATGATAATAACATAAGGGAATATTGGACATGCTTCAAAATGTTCCTTGGCGGATTACATAGAGCATACAATGGTAACAATCTGAGATTTCCTTCATGCAGACATGTAAAAATTTGCATTCATGCATGTATAATATAATACTCCAGTGCACAAAATGTTGGAACGTATTCAGCTCGGTGTCAGATCTGTGTCACTAGTCAAGATGTAGTCATTGCACCTTCTGCTTCTTTCCAGATATTCAGATGAACTGACAAATGACAACCTTCTGCACTTCGAGTCCCTTGTGAGGAAAACATGTTTGTTGTAGTTGTTCTTAGTGGTTTTCGGACTTCTGAACCATCTTATGAGGTCTACAGCCTTGGTAATTCAGAGGTAAATTATCTATCTTAAAGCATACCCAACGTTTCGGATGGCTTTGTACAAGCTGCAATGTGTGTACATGAGGAATAACACAATCTCTGGCCACTATATAACCTATATTCTACATTTCCTGGCAGTTTTCTTCATGTCTAATTCTCAGTTCTCCCTGAGCTGGTGGACGGAGACTAGCTGTTATGATGTCTCCCATATACTGCGCATGTAGAAGAAAACATCTTGCTCCTCTGTCTATTTGAAGGTTTTTTTCTGCGCATGCTCAGAAAGCAGAACAAAAAAAAACTGACAGTATAAAAAAACCAACAATAACGGACATTGATGGACACTAACCGATGCTAATGTGTCTGTCGTTTTTTTAACTGATCCATTAAATAGGTGTTTTTTTTTTTTTTTTTTTAACGGACACTATCACAATGAACATCCAACAGTAGTGTGAATGCCCCTAAATTAAGCACTTGGGGTGAGTCTACACTTACTATCATCTGCAGCAGCCTATTCTTGTTTGGTCTCTGCTTGACACTTTCTTAGCTCCTCTCCATAGATTTCTATAGGCACATGTAATTTGACACCTCTGTGAGCTAACAGCATATCTTGGGTGACCAAGATGGAATTCAGTAAAGATTTCAGAGTGAATGTCAGTTTAGGGGGAAGGGAAGGGGACATAAGTGGTGATAAGTAGAGAAAGAAGCATTTTTCTTTGATATGATTTTTTTTTTCTTTGCTTGTAATATTGATTTATGTAAAGTTTGTTTAAAAATTAGTGACTACTTATAGCCTAAGAGCACTTTTGCACCCAATTATTTTTATTGTTTATTGTTTTGGCCCTGTGGGAGAGACATCAGTCTGCATACTATAGAAACAGAAGAGACAGTGCAATAGGAAATTGTTATCTATTGGCTATTTCACAGTCACTCCATTTTTTTATTTTGCATTTTCATAGCCATAGGCAACAAAAGATTGGAGCCGACTCATTGAGGTCTATGGGAGTTTTCTAGTCATGCTATGTGCAGGGAGGGAGAGAAGATAAGCTGTGACATTCTATTTTTGCCAGTGATGCAATGATGGGACAGTGGTGTTATCTATAGAGGTTATATCTTCAATTGTAATCCTGTGTGTGATGTACAGTAAATTAGGTAACTGAAAACTTAACCCATATAGAATTGTAAATCGTCATACTATACTTAGGTTTAGTGGCTGGAGTGAAAATTGCAGGATTAAAAAATATAAATATAGGCATATCGCTAGTTGATGAGTGATAAGTAAGCACTGAAAATTTCTGGATTTCTGAAAAAGGCAAATACACATCTTACACACACATTCCTGAATATCAACACACAACACGCATTTTTATTTTATTAAAAATGTATATTTGCCCTTGACGGACTTTTATAATGCACAGTCCAAATCAAAGTAATACTGTTTCGTAAGAAAACATTGGCACTTTTTTCTTTATCAAATTCTTAGAAATTCTCACAAATACAATGCACAGAAAAATAAATAATGTTCTTAAAATATGGAGTAGATATTGCAGAGGATCCGTAAGATCAGAGTTCAAGCACTTCAGGATATAAGGCTGGAAAATTGGAGGATCATTGCAGATATTGCACAGGGTTAAAGCCTGCCTTCTCTAATCCTATGCATCTTCCTATCAGTCCTTAAAGGGGTTGTCCAAGATTAGACAAAGTGGTCTCTTTTTTTACAGGAACAGTGCCACCCTTGTCTATGGCTTGTGTCTGGCATTGCAGCTCAGTCTTCTTCACTTGAAAGCTACAATATCAGACAACTGGCATTGTGTCTGGAAAAGGAGCACCATCTTGGACAACCTCTCTAACTTTACAGCATTTCTATGGAGGCGTCCCAGTCTTGTTGCGTTATTTCCTTGGTGGTCCAGGATATGGAGGAGGGCTTGGATAGTGAAGAGGCACTGGAGGAGATGGAGTATATGGAGGAGGTAGGTCCATAGCATACTCCATCTCATATTCATAGCTGTAAGGTGGCGGTGAACCTAAAGGGAAAGAAAAAAAAATAACAAATGAATATTTACCCAAATAAATTTAACCCCAAAGAGTCAGGATACAATCCTGTCCATGCTATTTTGTAGGCCATTTTAGTTCGTCCAAGATTAATCCCATATTTGTTCGGTTTCATTAAAAACAGAACAATTTGGAATATTTGGGTTGAATTCGGTTTGTTGCGAACCGATTTGCTCATCTGATGCCTGTGAGAAAATCCTTCCTCTCAAGTCTGTGATACAAGGTATAGATAAATTCTCAAAAACTAAAAAAAATTCACACTAATAACCCACACCAAGTATTTCTAACAGCTGTACCTATGGATAATATCCAGTCCTTCATGTTCTACAGTAGAGCATAGTCTCCAAGTAATTTTCACAATGATATACTGAGGCAAAATATCACAATAGGAAAGAGATCTCCATTGCGTCTCTGTAAAAGAGGAAATTCCACCACCTACACAACTCCAGTGGAGTTAGTTTATCAGGCATCAAAATAACTGCACCAATTGCTCAGGAGTGGTGGGGGATAGAGAAGAAAATCCAACTGTGCAGGAATCAGTGGAGCAGTGCCTATTAAAGGATGCAAAGAGTTGGTGTTGGTGGAGGTGGTGAAAGGTCCTCTTTAACATACAGTGGATACATTGTAGCAAAATATCAGCTGTGAGATGTTTCGATGTGTTATTAATATTATTTTTAGAGCCCTATTAATTCCAGGGCATGTACACATGTAAAGGGTTTATATACAAATGACAAACATAATAAGCTAACTTAAAGGGAATCTGTTAGGGCAATTTGGGACATAAACCATCCACACGTCCATATGGACCTGGGGTTTAGTGTCCCAAGTCACCCTGCTATAACGCAATCCATGGCCGCATTAAAAATAAAAAAGCTTTATACTCCCCCCTGCCGCTGTACTTCCCACGCCTGCGCAGTTCTTCAATGAAGCCAGAGGAGTACACCCATACCTCCGGAAATTGCGCAGTGAAGCCGGGGTGTCCATCTTTGGCTTCACTGAAGAACAGCGCAGGCGCCGGGAGGCATGCCTCATGAATAAGCCGGACCGCTCTCACCAAACAACGTTGATCGGACCCTTCTCTAGGTAAATATAGAGGTTTTTATTTTTAATGCGCCTGTGGATTACATTACAACAGGGTGATTTGGGACACTAAACCCCAGGTCTATAAGGAACTGTGGGTGGTTTAGTGTCCCAGATTGACCTGACAGATTCCCTTTAAGCTAGGTTCACATTAGTGCTCGGGTCTTCGTTGTTTGGGTCCACATGGGGACCTGAAAGACGAAGGCCCTGTCTGCTTAAAAAGTGAAGTGTTCCTGTCATTGACAACAATAATAGACCGTCAAAATGGTGAGGAATTGAAACATACATTATATTTGGAGTAGAATTTACAAGAGAATAGTCAACAACATCTTAAAGAGGTTGTACCAAGATTGAAACGTCTGACCTATGTACAGGATAAGAGATAAGTAGGAGTCTAACTTATGGGTCCCATACCGGTTACCAGAACTGGGATCTCGTATCCCCTCCTTGAATCGGCCAGTGGAAAAGCATACACACTTCCCTTCCATTCAGACTCTATTGACTTCCAGAGACAACCAAGCAGTTTCATAGTCTTGGTACAATCCCTTTAAATAAACATATTTTACTAAGATGTTGTGAACCATTGATTATAATGAACACTCTCAGAGCCAATATTCTGTAAGTACCTCCCCTTACCTGAGTAAGAACTGATGGCGTTGATATGTGTCGCCCTAATCACCCCTACGCGGGTTCCTCGGCTGCTCTTCATACACATGCAGATACATATGGCAATCCCTGCGATCACTCCCATGATGAAGACAATCCCAAATACTATTCCAGCTATCGCTGTGCCCCTGAAATAAGAAATATTAATAATATAATTTATTATATTACTAGAAATTCACTAAACTAATATTAATAACATTTACAGTCTATTATGACATTGCTCAGATTTCTGATGATGTCATCAGAAATGCAGGCACAATGTTAGATCAGTGGTGTGCTGTTGTCCTGCCTCTCCCTGCCCCTATCAGTAGTGAAAGACAACTTGCTGAATAGGAACATATACACAACAACCTGCCAATCACTGCTAATAGAGATGCAGGAAAGTGAGGATAGCGCCCCCTTCATAAATCCAGTGGACTCATCGCTCACTATTCGACTGTGTTCACATTGGATTTGAGCCCTACCTTTGCCTTAGGCAGGGTGGTTCACACTACCGTTGGACTGCGTTATGAAGGTGTCCGTTAACAAAAAAAAAAACGGACACCTATCATAACAGACATTAACAAACACTAACTGATGTTAATGTGTCCGTTTTTTTAACTGATCCAATTAATGGATTAGTTAAAAAAAAGGACACATTAGCACATTAGCATCAGTTAGTTTCCGTTTTTTAACACTGTCCGTTTTTTTTGTTTTGTTTCTGCTTTCTGAGCATGCGCAGGAAATAAAACGGACATAAAATAATGGACAGTAACTGATGGCTATCAGTTACTGTCCGTTCTAAGTCTGTTACCCATAGACTTCAAGGTTGCTGTCCGTCAAGAATCCGTTTTTCCAAATGGACGAAAAAGTCCTGAATGTAGGATTTTTTTGTCCGCGGAAAAAAAACGGACTTCTGATGGATTGGGTGTAAATGGACACTAACGGACACAATATAAAAACCCATTGAAATGAATGGAAATTTTAACGGATTTCTGACGGTTCAGCTAGTGTCCGATGCTAAAATCTTGTAACGGACAATAGCAACGGACACTACTGATTGTCACCAACGGTAGTGTGAACACCCCCTTATACGTCAGGAAATTCTGTCAAAAGTATCCATATAGTGCCCTTTATCCAATGGAGACCAAAAGAGTGTACTTTTGGCCACTATCAGGTTGCGTGCTACTGTATCGTCTAGGTATATGCCAGTTTCAACCTGAATATTCCAAATTATTTGTTTTTTAACGAAATCGAACAACTGGTGATTCGTCTCAGATGAACTAAAATAGTCACCACTAGGCCCAAGGGAGGTGACAAAAATAAAATAAAATTATACTCAGTTTCCCTCACTTGTTTTGGGCCTCCTCACAGCTTCTGGCATTCTCTCTTGGTCTCCTCAGTGACGTCAACGGTCACATGGTCACACTGAGCATGCCATGTGACTGTTGTGGCCCTATCCCAGGCCTCAGAGGTGACTCCGGGAGCAAGACGTCACTAGGAGAGCGTCGGACGCCACGAGGTGAGAGAAGGGGGGTATAAATGTTTTTTTTATTTTGTACATCTCCCCTGGGCCTCCACCTACTATACTCTGAGGTCTGAAGACATCTCAGAGTATAATAATTTTACTTCTGGTTCTATCCAAACTTGTTTGACCCGAAGCGAATCAGGGACCCCTCGAGCTACCCAAATGTAAAATGAAACGAATCTTGAGAGGTTCGCCCATCTTCATGTCTGAGTGCTGATGTGAACAGAGCCTTAGCCAGGTGGCACAATATCTTTGTGCCAATCTGCCTTAAAGTGGTATTCCCAATTTATCCCCTATTCACAGGATAGCTTGCAGATCAGTGGGGCCCCACCGATTAGTAGAACAGAGAATTTTGTGAATGGAGCGGTGGCTATGTGATGGTTGGGTAGCGGGCACACCACTTTATTCATTTCAATGGGCACCGCAGAGATAGCCGAGGTCTGTTCTTCAGCTTCTCTGTCACTATCACTGAAATGGTGCCGACCACTGTGCGATCACCGCTACAGAGAACAAAAATCCCACATTCCCCTGTTAGGTTGTTGTGGTAGAACCCCCACAATCTGCAAGTCATGCCGTATCCTATAGCAGTGGAAACCCCTTTAACCCCTTCAGGACCAAGCCAGTTTTGGTTTTTCCATTTTTCCCTCCCCACATTCCAAGAGCCATAATTTTTTCAGTTCAAAAAGTCTCATAATGGTTTATTGTTTGCAGGACAAATTGTACTTTGTAACGGCACCATTCAATAGCCTGTACAATGTACTGGGAAGATGGAAAAAAATTCAGAATGAGGTGGAATTGGAAAAAAACGCATTTGCGACAATTTCATATGGGTTTATTTTTAACGGCATTCACTGTGTGGTAAAAATGACATGTTACCTGTATTCTGTGGGTCAGTGCGATACAAACAATTTCTATAGCATTTGTAATGTTTTGATACCTTTTAAAAAATTAAAAACTGCAAAATAGAAACATTTCTTTTGTATTGCCATATTGTGACACCTGTAACTTTTTTACATTTATGTGTATGGAGCTGGATAAGGACAAGGTGGTGTTTTTATTGATACCATTTTGGGAAAGGTCCGATGGTTTAATCTCTTTTTATTCCATTTTTTATAGGAGGCAAAGTGTTGAAAAAAACAGCCATTTGTCCATTTTGATTTTTTTCCTAACGCCGTATGTATTGCAGTGTATAGTAAAATCCATCGACTCCTATGACATGTTGCCTATGGCAGCGTGTAATAGAACTGATATAATGACAAACCTGGGAGCCTTCAATAGGCTCCTGGCTGTCATGGCAACTGATTGGCACCTGCGCACTTTAGATGCTGCGGTGTGTCTAACTGCGGCATCTAAAGTGTTAACAGCTGTGATGAGTGTCGCCACCGATCGCAGATGTTATCGGCAGGTACTGGTTGTATTATACAGCCGGCATCCACCGTGTATGGACAGGGCCCAACTTCTGAGCCCTCTCTATACACCCCCTTAATGGAGAGTCCTGTCCCCATAGCATCCTACCCTTACATAGGACGGAATAGTCGACAGACAAATCTACTTTAAGAGCCCTACTAAAGTAACTACTGAAATGTCTGTTCCATTTTCTTCACTATGAAGTGAGATCAGTCAGTACAATCCAAGAATCGGCCTATTTATATGTTGATGAGAACAACTGCCTAATATCATGAGGAACAGAGGGAAGGAAACGGCTTGTGAATGTTGCCCGTGGGCTACAGACGTCTTAATCCAGTGATAATTACTCAGTAGTATACGCCGGCATTTTGCTGGTATCGGCATTATTGTAATTCTTTCTGTGGTAAAACAGACGCTTCTTGTCACGCGGCTCTTAAAAGTCGATTTGAGACTTGGACAAATTTTCATTGACATAAGTCAGAAAAGATTAAATAAACTTCTTAAATCGTAAGCTTCTTAAAGGGGTTCTGCCAGCATATGGTATAATGCTAGGATCAGTGGAGGCCGAACTCTGGGATGCGACAATGAAGTGACTGAGATCCTTCAGCAAAAATTTAACATATGTAATCTATACTGGACAGTGATTGACAAGTCAGCTCTCAGGCCCAGCAAAAGTTAGATGCTATAATGGCAGCCATACTGGTTGTCACTTAAGGCTACGTTCATATCTATGACGGGATCTCCATTGGAGACTCCGTCGCAGTGTCCGCCGAAAATCGGTGGAGGAAAAAGTCATGCATGGAGGACTTTTTCCTCCATAGGTTTCAGTTTAAAAATGACGGACACCAATTGGATCCCATTATAGTCAATAGTGTCCGCCAGGCTCTGGGTGTAACCGCTGTTTTGGTGGTCCCCCTGAACTACAGAGCGACGCTAATGTGAACCTTGCATAACATTTAAAAAAAAAAAAAAGCAATAAAGCCTAATAAGTGTACATGAAGCATGCATCGGAGCATAACACAGGCATACGGAGAACTAGAAAGTCAATTTCTATGAGTGCCATCTTGTGCTTATTTAGAATCACAGGATGGTGGTGTACATGAGGTCTTAGTAGAGGCATAACTAGAAGCTCCTGGGCCCCAATACAAAATCTATAAAGAGTCCCCACTTACTACATGCTATGTATAATGCTTCATATATGTATAACATCTTCTTATGTTATAGAGAAGCCTTTGGGCCCCCTCAGGCTCTAGGGCCCGGTAGTGATTGCACCCCCTTTAGCAATGGAATAGAATAGAAACGGTGGCATGCATCAATGGTCAGCAGTCATGACTAAAATTGAATACTATCGATAGTGGGTAAGAAAAAATATACTCATTGGCAAAAAAAATACTGGACTCATATGGAAATTTGGTTTGATTGTTGTAAGATTCGTCCTGCAGGTATGTGTCAGGCAGATATGTAAATGATTATAGGTGAAGTCTGATTAGTTACTGGATCTTTCCACAAGAGGGTGTAAAAATGCTTCCCCCTCTGCCCTATAAAAAGGTTCTTAGAGGCTACTTTTGGGTAGTGTACCGCTTGGTGAGTGGTCGTTGACTGATAGATATGCTTCTATGACACACTCAGAGATATGTTGACCAGATGACAGAATTCGAGAAGTGGATCACTGGGCTGAGAGAAGCAGGATGATGGTTTTGATAAATTGCCCTCCATCGGATATGACTTCTAGTAGTGATACCAGGGACAGTAACAGCTCAGTGATATATATATATATATATATATATATATATATATATATATATATACAGGACATCTGTGGCCACATGTGTTGCCTCTCATTGCAGGGCATCCAACTAGCATTTTTCAGCAGGATAATGCTCTCCCACACACAGCAAGGGTTTCCCAGGAATGTCACTACCAGATTACAACACTTCCTTGGCCTGCCCAGTCACCAGATTTATCACCAATCGAGCATTTATGGGACCAGCTTTGGCAACCTATAACTGTGCAGGATCTACAGAACCAGTTGCAACATCTGTGGGTGTAACCTGTATACCTAGAGGCAGCTCAACGTTGATATATATATATATATATATATATATATATATATATATATAGGGGGGAAAAAAGTATTTAGTCAGCCACCAATTGTGCAAATTCTCCCACTTAAAAAGATGAGGCCGGCCTGTAATTGTCATCATAGGTAGACCTCAACTATGCGAGACAATATGAGAAAACAAATCCAGAAAATCACATTGTCTGATTTTTTAACAATTTATTTGCAAATTATGGTGGAAAATAAGTATTTGGTCACCTACAAACAAGCAAGATTTCTGTCTCACAGACCTGTAACTTCTTCTTTAAGAGGCTCCTCTGTCCTCCACTCATTACCTGTAGTAATGGCTCCTGTTTGAAATTGTTATTAGTATAGAAGACACCTGTCCACAACCTCAAACAGTCACACTCCAAACTCCACTATGGTGAAGACCAAAGAGCTGTGGAAGGACACCAGAAACAAAATTGTAGACTTGCACCAGGCTGGGAAGACTGAATCTGCAATAGGCAAGCAGCTTGGTGTGAAGAAATCAACTGTGGGAGCAATAATTAGAAAATGGAAGACATACAAGACCACTGATAATCTCCCTCCATCAGGGGCTCCACGCAAGATCTCACCCTGTGGGGTCAAAATGATCACAAGAACGGTGAGCAAAAATCCCAGAACCACACGGGGGGACCTAGTGACTGACCTGCAGAAAGCTGGGACTAATGTAACAAAGGCTACTGTCAGTAACACACTACGCCGCCAGGGACTCAGATCCTGCAGTGCCAGACGTGTCCCCCTGCTTAAGCCAGTACATATCCGGGCCCGTCTGAAGTTTGCTAGAGAGTATTTGGATGTTCCAGAAGAGTATTGGGAGAATGTCATATGGTCAGATGAAACCAAAGTAGAACTGTTTGGTAGAAACACAACTCGTGGTGTTTGGAGGAGAGTGAATGCTGAGTTGTATCCAAAGAACACCATACCTACTGTGAAGCATGGGGGGGGGCAACATCATGCTTTGGGGCTGTTTCTCTGCAAAGGGACCAGGATGACTGATCCGTGTACATGAAAGAATGAATGGGGCCATGTATCGTGAGATTTTGAGTGCAAACCTCCTTCCATCAGCAAGGGCATTGAAGATGAAACGTGGCTGGGTCTTTCAGCATGGCAATGATCCCAAGCACACCGCCAGGGCAATGAAGGAGCGGCTTCGTAAGAAGCATTTCAAGGTCCTGGAGTGGCCTAGCCAGTCTCCAGATCTCAGCCCCATAGAAAACCTTTGGAGGGAGTTGAAAGTCTGTGTTGCCCAGCTACAGCCCCAAAACATCCCTGCTCTAGAGGAGATCTGCATGGAGGAATGGGCCAACATACCAGCAACAGTGTGTGCCAACCTTGTGAAGACTTACAGAAAACGTTTGACCTCTGTCATTGCCAACAAAGGATATATAACAAAGTATTGAGATGAACTTTTGTTATTGACCAAATACTTATTTTCCACCATAATTTGCAAATAAATTCTTTAAAAATCAGACAATGTGATTTTCTAGATATGTTTTCTCATTTTGTCTCTCATAGTTGAGGTCTACCTATGATGACAATTACAGATCGGCCTCATCTTTTTAAGTGGGAGAACTTGCACAATTGGTGGCTCCATTTCAACAACTCCTTCTTGCTGCGGTACTTTTTGTCACTGAGCGTACATTTTTTTTTTTTTTTTTTCAAGATGGCGCCGCTGGAGTGGCTGCCTGCTACAGCAGCTCTGAGACTCTCTATCTTATTTTTCTTTCTATGTCTCGTTTTTTACCTCTCTACTTAAGGACTTTGCACTATGAAGAAACACACACAAAGACTTGGACCCTTGTGATACTTTTTTTTTTTTTTTTTTTTATCTGTCTTTTTGTTCTGCTTGAAAATGGGATCTTTTGTGTATGCAGACAATTCCTTTGTCTATACAAGAGAGGAACTCCTGCAGCTCAGGGACACAGCAGGACGGCATACCATCTGGTCACACATCCCTCGCGAGCTTTGGAGAAAGAAAAAGTGGGTGAGGGGATGCAGAGCTGGTACTCTTCAGAGGACTAAAAAGAGGCGTTACCTACCAGCTGTTCCCTCCATCATTATGGGCAATGTGAGATATCTTGTAAACAAGATGGATGAACTAACAGCGCTCACCAGGCATCATCAGGAGTTTCGGGCGTGCAGCATGATGCTACTTACAGAGACTTGGCTCACTGAAGTTACTCCTGACCCTCTAGTCTCCTTGGATGGTTTTAAACTCCTTCGGGCAGACAGGACAAGGGAGAGCGGTAAGAGGAAAGGAGGAGGGCTGGCAATGTTTGTGAATAATAGATGGTGTAATCCTAGGCACATTGTGATTAAAGAGCAAACTTGCTGTAAGGACATTGAACTATTAGCTGTGAGCATGAGACCTTTCTATCTACCAAGGGAACTATCACATGTCATCGTGATAGCTGCATATGTCCCCCCCTCTGCGAAAGCTGACGCTGCCTGCGAGGTCCTACAAGCCACGCTGAGCCTTTTACAGTTAAAACATCCCCAGGCCCTCTTTCTTCTGTCGGGTGATTTCAACCATGCCTCTCCATCATCCACACTGCCCAGTTTCACACAGTATGTAACCTGCCACACAAGAGACAACAAAACACTGGACTTGTTCTTTGCCAACGTGAGGGAGGCATATAACTCATCAGCCCTACCGCCCCTGGGGAGATCGGATCACAACCTAGTACATCTCCGACCTGTGTACAAGCCACTTATACGTAGAGAACCAGCTGTCACCCGCACAGTGAGGATATGGTCCGAGGAGAGTGATGAGGCTCTGAGGGATTGTTTTGACACAACCGCATGGGAGGTTCTGCAGGATTCTTATGGAGAAGATATAGAAGGACTCACACACTGCATAACAGACTACATTAATTTTTGTGTGGACAACACAGTACCCACTAAAGTGGTGAGGTGCTTCTCCAATAACAAACCATGGATTAACTCTGATATAAAAACACTACTTAAGGAGAAAAAGATGGCATTTAGGACAAGAGATAAGGAGGGGTTGAGGGAAGTACAAAAGGAGCTGAGGCATCAAATCAGGCAGGGAAAAGCCAGTTATAAAGAAAAAATGGAAAAGCAAATGGAAAGAAAAGACATAAGGGGGGTCTGGGAGGGGCTTAAGTCAATTTCGGGTCATAAACAGTCTGTCTGCCAGATTGAGGCAAATGTTAATTGGCTTAATGAACTAAACCTATTCTTCAACAGATTTGATCACACACCAGCTCCTCCCACCCCAGTATGTCCTTCAGCTCCCCCCACCACAATGACTTCTCCCCATGCGGCCACTTCCCAACAGACCAGTAAATCCAGAAATCCGTCTTTATCTGGCCACAGTCTGACCTTTACACAAGCCCAGGTGAGGAAGGAAATGAAAAAGATCAAGGCGAGGGAAAGCCGCAGGGCCAGATGACATCAGTGCAAGGCTAATTAAGACTTGCGGGGACCAGCTGTGTGGTATAATTACATATATGTATAATATGAGCCTGAGGCAGGAAATAGTCCCTGAATTATGGAAATCTTCTTGTGTGGTACCAGTTCCAAAGAAACCCCACCCTATGGACCTCAATGACTACAGACCTGTAGCACTGACATCCCACCTGATGAAGATCTTGGAGAGATTGGTTCTCACACATCTCCGCCCTCTAGTGAGCCCCGCTATGGACCCCCTCCAGTTTGCTTATCGGCCGGGCATTGGGGTAGATGATGCCATCATCCGTCTTCTGCACAGGGCTCTGTCTCACCTGGAGAAACCAGGGAACACAGTGAGAATAATGTTCTTTGACTTCTCCAGTGCTTTTAACACCATACAGCCCAGGTTATTGAGGGACAAGCTGGGCCTTGCTGGAGTGGACCACCACCTCTCCAACTGGATCCTAGACTACCTCACAAATCGACCGCAATACGTGAGAGCCCAAGACTGTGTGTCAGGTACCGTGATCTGTAATACGGGGGCACCTCAGGGTACGGTTCTCGCCCCTTTCCTCTTCACACTGTACACTGCAGATTTTAGGTGCAACTCATCCAGCTGCTACCTACAGAAGTATTCTGACGACTCTGCAATAGTGGGTCTCATCACAGATGATGATGATAGGGAGTACAGAGAACTGAACCAGGATTTTGTGGACTGGTGCCACCGGAACCTCCTGAAGATTAACGCGGGGAAGACCAAGGAGATGGTGGTGGACTTCCGCAAAGGCAGAAGCCCTCCTAAACCAGTGGACATCCTGGGGACGGGCATCGAGATTGTGAACACCTATAAGTACCTGGGTTTGCTCCTTAATAATAAGCTGGACTGGGCAGATCATATGGAGGCCCTGTACAGGAAGGGCCACAGCAGGCTCTATCTGCTTAGGAAGCTGAGAGCCTTTGGAATCCGGGGGGCACTTCTTAGAACTTTCTTCAACTCGGTAGTGGCATCAGCCATCTTCTTTGGAGTGGCCTGCTGGGGGAGCAGTATATCAACCAGGGACAGAAATAAACTTGACAAGCTGATTAGAAGGGCCAGCTCTGTCCTGGGGAGCCCACTGGACCCAGTGCAGGTGGTGGGTGACAGAAGGATACTGTCCGTGGTGAGCTCTATGTAGAAGAAGAGGTCCCATCCCATGCATGAGACTGTGATCGCGCTGAGCAGTACTGTCAGTGACCGACTGCTCCACCCTAGGTGTGAGAAGGAGCGCTATCGGAAGTCTTTCCTCCCCACCGCGGTTAGGCTGTACAACCAACACCGACCTAAGCGGAGATCATTACACGCAGAGAACTGAAACATCTCTCTGCTTGTTAAATCCACCCCCCCTCCTCTGCTACTTCTTATCTGTCTGTCTACTATGTGCTCCCCAGCTCCTTTCCCATAATGCCTTGTACTATCAATGTAATGCCTCTTACCTTGGAACATTCCTGTACATGTTGTATTTGTATTTGTATCTGCTTATCTTTGCTGCTGTAACACACTGAATTTCCCCATTGTGGGACTATTAAAGGACTATTATTATTATTATTTCTGGTGGCATATGACTTTATCTGCATTAGCAACAAAAATTGATAATTTGATTTGGACAACAGAATGAGACAGAATTCTCGGCAGCAAGGTACATGGACACATGGTAGTCATTCATTAGTACGGAGCTCCCTGCCGTGATTCCTTGTGTTCCTAGGCAAATAACAGGGAACAGGATTTCATTTCTGTGTAACCACTAATTAGGGGTGTGGCGGCTACCAAGCCAACATGAAGACAACCTCAGAAATCTCTTCTTTTGGGGACAGGGGGTGATCTCAGGTCGAACTTTTTGCATTTTATTTAAAGCAGACCTGTCAACTTAATATGGCTGTAAAACAAGTAAACAAGGTGCCCCATAGGTTAGTATATCACAACTCAATGGAGATGTAGAAGCGGCAAAAGTTGTGTGTATCATGTAAGGTTATGCTAAAGCAAGTACAATACTACTGAGTTCTAAGACGAAGGTCGGTGATGGTGGTTGACTATAGTGTCCTCCAATACCCTGGATGTAGACCGGATGGGTAAACAGGTTAAAGCGCAGTTCCCTTTATTAGATCCAAAGCATGTCCAAACACCAGTGACTAGTCTCCATTTCTACTCCAATGGTCTTTACCAAAACATGTTTGATAAAGCCAATTATGCTCTGACTTGCTGCAGGCTCGGTGGAGTGATCAACTGATGTGTGGAGGAAGCTTAGATGCTGGGATGTGAGTAGCTGTAGACTGTGGGGGAACCTTTTTTTGTGACAGTACTGGACTCAGGGCCAATTTAACCATAGGGCCAATGGTGCACTTGAATCGAGCCCTACGATAGAAAGGCCCCCTTGGAACATTTACAGTGCTGTCCCGGGAAGTGGGTCTAGGCTGCCCAAACTCCAACTCATCCGCGTTCTCCGGGTGCAGATGAGTTGAAGACAATGGTGAAGTAGGGAGCCGCCCGCTTCCTGCTTAACCATTCAGCCCCTGTCTCTGCTCCCATTGTCTTGGGAGCAGTAGGTACAATGTAGTGACGTCACTTACATTGAGCCTGTTGCTCCCTGAAGACTCTGGGAAGGACCAGAGACAGAAAAGAACAGGGGAACGAGGAAAGGTTTTTTTTTCTTTGATCCTTTGTACTGGGGGTAACTGGAGAAAAACAATGTATACTGTGGGGGCAGCTGGTGGTGAAAAAAAATACTAGGGGATAAATGGAGGGGAACATTATACTGCGGGCACAACTGGAGGGGACATTATAATGTCTGGGTGCCACTTTGGGGGGAAAGGACAGGTTAATGTCTGAGGGGCCACAGTGGGGACAGGTTAATGTATGAGGAGCCATGGGGTAGTACAGGTTAAAGTCTGAGGGTTGTGATGGGGGGGTACTTATGAAACCTTTTTTGGTGTAGATGTAAATCCTGATTGGGTACCCTCATTCCATGGCGACCACTCACTAACAAAATAAGATCATGTTACTAGCCCATAGAAATACAACTCGAAGACCACGTAGCCGCTGTAATCCTGCCATTTTACCAAGGATTCTGCCCTAGCCTATTGGAGGTATTTTAGTTTGCATCCGTGAATGCATTTTATTGTGTCCAAATACCCAATTTGACAAAATTCCTTCAAACTGGTTGGTTATAAAATAAACTGATCAACATCAATATATAAAAAGTGCATGAAAGCAAATACATAAAAAGGTAAATAGAACTAACAAAATAAAAACCATTTCCCGAATATGACGGTGCAGAATTTTTTCCCAAGCTGTTCACATTATGCATGTTGTATTTTATAAATCTAACAGATTGCAGCTCCCGGTCTGTACTTTTCTGGCAGAAAATAACAGCGTTCGTGTTGTAATTTACAGCAATTTCTTGTAAACAAAATGGGATTGGAGTCACTTACTGCTGAGCCGTAGCGAATGTGTCAGGCCCCGCTGTAAGTCATTGCTTACCTGACCTGTGTCCTCTATACTTAATTCTAAGCCAAAAAAATAAACCCCGATAAACTAAACACCATCTAACTCTGCCAGGAAACCTGGAATAAACCTACAGATGAGCTGCAAATTCAACAAATTAATGGCCCGAATTTAGCAAATTCATCATTTAGAATAAAGTACAAGCTGCTGCGGATTATCTGGATAAGATAATGGTAACCCCACCATCATTGAGTCTTGTCGGAAGAGAACATCGATGGAAATCTTTAGGTAGATTTACAGAATGATAGGGGACACAGTGTTCAGTAATATTTTTAAGTGGGTGCTGGCCACGGTAGAACCCAGGGTGTGATACAATGATAGACTTCAGCCAAAACATAGCCCATGAGGTTCAGCGTAAGGCTACGTTAACATCTATGATGGGGTCTCTATTCGAGATAGGCAGCACTCTCAATTTGGTGGTGGTGGGTGCACAGTTCCACATGAGGCTGTCCAGACCCCTCTGCATATATGTCTTTTTTACAGTACAGCTGGTAAATGTAAGCAAGGTATCGGGCACAATATGCCCTTCATCAGGCATATTGCAGGTGTAAACAAGACTTTAGGTGGATAGAGAAGTAGGGGTCAATGGATCCATATGCCTTACATGAAAATGCAGATGGCATACAGGCAAGGGAATAAGGCCTAAGGCTGGCTCCTAAGTAAAGGTCTGCAGCGGTCCTGTTCCAGGGTCACCTCCCAGGGATCCCTACTTCTCTATCCACCTAAAGCCTTGTTTACACCTGCAACAAGCCTGATGAAGGGCATATTGTGCCTGAAAAGTTGCTTACATTTACCAGCTGTACTACATAAAAGAAATATATGTGGTTCTTATCCTTTGTATTATCCTATATATGGATTTGTGCACCTATTAAATACAGTGCAGAAAAAAAGTATTTAGTCAGCCACCAATTGTGCAAGTTCTCCCACTTAAAAAGATGAGGCCGGTCTGTAATTGACATCATAGGTAGACCTCAACTATGAGAGACAAAATGAGAAAACAAATCCAGAAAATCACATTGTCTGATTTTTTTAAAGAATTTATTTGCAAGTTACGGTGGAAAATAAGTATTTGGTCAATAACAAAAGTTCATCTCAACACTTTGTTATATATCCTTTGTTGGCAATGACAGAGGTCAAACGTTTTCTGTAAGTCTTCACAAGGTTGGCACACACTGTTGCTGGTATGTTGGCCCATTCCTCCATGCAGATCTCCTCTAGAGCAGGGATGTTTTGGGGCTGTCGCTGGGCAACACGGACTTTCAACTCCCTCCAAAGGTTTTCTATGGGGTTGAGATCTGGAGACTGGCTAGGCCACTCCAGGACCTTGAAATGCTTCTTACGAAGCCGCTCCTTCGTTGTCCTGGCGGTGTGCTTGGGATCATTGTCGTGCTGAAAGACCCAGCCACGTTTCATCTTCAATGCCCTTGCTGATGGAAGGAGGTTTGCACTCAAAATCTCACGATACATGGCCCCATTCATTCTTTCATGTACACGGATCAGTCATCCTGGTCCCTTTGCAGAGAAACAGCCCCAAAGCATGATGTTGCCCCCCCCCATGCTTCACAGTAGGTATGGTGTTCTTTGGATGCAACTCAGCATTCACTCTCCTCCAAACACCACGAGTTGTTTCTACCAAACAGTTCTACTTTGGTTTCATCTGACCATATGACATTCTCCCAATACTCTTCTGGAACATCCAAATGCTCTCTAGCAAACTTCAGACGGGCCCGGATATGTACTGGCTTAAGCAGGGGGACACGTCTGGCACTGCAGGATCTGAGTCCCTGGCGGCGTAGTGTGTTACTGACGGTAGCCTTTGTTACGTTAGTCCCAGCTTTCTGCAGGTCAGTCACTAGGTCCCCCTGTGTGGTTCTCGGATTTTTGCTAACCGTTCTTGTGATCATTTTGACCCCACGGGGTGAGATCTTGCGTGGAGCCCCTGATGGAGGGAGATTATCAGTGGTCTTGTATGTCTTCCATTTTCTAATTATTGCTCCCACAGGTGATTTCTTCACACCAAGCTGCTTGCCTATTGCAGATTCAGTCTTCCCAGCCTGGTGCAGGGCTACCATTTTGTTTCTGGTCCTTCCACAGCTCTTTGGTCTTCACCATAGTGGAGTTTGGAGTGTGACTGTTTGAGGTTGTGGACAGGTGTCTTTTATACTGATAACAATGTCAAACAGGAGCCATTACTACAGGTAATGAGTGGAGGACAGAGGAGCCTCTTAAAGAAGAAGTTACAGGTCTGTGAGAACCAGAAATCTTGCTTGTTTGTAGGTGATCAAATACTTATTTTCCACCATAATTTGCAAATAAGTTCTTTAAAAATCAGACAATGTGATTTTCTGGATTTATTTTCTCATTTTGTCTCTCATAGTTGAGGTCTACCTATGATGACAATTACAGGCCGGCCTCATCTTTATAAGTGGGAGAACTTGCACAATTGGTGGCTGACTAAATACTTTTTTTCCCCACTGTATAAGCAAGCTCAAAAGTCATTGGAGTGCTGTCCATCCTTTGTTCCGATACAAGCCCATTGGAGACTCCATCGCAGAGTCTGATGAAAATTGGCAAAGGAAAAAGTCCTGCATGGAGGATACCAGACAAACCCCATTATAGTCAATGGAGTCCTTTGGGCTCCGTGTGTAACTTCTGCTATAACGGTCCTCTTCTCCATCAGGGGACTCGAACAATGGATGCAACGCTAGTGTGTCTTAGTGCCTTAGGCAATAAATGGAGAACACTTGCATGCACATAGTCTAGGTGAGTGGTGTTCAATTTAGAGGTAAAGGGATAGACCCTTAAAAAAAATCCATCTGATGGGCCAAAAACACGCCAGTCTTAGGCCTTATTCCCTTGGCTGTATGCCATCTGCATTTTCATGTATGGCATATGAATCCATTGATTTCCAGAGTACTAATATTCATTCATACCTAAGTTTTTCTTTTCACGTGGAAGCCAAAGACATTAGAGCTGAAATATTATGCCTTGTACACCATTGTCTGGAATATGAATGTTTTAAAAAACAATGATAGTGAATGGGACTAGTCACATGTCCGTGTTTTACACGTCTGTCAAAAAAAATGGACGTGCTCTATCTTTGTCGGATACAAAAACAAACGTGTGAATACAGCCAAAGACTTTCATGGGTCGTGTGAATTAAGCGGATACGTCCATTTTTTACAGACATTAGGTCCATGAAAAACAGAACGATCATGTGAATAAGGCCTTATGAATTGTTACAGTGACGTATATTGTATAACTTTTCATTATAGAACGAATAAATGTTATTTGTAATCAAAAAAACTCCAATCCCCCAATAAATCCCCCAATAAATGGGCCGCGTACTACGTCTCATCTCACACAGCTGCTCGCTCTTTTTTTCTCATTTCGGCGCTGCTGTTCTTGTACAATTTCTTTATCCTTATTTCAACCTCTTGCCACAATCCAGCCCAAGTGTTAGAATAGTTGCCTAGGAACCTGCGGGGAGGGTGTACATACAGCCTTGCGGGACTTTAACCATTCTAGCATGCCGGGGCTTATAAAAATAGCATATGGCTCGTGCTATTGATAAATGGTGTCGTCACTGACAGCGCAATTTAAAGAGAATGCAAATATCAATACATCTGCTAGAAGAACATTATTTCTGCTCCGACATATCTCCGGAGCTTTCATTGTACGGGCTGGGGAGGAAAATATATCAGCGCAATACAGATAATGCAATTCCATCTGGAGACATCTTAGTCAGTGATTTTATACAGGGCAGGATAAAGGCGAGCAAAAAAAATCCTGCTGAACGCTATTGTTTTAATATACCGTATGAATATATTTTGCATCGTTCGCATTATTTAAAGGGACATGTTGCCAGGATTTTCACCGCCAAACCTACAGCACAGACAGGGTGTGAAATATCCCTTTTAGTGTTTCATAGGTTATGCTAAAAATTGCCAAAATAAGGGAAGACCTCTTAGACCCCAAAAAAGAGCTGGGCCTGGGCGGCTCTATGTTATTTTCTATGTGATGTGTGTACAGTATGTGCCGTCACGTCTCAAAAAGGGGGTGTGGTTGGCACATATTCATGCTGACATCACAAAAAGGGGGCGTGGATGGCACATATTTATGCTGGCATCACAAAAAGGGGGTGTGGCGGGCACATATTCATGCTGACATCACAAAAAGGGGGTGTGGATGGCACATATTTATGCTGGCATCACAAAAAGGGGGTGTGGCTGGCACATATTCATGCTGACATCACAAAAAGGGGGTGTGGATGGCACATATTTATGCTGGCATCACAAAAAGGGGTGTGGTTGGCACATACTCATGTTGGCATCACTAAAAGCGGGTGTGGCATATCCTCAAATGGTTATGGTCTAAATGAATGAACTAATGGAATGAACTAATGGGGGCCTGTGGTAGGAGGGTCCGAGTCCGACGCTGGCCTGCTTTCCATATGGGCTTGGTGGTGTGTGCATTTTCATATGTAACAGAAACATAAAATGTGCCTACGTCACCTATAGTGACTACCCCAGTAGATTTACCCCCCTCTTCTGGAAATCTGGGAGGTCACCCCTTTTATCGGTATCCTTCTGGAGCTTCCATGAGAGTTGGCAAGTATGGTATCAATCCATATGCATTAGGTTCAAGGGAGCTGAGCTTCAATAGCATGGCATGGCCACTACACAGTGAATGGAGCCGTCTGCTTTAGACTCCATATAGTGTGTTCTGATTGGTGGGGGAGTCAGGTGGTCGGGCCACCACCAATCTGATATGGAGAAACAATGATCTGTCATTTCAGTCTTGGAGAAACCCTTATGGCTAAGGCCCCACGTTGCGGAAACGCGGTGCTTTGGTTGAAGATTTTGCTGCGTTATTTTGAGTCAAAGTCAGGAGTGGATTTAACAGAAGGGAATTGTCTAAGAACTTCCTTTATATTTTCCATTCCTTTTCAAGCCACTCCTGACTTTGGCTCAAAAAAACCGCAGCAAAATCTGCAACAAAAAATACTGGGTTTATGCCACATGAGACCTCAGCCTAAAGGACTTATTAACTGACCTATCCTTAGGATCTCACATCCATCAGCTGTTTGAGGGGGCTTCAGCATTCCTGTGATCGCTGCGGCCTCTTTAGTACTTACCAAGCACAGCGCCATACATTTGTACAGTGGCTGTGCTTGGTATTACACTTGAATCAAACTGATCTATGATCTGGGCATGTGACCCATGCAAACATGGGTCAATGATCTTCAAAGTCCTGTAAAACCCCTTTAAATGAGTCTCAGAAGCAAGTGGGGCCCATTCTTAGCTTTGCCCCTGCGCCAGTTCTGCAGTCACAGAGGGGGCTGAGCACGGGGAGATGTCACGTAGATGGAGGTGTGAGATAACCCACCATCTGTGATCAGACCCATGAAGCAGAAAGCAGAACTGATCACTTATACAGTGCTATCAATTATCAGTATAACTCCACATCATCATCATCATCATCGATATTATCATCAAGATATTGTTGTCTCTATCCTATATCCATGCCATGATCATCCAGTATCATTACCGATGTCCACCACCACCACCTCCTCCTCCTCCTCATGATGTCATCATTGTCCAATATCATGATGACTGTCCTCCTCCTCTTCATCAAACACCACTTTCGGATTCCCTCTCCTCATTATCATGTCATTATCAAATGTCAGGGTTAAAGCTTTGCGTGCAGCACATAAAGGGTTACTCTATAATATTTTGTGCTTTACCGTCCAATCACATTACATCTGCAAGAAAATCACAGCATCTCCTGCCCACAGAGAACGCTCCGCAATTACAGTATAGCCCCAAGGGCAATTTCATTTCAGATTTCATATCACAGGGTAGACACACAAAGGACTATGTGTGATCTCAGGGGGGGCAGGTAGCGGGGGGAGGGGCACAACAAATCTCAGCTGTGTTTGGTAGGAATATATTATCACTTGAGTGCGGGATTCAGAACAACATAGAGAGATGTAAGATACACGCATGTAAAGTGAATAAATACAATGATGCAATGATGTCATTCCGGGTGCCATTACTTACACATAGGAAGGCGGGGTACCATGTAGTACGGCTGAATTTGCACAAGGTGTAAGGAGTGAACTGTTTTCATGGATTTGTGGCTTTTATTGTATAAACATTGAATAGGCTACAAGTGGGGACTATGTATTGTATATTGTGCCTTATGACGGATAACACTTAAGATACATTATATACATTACATACATATCAACTGAACCACCTAATTTCAATGACCATCTAATGTGCATGGGGGCCTTCCAAGTCTCCGCTGACGCCAGATGTTGGGGGAGGTAAAGGTCAGACATGTCGGTATATTTCTATAGCAAGAAAATGGTTTGTTACAATCAATAGAAGCTTTTGAACAGTATATACGTATTATATACAGGATAGATAGATAGACAGACAGATAGACAGACAATGTGTGTGTATACAGATGCAGGGGGGTGAAAAGTGAGAGTGAGGGGCAGTGCGGGGAATGGGGTGCACATTTGGTGCAAGAAAGGGCTTTGTGCCAAATGTTCACCACATCCGCTTTGCCCTATTGTTATATCTCTTGTGTTTTCTACCTTTTTATACTAGGCTGGACCCTATGACTTTCAGTCATTACTTCGCTATCGGAGTGTCATATGTTTGATGTTTGCTTCTTTACTTAAAAAGTGTACCACAACCCCCATTCTGCTCCTCACTCGCCACTTTCCGCCACGTTATCACCCCTCTATGCCAGAAAACTGGCATAGATGGCATAAAGTGTTCCCCCCTCTATATACACGCTGCACTTTTCTAATACACATTGGGGCAGATTTATTAATCTCTGCTTTTCACAGAAAGTCCGCACAGGTTCCATTATACCTATAGGGAAACCACCGGCATCTTCGTAGGTATAATTGGCATGCAACGATGTCCAAAACCACAATGGTTTTGGAATTCGCAGTGTGTCCACTGTGCGCATTTTTTCACAAGGTGTGGATGGGACTCGCCAGAATCCCATCCACTATGCAGGGACTGTAAAATGCAGTGTTTTTTTCTGCGGCGTTTCCACCATGGCCAAACCGCGGCATTTACACCACGTGGGGCCCCGGCCTAACTGATGCCTGAAATATACACCATTGGAGGGTGTACGTGATTTATGAGTAGGCCACTGTTGACGCAGGAGTTGAGAGGAGTTGCAATGAAACCGCCGGTCTTCATAAATTTCCCCCCATTATCTGTTGTATTAGTGAGGTAAATGAGACATCTGCTGCAAAGAAAACCTCTACAAAATTGGCAGGTGTCAGTCTATTATTAAGGTTAGTAGTCAGAGTGAAAATTACCGCATTTTAAAATATAGATAGTGACATTAAAATGTAAAAAAAAAAAAAAAAATAATATATATATATATATATATATATATATATATATATATATATGCTTAACATAAAAACTTAGTTTACAAATAGATCATTTTCTGGTGACACCTCTGAATATGTGCCTATAGGCTTTTCTACTGCGGTACAGGCGGTATCTGAACTGCGACGAGGGTTACAGTATAATTATTTACTGGCGTAATGTTTTGTGGCGCTGCAAAATCATTTTTATACTGTACTATTTATATTTTATAAGATTTGGAGAGCATTTACATATACGCTCATATACATATCCCCTGTAAAATTATAATTACCCTTTTTTCGGGAAATTAAATTTTCTCTTCAAGTAAAAAATGTGAAAGCTACAAATAAAAGTCCGGTCATAAACTTTATATATAATGAACTTCGAACAGTCTGCATTCCCGCTCCTCGCCAAATTAATCTATCATGTACAATTCAATATCCACTTCACTGGTTTGCACATTTAGACCCAAATGCCTTAACTTTTAAAGCAGAATCCAGGCTTAGCATTTCTTAATGGGATGTCGCGGTCCGCTGCCTCTGAGAAAAGGAAAGTCATTTTAAAGTCGGCTGAGAGGATCACGATTATATTTATTAAATTTAAGGAGATTCTTTTCAACAGGTACTTGTCAATGGCTTTACAAAGTACAGGATGACAGAGATGTTTCAGAGTCACATACAATACTCAAAATAGGCCAAAAGGCAATAACTTAAAAGGAATTAAACATATTTTTTAAGAATTTTTGATGATTTATTTACATTTTCCATATCACTATCTATATTTAATAATACGTACTATGTCCTGCAATTTTCACTCTGGCCACTAAGCTTAATAATAAAGCAGATTAGATTAGATAACACCATTGTCTCATCACTACTCATAATAGATGATGTCACAGCGTATCTACTCCCCCCTCCCTGCACAGAGTATGTCTAGAAAATGCTCCAATAGACCTCAATCTATTGCTACCTATGGACATGACTATGCTGTAAAGCATATCACTAAATGTTGTTAACAGAGCAGAGGAGAAGCTCAGGCAAGATGGCCGCCCCTATAATCATGTAAAGAAAATAGAAAAAATAAAAATTTTAAAAATAAAAAAATAAGAATCAGAAAATAAAAACAGATTAATATAAGGTGATATACAGTCATATGAAAAAGTTTGGGCACCCCTATTAATCTTAATCATTTTTAGTTCTAAATATTTGGGTGCTTGCAACAGCCATTTCAATTTGATATATCTAATAACTGATGGACACAGTAATATTTCAGGATTGAAATGAGGTTTATTGTACTAACAGAAAATGTGCAATATGCATTAAACCAAAATTTGACCGGTGCAAAAATTTGGGTACCCTTATCATTTTATTGATTTGAATACTCCTAACTACTTTTTACTGACTTACTGAAGCACAAAATTGGTTTTGTAACCTCACTGAGCTTTGAACTTCATAGCCAGGTGTATCCAATCATGAGAAAAGGTATTTAAGGTGGCCAATTGCAAGTTGTTCTCCTATTTGAATCTCCTCTGAAGAGTGGCATCATGGACTCCTCAAAATAACTCTCAAATGATCTGAAAACAAAGATTGTTCAACATAGTTGTTCAGGGGAAGGATACAAAAAGTTGTCTCAGAGATTTAACCTGTCAGTTTCCACTGTGAGGGACATAGTAAGGAAATGGAAGACCACAGGGACAGTTCTTGTTAAGCCCCGAAGTGGCAGGCCAAGAAAAATATCAGAAAGGCAGAGAAGAAGAATGGTGAGAACAGTCAAGGACAATCCACAGACCACCTCCAAAGAGCTGCAGCATCATCTTGCTGCAGATGGTGTCACTGTGCATCGGTCAACAATACAGCACACTTTGCACAAGGAGAAGCTGTATGGGAGAGTGATGCGAAAGAAGCCGTTTCTGAAAGCACGCCACAAACAGAGTCGCCTGAGGTATGCAAAAGCACATTTGGACAAGTGTAAGAGACAGCCAATGTTGTCCTAAGCTTTATTTGTCTGTATAAATTGTTAATGTTGAATGTATTTCTGTGATTCTGTTCCTTTAAGACAGCAGCCATTGTAATTGTGACATGATGCTGGAGTGAGACCCCCCCCCCTTTTATGTCAGCCTGCCTGTTCTGTAGACAGAGTGTGAGCGGAGAAGCAGGAAGTGACGAGACAGAGAGCAGCAGCCATCTTGGCAAGTGTTGTATTGAACTGGTGTGGAGATTTTTCTGTACAGCTAAGCTGTATCTTGGTCCAGAGACAAACAGAGTGTAAAGAGACAACAGGACTAGTGAGTCCACGTGAAAGGAACTGTGCTCAGTGGCTGATCAGTGAGACTGACATTGTGACTGTGTATATGGATACCACAGATAGAGACTCGCAGTGCTGTTGATGTACTGGACAGCACCTGCTAAATCCCGGCTTACATCCCAGCTCAGTGTATGGATTCGGCAGGACTGTCAGTGTGCTGAGTGGAATCTGCTGTTGGATTACATTGCATTCATTGGGTTTCCCTGTTAAAGAGAACTTCATTTCTCCTGAGATCCTGATAACAGTGAGGAGAGGACGCTTCACTATAAAAGAAAGGAACGACTTTGGGCCCCACCGCGCGCTTCTACGGACTGTAAGCGGTCCACCTGGACCACTGGGGAAAAGGGGGTGCACCCAAATGTGATGTCAGGGTCAGTTAGGGATAGTTTTGAGTATATTGTTCATTCAGTGTCCATACTGCAGAAGTGGACAGAGTAAAAGTGGAAACCATTGCAGAATTTGCCTTGAAATTGTTCATGCTATATTGTATATTTTGCTTGTCTTTATCCCTGTCATTTTACCTTCAAATAGCCTTTATTAACTTATAGTAAATATATATTCTTTTCTTGAACTACCGCGTGTGTGTTCATTTCTGGTTGCGGAGTCCAAACCACCTGCCTTGCTCTCGGTTCACAAATTGGCGTAGTCGGCAGGATCCGCTTACCAGAATGGACGGTGACGCACCCGTTAGAGAGAATGATGCTGGAGGAAGAATGCCAGCAGGGGCTATAATGAGTCAGTTAGCTAAATTTGATGGCAATAATATGTCAGTGAGTATGTGGGTGGAACAGATACGAATGATACAGCGAATGTACCAGACCACACTAGAAGTACTAGTAGAGCTAGCAATATTGACATTACAAGGGGATGCTAAGACCACGGTGATACTGAGGCCATTTGAACAAAGGCAGACATTTGAGCAAGTAGTCCAGATTCTAGAAACCATCTATGGAGAAACTGCATTGCTGGGGTCTCTGCAGGCTCGGTTCTTCCAGAGGGTACAACAGGAGAATGAAAGCCTTCCCCAATATGCAAATGCCCTACAAGAACTGCTCCGAGATATTCAAGGGAAGGAAAGAGGGGGCTCGCCAGCCTTCTGTAACCCTGATCGGACTCTCCGTGACCAGTTTGTCCTGGGGATACGTGACGGCAGTTTAACTGTGACTATGCAGGATTTTATACGACGAGAGACTGATGCTAAATTCCATGATGTACAGGTAGAGGCCATCTCCCGTGCCAATAGTATGGTCCCGAGGCCGCAGACCGCAGTTGGAGTTACTTTGTCACAGGGGGCTAGTTCTGGCTCAGAGACAGTAGAAAAAGGGACGGTTAAAGAAATTCTCACAGTAATGCAGAAACTGCAAGAACAAATGGAACACTTGCACACCCGTTGTGATGAACATTCTATGAAAATTGCAGACTTCCAGAAAACTGGAGGTGAAAGGGTGAGCCTTCCATACCCAGAAAATCAGAATCACCCACCACCCCGCTGGAGGGATGAGGATAGGACCTACCGAAGGGGTCCAAATCATTTAGTGCAGTGCTCAGGAGAAATCGAAGGGGCTTACCGAAGGGGCCCAAACAGATGGCCAGAACGACGGGAGATACGCTGCTGGGAGTGTGGACGGATGGGCCACGTTGCTGCTAGATGTCCAGAGCAGCGACAAACTTATGAGAGACCGCCGTTAAACTGAAGTCCCCTGCTGCTGTAGGGCGTGTAGTAGGGGAGACTGACAAGAAGACTATGTGGGGAGAATGCCCTAATGATGACCTGATCGCTGCAAGTCCTGTTATACAGGTGGAAATGGAGGGTATTCCGGTTACCGGGATGATTGACACGGGTTCCCAAGTAACGACCTTGAGTAGAGACTGTTATGAACGGTACTTCCAGCAACATGTGAAATATGATCCCCATACATTCATACGAGTGGTCGCAGCTAACCAGTTACCAGTTCCAGTCGTGGGAGTGGCCTGGATGAATGTCCGGGTATGTGGCCAAGATCTAGGTAGGAAAGGCATTGTGGTGGTACAGGAGTCACATGAAGTAAAGGTCCCTGTCATTTTGGGGATGAATGTGTTAAAAGAATTAGATCAGATCCTCTTTGAAAAGAAAGGTCACGGTTATTGGAAAGAAACCACCACCCATCGGCCTACTCAAACAGCTTTCCAGCGGCTGATCCGGACATGTGGCTTACAGAAAAGTTCGGATGCACAACGTCCTCTGGCTCGAATTTCAGTTCCTTTGCATACAAAAGTTACACTGCCACCCAGTCGGGAGACAATAGTGTCCATGCCCGTAGGCACCTGTCGGAAACTAGAGGGCATAGCTGTGTTGGTAGAACCACTGCAGGCAGCCGAAGAAGGTGTTGATCCACTAGTGGCCCGTTCCTTGGCAATAGTTCGCAATGGAAGAGTACCACTTCGATGTGTAAACACTCAGGACCAGAGTGTGGACCTGATCCCAGGGAGGCAGCTGGCTAACATCTATGTGACTCCGGAGGAAGTAAGGAAAGTAACTCCAATGCAGCTGAAGCCGACTGAAAGGGATGAGTGGACCGTAATTGTGTCCATGGGAGAAGATGAGGAACCCACCTCTGAATGGAATGGCCGTGCAATTCGAGAACAGATGAAGATGGATGCAAGTTCATGTTCTCTGGAATGGGTGCAGAAGGTAGATGAGCTGTTATGGGAGAACCGAGCCGCCTTTGCACGGTATGCTGAAGATTTTGGATGTACCACAGGGATCTACCATGAGATTCCCACAGGAGACACCCCTCCAATTAGAGAGCGCTACCGACAAATTCCTCCACAGTTGTATCAGGAAGTGAAAGAACTGTTAGCTAAGATGCTACAGGGTGGGATCATCCAAGAAAGCCAAAGTCCCTGGGCGGCTCCTGTGGTGTTAGTAAGAAAGAAAGATGGGTCCATCCGATTTTGCGTAGACTATCGGAAGTTAAACGCTTGCACCGTACGAGATTCCTACCCCTTGCCACGGATTGAGGAGTCTCTCTCAGCGCTGGGGAGAGCCCGGTACTTCTCCTCACTAGATCTGGCTAGTGGGTATTGGCAGGTGCCGATGGCCACAAAAGACAAGGAGAAGACGGCATTCATCTTGCCCATGGGACTATACGAATTTAACCAGATGCCCTTCGGGTTGACAAATGCATGCGGAACGTTTCAGCGGTTGATGGAGAAATGTCTCGGTGACTTCAACTTTGAGTTCACTCTCATCTACTTGGATGACATTATAGTGTATTCTGCGACCTTTGAAGACCATCTCCACCAGTTGGGGCAAGTATTTCGAAGATTGCGGGAACATGGGCTCAAATTGAAACCCAGTAAATGTCGGTTGTTCCAATCTGAAATTGATTACTTGGGTCACCGTGTATCAGGAGAAGGGGTGAGACCATCAAGAGACAAGATAGCGGCTGTTCAAGATTGGCCAATACCGACTACCCTGCGAGAAGTGAGGGCGTTCCTTGGAGTAGCCGGTTACTATCGACGGTTTATTAAGGATTTCGCCAAGGTAGCAGCACCACTTAATGCTCTCCTACGAGGCACATCCGGTGGTCCAAAGAACCGGTCCGTGAAGTGGGGACCTGAACAGGAACAAGCCTTCCAGGCATTGAAGTATGCACTGACAACAGCCCCAATCTTGGCATATGCTGATTACCACTTGCCGTTCCAGCTGTATACAGATGCAAGCCTGTATGGTCTTGGAGCAGTGCTTTCCCAGCTTCAGGATGGCCAGGAGAGGGTCATAGCATACGGCAGCCGGTCTTTGAGAGATTCTGAAAGAAACCCCGAGAATTATAGTTCATTTAAGTTGGAGCTGTTGGCACTGGTATGGGCCATGACCGAGAAATTCTCTGAATATTTGACCGGTGCTGAAGTTTTAGTACTGACTGACAACAACCCACTAGCTCACCTGGAAAATGCCAAGCTCGGGGCGTTAGAGCAGAGGTGGATAGCCCGAATGTCTAAGTTCAATTACCGCATTAAGTATCGGTCCAAGACAGAGAACCAGAATGCTGACGGACTTTCTAGGGTAACTGCCCAGACCCCCACAGTAGACGTGGATCATGAGTTGGAGCATGTGGAGGTGTCCGACTTCAGCAGATTTTCACAGGCCTTGGCCGCCGCTAATCAGTTTGAGATGGAGGGGACTGAAACGGCTCCTTTCTTTGGTCCCTCACGACAGGAATGGGCACAGATACAACAGACCCATGAGGGGCTGGCGCAGATAATCAAGTGCGTTGAGAAAGGCCAGAAGCCCTGTAGAGAGGAAAGAGAACGACTGACACGTGAGATATTATCTGTTCTGAGTCAGTGGGAAAAGTTGGAGATGAAAAATGGAGTGCTATGCCGAAAGGTCTATTTACCTTCTGAGATCGACATTCGATACCAAATTGTGGTGCCTAGTGAACTGGCTCGCTCGTTGGCAGTTGAGGCTCATAATAAGAATGGACATTTTGGTCATGAGAAGACCTTTCGTTGGTTACAGCGACTGATTTACTGCCCTGGTCTTCGTCAAATGGTCGAAGAAGTATGCCGCAGCTGTCGAACTTGTGAGATCCATAAGGCACTAGAACAGAGAGCTCCCCTGCAAACCATCGTGACCCAGGAACCTTTAGAAATCGTCATGATAGACTATCTAATGGTTGGCCCATCCAATAGCGGACACCAGTATTGCCTCGTAATGGTGGATCACTTCACCAAATTTGCGGTGGTAACCGCCACCAAGGACCAGACAGCTGAGTCAGCAGCTCGTGCTCTGTGCCAAGATTTCATGCGAGTATATGGGTGTCCCCAACGCATCCACTCCGACCAGGGCGCCTGCTTTGAGGGACACGTAATGAAAGAAGTTCAACGTATCTACGGGATAAAGAAGTCGCACACGACTCCATACCACCCTCAGGGAAATGGGGCCTGTGAAAGATTCAACAGAACTCTGCTACAGATGCTGCGGACTCTGGAGGAAGACAAGAAGTTACAGTGGCCTCAGTTCTTGTCTGAAATGGTGTGGGCCTATAACAATCAGGTCCATTCTACAACGGGGTACTCTCCTTATACACTTCTCTTTGGGCGGTCTGGGCGAAGTATAGGAGAATTACAGTTGAATGATGTGGATGGGTTCCCTCCGAGGGATCCAACCTCTTGGGTGCGGGCGCACCGGCAGAGACTTGAGACGATCCATCGATTGGTGCGGCAGCGCCTGCAAGAACATCCCCATCCTGATAAGACCCCAGTGCAAGAAGCACCATTGCAACCAGGCGACCTGGTGCTAGTTCGTGTCAAGAAACCCCAAGGGAAATTGGAAAGCCGATGGGAGGCTCTGCCATATCGTGTTGTTGGCCGCAAGTATGCGAATGGGCCAGTGTACGAGGTCCAGAAAGAAGGAACTGATTGTGTTCGAGTACTTCACCGAAATATGTTGCGCCTGTGTCATTCTGAAGGGACAAATCATGATGGGCCTGCCAATGTGAATGAGCTCCCACAGTCAGAGAATGGAGGTGCGGAATGGGCCTCCGACGAGGAGGATGATTGTTGGCCGATCCCTGCTCCTGGGGATGTTCCACCTGTGACTACTGTATCTCCGGCCTGTGCCCCCTCTGGTGCGGAATCCGCTGGTCCTTCTCAGCCCATAGCTGCAGCACCCCATAATATACCACCGGTCCTCAGACGGACCACTAGGCCAAATGCTGGTATTCCCCCCTGTTCGGTATGCGCAGGATGAGTTTGTTTGGCCTGCCATACATCGGTATACTACCACCCTGTGCATAAAAGTACAACCCTCTGGATATACAGTCATAGGCAGGGACTGCCAATCTTAAAGTGGGGGGGGAATATGTAACAGACAGCCAATGTTGTCCTAAGCTTTATTTGTCTGTATAAATTGTTAATGTTGAATGTATTTCTGTGATTCTGTTCCTTTAAGACAGCAGCAATTGTAATTGTGAAATGATGCTGGAGTGAGACCCCCCCCCTTTTATGTCAGCCTGCCTGTTCTGCAGACAGAGTGTGAGCAGAGAAGCAGGAAGTGACGAGACAGAGAGCAGCAGCCATCTTGGCAAGTGTTGTATTGAACTGGTGTGGAGATTTTTCTGTACAGCTAAGCTGTATCTTGGTCCAGAGACAAACAGAGTGTAAAGAGACAACAGGACTAGTGAGTCCACGTGAAAGGAACTGTGCTCAGTGGCTGATCAGTGAGACTGACATTGTGACTGTGTATATGGATACCACAGATAGAGACTCGCAGTGCTGTTGATGTACTGGACAGCACCTGCTAAATCCCGGCTTACATCCCAGCTCAGTGTATGGATTCGGCAGGACTGTCAGTGTGCTGAGTGGAATCTGCTGTTGGATTACATTGCATTCATTGGGTTTCCCTGTTAAAGAGAACTTCACTTCTCCTGAGATCCTGATAACAGTGAGGAGAGGACGCTTCACTATAAAAGAAAGGAACGACTTTGGGCCCCACCGGCCGCTTCTACGGACTGTAAGCGGTCCACCTGGACCACTGGGGAAAAGGGGGTGCACCCAAATGTGATGTCAGGGTCAGTTAGGGATAGTTTTGAGTATATTGTTCATTCAGTGTCCATACTGCAGAAGTGGACAGAGTAAAAGTGGAAACCATTGCAGAATTTGCCTTGAAATTGTTCATGCTATATTGTATATTTTGCTTGTCTTTATCCCTGTCATTTTACCTTCAAATAGCCTTTATTAACTTATAGTAAATATATATTCTTTTCTTGAACTACCGCGTGTGTGTTCATTTCTGGTTGCGGAGTCCAAACCACCTGCCTTGCTCTCGGTTCACACAAGCCAGCTTCATTTTGGAAGAAGGTCCTGTGGACTGATGAAACAAAGATTGAGTTGTTTGGTCATACAAAAAGGCGTTATGCATGGCGTCAAAAAAACACAGCATTCCAAGAAAAACACTTGCTACCCACTGTAAAATTTGGTGGAGGTTCCATCATGCTTTGGGGCTGTGTGGCCAATGCCGGCACCGGGAATCTTGTTAAAGTTGAGGGTCGCATGGATTCAACTCAGTATCAGCAGATTCTTGAGAATAATGTACAAGAATCAGTGACGAATTTGAAGTTACGCCGGGGATGGATATTTCAGCAAGACAATGATCCAAATCTACTCAGGCATTCATGCAGAGGAACAATTACAATGTTCTGGAATGGCCATCCCAGTCCCTAGACCTGAATATCATTGAACATCTGTGGGATAATTTGAAGCGGGCTGTCCATGCTCGGCGACCATCAAACTTAACTGAACTGGAATTGTTTTGTAAAGAGGAATGGTCAAAAATACCTTCATCCAGGATCCAGGAACTGATTAAAAGCTACAGGAAGCGACTAGAGGCTGTTATTTTTGCAAAAGGAGGATCTACTAAATATTAATGTCACTTTTCTGTTGAGGTGCCCATACTTTTGCACCGGTCAAATTTTGGTTTAATGCATATTGCACATTTTCTGTTAGTACAATAAACCTCATTTCAATCCTGAAATATTACTGTGTCCATCAGTTATTAGATATATCAAATTGAAATGGCTGTTGCAAACACCCAAATATTTAGAACTAAAAATGATTAAGATTAATAGGGGTGCCCAAACTTTTTCATATGACTGTATCTGTAATGGACCACATGATATGGGTTTACTATCAGGTTTTAAGTAGAGTGGAGACCTAAGGTCAAAGTGGTTTTCCATAGGTAATGTGACCCTATAGAGCAGTGTTTCTCAACCTTATCAAGCTAATTACCCCCATAGAAAGAAAAATTCCCAAACAAGTACCCCCAAAAAAGCGATTACTTGTATATATTAACTAAATAATTCTTCATTCGGAGCCTCCATGAAGAGTTATGTAATGACCCCCTCTGTGCCCCCACATGTAGTAAAATGGTCCCATACTCATTATAATGGCCCATTTGGTGCCTCTACAAGTAGTATAATGGCCCCCTCACTGCCCCCATACTCAGTATAATGGCAACACGTGTAGTATAATAGCCCCCTCACTGCCCCCATACTCAGTATAATGGAAACACATGTAGTATAATGGCCCCCTCACTGCCCTCATACTCAGTGTAATGGCAACACATGTAGTATAATGGCCCCCTCACTGCCCCCATACTCAGTATATTGGCAACACATGTAGTATAATAGCCCCCTCACTGCCCCCATACTCAGTATAATGGCAACACATGTAGTATAATAGCCCCCTCACTGCCCCCATACTCAGTATAATGGAAACACATGTAGTATAATGGCCCCCACACTGCCCCCATACTCAGTATAATGGCAACAAAGCGGGCTGCTTTAACCATAGGTGCAACAGTGCAGCTGCACCAGGCCCTATAGTTGCGAGGGCCCCCTCAGCCGCCCCGGATCAAGCGGGACGGTCCCGCTGATTCGGGCGGCAGGCAGTGATTTCACCTCTATCTTTGTCCTTAGGAAACAGATAGAGGTTGAATACTATAGTGGAGCACGGAGCCTTCGGCTGGTAATGTCTGCAGCAGGGAAGTGCAATGAGCGCCGAGCCGCAGACATTATAGTCGGAGCCTGCAAGTCCGGAACACGGTTTGGTGAGTATTCTTTTTTTTTTTTTTTTTTTTTAATGTAACATTGGTGGTTGGGGGGGGCATTGGGGGGCCCACTTTTGAAAAGTTTGCATAAATGTAGTATAATGGCCCCTCTGTGACCCTACATGGGAATAGGACAGTGTACGTGTACCCCTAGCAGTGTCGGACTGGGATGTCTAGGGCCCACCAGTGGAATTTTTTCTAGGGGCCCACCATCAGGACCCCTGCAGATCAGCGGTACCGAGACAGGGCAGCTAAAGGTAATAACATGTTGGGAGCCACGCTGCTCAACCACTATACCATGTGCACCACTGCACTACCTAAACCTACTGCTACACCTTGTATGGCAAGTGAACAGCGTGGCTCCAAGAATTGTTACCTTTACCTGTAACCGCACTGTCCTGGAAAAGCTGATCTGCAGAGGTCCTGGCTGTTGTATCATCGCAGATGTAATATTGATGGCCTATCCTAAGGACAGGCCATCAATATTAGAAAGATGGTTAAATCCTTTAAAGAGGTTGTCCAGGCATTGGCGCAACCCATGTAGATGGCGGGAGGTGTAAAGTAAAAAATAAGTAAATTAAAAAGCATACTCACCTGTCCCCGGCACTCTGTTGTCCGCTGTCAGTGTCCATTCAGTCTCGTGCCGGCGACTCCTTGCTGGGAGTCCTGCACCTCATGTGATCGCTAAGACCAATTAGGTACAGGATTTCCAGAAATGAGGCGCCGCCATGAGACCGAACAGACACAGGCAGGGGACATCGGGGTGCTGGGGACAGGTGAGTATGCTTTTTTAAAAAAAAATTTCTTATTTTTACACCTCCCTGGCGACCGACACAGTGGTCGCTCCAGTTTATGGACAACCTATTTTAAGGGGTTGTCTGGGCCAAATATTTCTATGGTCACTTCACTGGTCCCCCCACATAGTGGCCTCTTCACTGGTCCCCCCACATAGTGGCCTCTTCACTGGTCCCCCATACTGTATGGGGAACAGTGATGTGGTCATTATATTGTGTGGGAGCAGTGATGGGGGCTGACATCCTGTGGGGGGGACATTAAACTGTGTGGGGCATATTAAAGGGGTTGAACAGGGTTAATCTTTTTTATGGCCTATGCTCAGGATAGGCCATAAATACCTGATCGGTAGGGGGCCGACACACGGCCCCATCAGCTGTTTGGAGTCACTCCCGGAGCCCATTCTATACACAACACAGGGCCGGAAGCAGAAAGCTCCATCCGCTGTATAGCAGCCCGGCACCTTCACTGCAGCTCAGCTCCTACTGACTTCAATAAGTGCTGAGATGCAGTGAAGGTGCCCGGCTAATACACAGTGGACAGAGCTTTCTGCTTCTGGCCCTGTATTGTGTACAGGACGGGCATCAGAGGTGGCTCCGTACAGCTGATCGGTCCGGGGTCAGCCCCCTACAGATCAGGTATCTATGGCCTATCCTGAGGATAAACCATAACAAATTATGCCTGGACAACCCCTTTAATATACACCCCTAATGCACCACACTTTAAAGAGGTTGTCCAGTATAATTTTTTTCTTTTTTAATAATTAGTCCGGGGGAGGTGAATCCCCCCTACTCCCCCCCCCCCCCAAAAAAAACAACAAAAAAAAACACACTAAACATATTCACCTGTCTCCGGTGCTCTGGTGTCCTCCCAGCACGGTCCGGTCCTGCAGCTCCGCTGTCTCCTTTTTTCTGGAAGTCCTCACTGGCTGTGACGTCTCACGTCCCTTCCCTTAGGCCGCTGATTGGCCTCATGGGTCATGTGACATCACAGGTAGTCACGTGCAGGGGGAACTTCAGCTGGAAGAAAACAACAGAACTGCAGGACCGAACTGCTCTGGGAGACACTGGGGACAGGAGAGAAAGTTTGAGGTTTTTTTTGTTTTGTTTTGTTTTTTTCACCTGCCCCGGCGTAATTTAAAAAAAAATGAAGGAGCCACTGTATGGAGTATAAGCTCCACAGTGGCCCCCACCCAGTATTATAAGCTCCACAGTGGCCCCCACCCAGTATTATAAGCTCCACAGTGGCCCCCACCCAGTATTATAATCTCCACAGTGGCCCCCACACAGTATTATAAGCTCCACAGTGGCCCCCACACAGTATTATAAGCTCCACAGTGGCCCCCACCCAGTATTATAAGCTCTACAGTGGCCCCCACCCAGTATTATATGCTCTCTACAGTGGCCCCCACCCAGTATTATAAGCTCTACAGTGGCCCCCACTCAGTATTATATGCTCTCTACAGGGGCCCCCATCCAGTATTATAAGCTCCACAGTGGCCCCCACCCAGTATTATATGCTCTACAGGGGCCCCCACCCAGTATTATAAGCTCCACAGTGGCCCCCACCCAGTATTATAAGCTCCACAGTGGCCCCCACCCAGTACTATAAGCTCCACAGTGGCCCCCACCCAGTACTATAAGCTCCACAGTGGCCCCCACCCAAGTATTTCCACAGTGGCCCCCACCCAGTATTATATGCGCCCAATAGCCCCCTCCGCTCTGCTTCAGTGCTATTATTATACTCTGGGGTCTCCTCAGACCCCAGAGTATAATAATCGGAGGCCCAGGGGAAGTGATTAAAAATAACAAACATTCATACTCACCTTGCCTTACCTTTACTTGGCATCCTCGCTCCATCCTGCCGTCTTCAGCGCTTCAGGACGTCGCTGCTGAGGCCTGTGATTGGGCGTCAGCGGTCACGTGGGGGCGCACTGACGTCATTACGCGGCCGCGCCCCATGTGACCGCTGGGGCCTAATCATAGGCCTCAGTCACATGACAGAAGAGCGCCGGAGAGGACGCTGCGCCCAGGAGAGGTGAGAATATGTGTTTATTATTTTGAGTCACCTCCCCTGGGCTGCCATCTATTGGAAAGGGGCCTGCAATATGCCAGGACTCCTTTCCAATTACAGTATGTATAGCGGTCGGGGAACCAGGCTTTCCCCAACCGCTATCATAGTGGTCCGGGGCCCCGGCCATCTCCAGCTGTCCACGGATCCCATACCCCGCTGAGCCCGGTCGCGGTCGCACCCCCTGTGACCGTGATCGCCCTCTGGTCAGGGGCCCGATCGGGATGGTCAGGATCCCGATCAGGCCCCCATGACATGAGGACTAATAGTCGGGGCTCGGGGCCCACCGGTGGATTCACCGGTTCCCCGGTGGGCCAGTCCGACCCTGACCCCTAGGGACTATGGGACGTACCCCCTGGGGGTGAGAACCACTGCTGTAGAGGACTTCCCCTTTCCACAAGCACTGCAACTGTATCAAATGTGAAAGAGGTAAGTGTCCCAAGGGTTCAATAAGGGTCAAAAAGGGAAAGGTTAGCTATGGGGGGTGGTAACACGAAGCAAAAACCAAAGGAAGTCCAATTTTGACCTTGGCGTTCCATCTCTGCCAGGTGTAAGAACATAATTTGGTGAATACTTTTTTAGTTTTAGCTTTTGGTTCTTGTTGTTTCTATGGCCTGTCACATTTTTACTGTCGACGTTTCATCTGTATAATGGAAACCATCAAAAATTTGAGAAGTCATTTACCTCTGTAATGGACAGGATGACATCCAAAATAATTATTTTTAGTGCAGCTCATACTGGTAGTGAAAAATATCATATTGAACTGACATGGAGAAAGACTCTCCTCTTCATGGAAACTCAACAAGCCTTAATAATATAAGTACTGAACATGGGAAGAGGAAAAATCAATTCCGAAAAACACGGTGCTGGAAGTCTCCAAAGTGCCATACTTGAAATCATTAAAATGTTTTCTTTTTCCACAAATAACAAGTACAATTAAATCTATCATCCATGAAGGAACATTTGTCAATCAATTCTACAAAAACATCTTTTTTTGCCAGTGGTCTTGTGTAGAGGTAAAATCGAAAACTGGGGAAATTTATCTTTATTTCACAGTTTTTTTTTTTTAAAAATATATATATTTTACTGGATGAAAAGTAACTTTTAGTAAAGCCAAAAATGTTCCCAAAGATAGGGCAATTGGCCACCCTTCAAGGAATATACATGTGTTCCGATAACCAGGTGGATCATGTCAAAGAAAGGTGGCTGGCATGATCTCAAGTAAGAAGAGTAAGAGATGTCCTTATCAAGGATCAACAAATAAGTTACATTTCCTTAATTTTCACTCCCCGGCCTTAATCTGTATGTATAGTAGCTGTTTGGTACACCTGCCACTTGTTTCCACCTGTTGTTGCCATCAACTGGTGCCTCTAACAGAAAGACTGGCAAGTCCTAATGGGCAATAACAACAGGTGCAGACCTATGGGGTGTTATTGGTTGGAGGGTTCAATCAGAGGTATACATTGGGGAATATTCACAAAGAATATATCCCTGATGGAGGTGTCAGAAGAGTGTGATCAGAGTCTAAGATAGTGCCTTAATAATAGTGCCTCACGGCGCCCCATTAATTCCAGTATTCACTGTCCATTATGATGTCCAGATGACAGTAGTCAAGTCCTGGGTGTTGTAAATGCTCTACATTTGGTGGTGGTGGCTGTCATGCTCTTGAGCAAGATGGGCAACAGAAGACTGGAGATGTCCTCATCAACGGTAGGTAAGTAAAATTTCCTGAAGGCTGGGGTAACTCTGGCCAAATTTAAGATCTCTAATATAGGCTGGTGGATTCCAATGGTTTCAGACGGTTCGATTGATAATCTGAGGTCTAGGTCGAATAATGGTGGGATAATGGACATGGCTCTTCTTGACTTACCTTCTAGACATTGGGGACTTTTGCGATTTTATTATAGAAATGGGGACAATTACTTGGTAGAGCCCAGATAAAATCGTGGGAACAGCCTTGGACAGAGGCATAGGATCAGAAGTTAAAAATTAAGTTTTGGCAAAGGGATTAGGAAGTGAGTTAGCGATGATAATAGGTGGGTTTGAAGGACCATGAGCCACGCCTGATGTTACAGGGAATGAGTTATGCGGCAAGTCCTCACTTTTTGGTGTACAGTAATCCCACCCAAGCAAGACCAAGAGCATTACTGTAAGAAGATGTATTAAACGCTGTAGGGATTATTAAGACCAGCACCTCTTAATAATTCTGGTGCTCCATCGAAGGCCCACAAAGCAGAATTGAAATTTATGCCATTCAGGGACTGGCACCTATTTCCGCTGTAACTCACGTCAGTTGTCTGGTATGAGATAGAGTAAATCTATGGGGCTGAGATGTCCTTGCCCTGGCCTGCCTTCTCAAAAGTGTTGAGCAGGTTGGAGATTGAACAAAGTGGCACATTGTGGGAAACATCCATGTACCAATGAAAGTGTCACTTTTGCACCAAAAAAACTGGTGTGACCAAAATCCTCCAGATATTTTGACAAAGAAACATTACTGTTATGTATTTAGAGTGTTAAGAGTACTTCAACCGGGAACCCAGGTGTCGGACTCCTAATGATCTTTTATAGATAGGATAGGTCATCAATTAATCAGTCCTGGGAAACCCCTTAAAGACTGAGGCCCCACGTTGCAGATTTTGCTACTTTTTTGAGTCAAAGCCAAGAATGGCTGCAAAAGAAATGGGAAATATATAAGAAGTTCTTATACTTCTCCCTTTTGCTCAATCCACTCCTTGCTTTAGCTCTAAAAACCGCAGAAAAATTTGCACCAAAAAAACTGCGTTTCTGCAACATGGGCCTCAGCCTACAGGGGTTTTCTGGGCAATAAGTGTTGATGACCTTTCCTAAAGATAGGTCACTAATATCAGATCAGTGGAGGTGCAATACCCACATCCATTAGAAGTTCTCAGCAGCTAATACACAGAGAATGGAGCAGGAAGCAGACAGCACTGTTCTCTGTGTAGTGGAGGTACTGCAACTTTAGGTCCCATTCAAGTGAATAGAAGCAGATCTGCAGTACCTGGTCTGGCCACTACGCAAAGAACAGAGCTGTCTGCTTCCTGCTCCATTCTCTGTGTATCAGCCCAACTATTTGATGGGGGTGGCAGATGTCAGACCCCCACAGTTCTGACACTAATGACCTAATTTTAGGATAGGTCATCAATATTTTTAGCCTGGAAAACCCCTTCAATGTAAATTTACGTCATGGTAAGCGAGTTACACCTCTGCCCTAATGTAAATGTACGCCATAGCAATGGTGCAGGCACATTTATTGCGGGGTCCTCAAGAATAGGAAGTTCCCAGTCTGCAGAATGCATTAACAGGGGGCTGCAAGAATAGAATAGATTCTTCTAGAAAACATAATACCGATTATATTATAATGTGAGTATAGAATGCTATTTTATTTTCTGCAATATAAGCCTGTAGCTATAAAATAAATGGAGTGCTTATCGTCTTATCTGCTGCTCACGTATCGCTTGTGATGATCAGGCTTTTTTTGAAGATACGTCCACGCCATCTCCTATCAGTTTATTAATAACACGCCTTTTATCTGTATAATTGGAAATAACATCATCAAATAAGAATAAAAGGGCGCACGATTCACACTCCCCCTCCTACATGAGACTTCATGGAAATGTCTATAATAGAAGAGGTCACATAAATGGGACTATGTCCTGCCCAGTTATGGGTTGGTATGTCCAACGTAGGATCTGTAGTATATGTTGTATGCAGTGACGTGGAAATATTCTGCATTGTTGGGAGTATTTAGCACCCCAGTAGATCATGGTTTCTCAGAAATAACACCAGTGGGTTTCGGGGTTGGACAAGTTAACACTCCAGTTCATTTTGGTCCCAACTTGTTTGGAGAACTGTAAGTGGCATTATTATACTCTGGGGTTTCTTCAGACACAAGAGTATTATTGGTGGAGGCCCAGGGGAGGTGTAAAAATGTAACAGTTATTCCTTACCTCTTCTGGGCCTCCTCGTGGTGTCAGCGCTCTCTCTGGATCCTCTCCTGGCCTCTTCCAGCCACCTAGGTGATATCATAATGTCAAGACACTCAGCCTGCCCCATGTGATTGCTGAGGCCCAATCACAGGACTCAGCGGAGAACCCAGGGAGCATGATGTCACCCAGGAGGCCAGAAGAGGACCCAGAGAGAGCGCCAGATGCTTCGAGGAGACCCAGAAGAAGTGAGAGAAGATGAGTATAACTGTTTGTTATTTTACACCTCCCCTGGGCCTCTGGATCTGAAGAGACACCATAGTATAATAATTTCACTTCTTGTTCGTGGGTGACAAACCCCCAAAGTTTCATGTTGCGGCGAACATGAAACTTTTGGAAAATTTAGGTCGAATTTGGTTCACTCTGAATTGGTTAACTTATCAATTATTTTCAGCTTATAGTTAGAGATATCATGATCCATTGTTCAGCTGCTGGCCGACTATTTTATGTTACTGAATAAACCATTATATGATAGACAAACAGCCGATCATGGGGACAGATATTTTTCTACCATCATTCCTGGCCCAGTGTTAATGGGCATGTACGACCACCAAAATCTATTCTAAAGCAGAAAATCAACTTTTGAGCTAGGGGTATACAAGACGGTTGCTTTGTGGGATGTCCACCAGGATGTGAACCAGGCCATGGCAAAAAAAAGCAAATAGTAAAAATTGGCTTTCAGCTGTTCTTCTCAGGTGGCCGACCCAACCTTATCCTTTGCATTGCAAAGGTTGCAAACTGGTGCCGAACCTGCAGCAATAATTGGGATGCTATGGGATCAAAATCGCAGCACAAGACACTTTGCACTGCAGATTTTTTTCTGCATCCACTACACTGCTACTGTATATCACAGCAGGTTAACCACTGGCAATTCTGCAATGGCCAACCCACTGCAAACTCACCCTGTGTATCCTTTGCCTTAATCTGTATGCAAATGAGCTATGAAGTGCACCTTGGGCACAGCCTTGCCTGCCACTGATCTTCCCCTCTTGTTGCCACCAAGTGGCGCCCCCTAAGTTTGACAAGTCCCAATGTGTGGTAATGACCGATGAAAACCTACAGGGGATCAAAGGTTTGAGGGTTCCATCAGAGGTATACATTGGAGAATACAACCAATATCTCTGGTGGAAGGGTGAGAAGTGTGTGAACAGAATCTAATATAGTGCCCTCAAAGGGTTTCCAGGATTTGCAGCAACCTCAGGGGCACCCGGGACGGGTGTGAAAGAAAAAAAAAAAGACATACTATCTTATTCCTGGTGCTCTGCTGTCTGGTCCAGCTTCGGTGTCCCTCAAGGGCCAGGAGTCGTGAGGATCACATGACTGCTAAGACCAAACAGCGCTCAGTGGTAAGGAACAGATTACATCACCAGACCCTATCCAGCAAACGCTTAGGCCACAGATTGTGATCACGTGATGAACTTCTGACATGGCAAGACCCAGTATATAAGTGAACTCCGAGCAGAACTGGACAACAGAGCACCAGGGATAGAACAGTATATCCTGGGTGTTGTAAATGCTGTAAATTTGGTGGTGGAGGCTACTTTACCTCTTTCTATTCCAGTCCTATCAGTATAACATTAGAGAAGTTTCTTAACGGCGCAGAAGCCGATGACGTGATGGTCAGACATCGCTGCTCGAGTCATTTCGCTGGAGAACACATCTGCTACAACAAGGACTTTATCTGTTTTTACAATTCTAATTGTTATCGGATTGCTATTAAAGGGAAAGTCTGGAATCTCATTTCACTTCCTGCGTGTTAAGTTCTTCACGGCAGCTGTGGATCGCCCGGTCCAACTGTGCAAATAAGTAAAGAGGTGCTTCAAATGTGGAAACTTAGCGGCTGAATGACTTCATTTTCTTAATGTTTGGACAGCTACAGAATATCCGAATATATGAGAATGGAAAGAATTCCACAAGCCTGGATGGAAGGCCGTAGTGTGCATCCTCTGTCGTATCTCCTGATAGGAAGCAGATTGATCGTCCGTGTCACAACAGGATATGCTGCAGCCGAACCCTTGTGTTGTCTGTCATCGCTTTCATGAAAAAGTTTTGTGTAGGAATGTGGTGGTGAAGATGGCTTCATGCTAACTTCAATGGAATAACAAGATCACATGTGTCAACCTGACCCATCTCCGGCAGATATTAAAACGGTTCTCGAGTTTAGAAAACCCATTTTAAAGAAACGGTATCCTCAGAAAATGACCTATTTTTAAAATCAAGTTTTTATATTATATTATATCATATTGTTAAGAGTTTCACAGTCAATAACTATACTTTAAAAATATCCTAAAATTCCAGAGTTGTCACTTGGGCCACTAAAACTAATAATAGGCTGACACTCCGTTTTCTTTTTCATGGCTGCAGTAAAGGGAGAGATTGTTACACATGCACAGGTCCCTATGTCCATGAGACAGGAGATGGATGCGGGTCCCATAGATAGGACACATATCTATTGGGCATTTATCCTAGGGACAAAGCTATAAATGGCCAAATAGGAATTCTGTCACCAGGTCTGGAAAGGCCAATGGCAAACAACATCTGATCGGCGCTGTCACCCTGAGCATTGAGATGTTTTGTTTATCCAAATCCGTTCAGCCATTCCAATCGATCGCAGGCATCTATCCCTTTAGATGCCGCAGTCAATAGCGACCACAGCATCTAAAATGTTTTGGAGGCAGGGGGCATGCTCCTTTAGAACAACCCCTGAGAACGAGATTGCAGGAATCCTATGCCTTTACATGGGAGCCGGAGCCTAATGAAGGCCCCTAGGTCTTCCTTCTGTGTAATCCTATTAGACTGTGCCAAAGGCATGGCCTAATAGAACACCTGTCAGAATATGAAACTACAATGTATTATATAAGCAATCATAAGATCCAAGTTAAAGTCCCCTAAGAAGACTAAAAAATAGTATTCAAAAAATGTACTTTTTTTTTTTTAATACATTAAAATCACAGTAACACGTTAATCCCCCATCCCAAAATATTTCATAAATAAGTATTGCTGAGACTGTAGTGACCCCAGCAATACAACAGTAATGATTTTTTGTACCTGAATGGTGTAAAAAAAAAATAACCTAAAAAAAGTCAGAATTGGTATTAAAGAAATATAAAAAGTGATCAAAAACTGTTATGTTCCCCAAAATGGCATCAATAAAAATGTCAATCTTAAAAAATAGGATTAATTAGGAGGCCCAAAAGAGGTAATGGAAGGTGAGTATGAATGTTTTTTATTTTTTATTTTTACGTTTTGGGCCTCCACCTATTATACTCTGGAAACTGAAGAGACCCCGGACTATAATAATTTCACATTCAGTTCATACCAACCTTGTTAGGCTCGAAAAAAAACATGGGACCGAGTCACTGGAACCCCAAACAAGACAAATCTCGGGAGGTTCGCCCATTTATAGTCAATAGAGCTCAAAGTCGTCTGGTCACGGAAGGGTTAATATGCAACCCATAGTACTTTATGGAGTATACTGTATTGGATACAATTGATTAACTCATGGCGTGTGCCATAGGATTTTGTATTACAGAGGTATATTCTCCTAGATATATTGCTTCTAGGAGAGAGTATCTCTCTAACAGGGTACCTCACAGAGGCACCATAAAGAGGCACACAGAGCCGCCGAATAGGCACCGTGCACATGACCACGAAGCAATAAAAGAAAGCGCCGATATATATTCTAAGCTGTCACTTTGCTGATGATGGTAATTATTGGACCAAGTAGAAAACTTTTCCTTCCTGCCCTGTGAGAGCGTATTAAAAATAAATTGCATTAAGTTGTAAGGGGGGAGGGGAGGCTTTTATTCACCTGCACCGTTGTAATGTTCTGGCTTTTAAACTTTAATAACGCTGAGTGCGCACTAAGACATTAAATGCTTTTCCTAATGGAGGATCTCAAGCGGCATCTGAAAACATTACGTTATTTATTTCTAATGGTAGGAACCTACAGGATGGGAAGATTGGAAAATAACAGCGCAAAAATGCTGCAAAAAATAAGATATATCTGCTGCCTTTCCATTACCACTGCTTATACGTCACCCAGAATGGTTCCTGATCTGCAGAAAAGGGTAAAATAATAAAAGCAACAAGTCAGGGCTTACACTATTAGGTATAGTAGATGCCGCATGAAACTATGGGAAGAAGAGGCACTCAGAATTTGTCCAAAAACGTTAAGCATTAAAAAGTGTTTTAGGAATTTTAGACTAGGAATACTTGTTGCAACCATGACAGGATTCAAATTTGCTGAAATTCTGCCCAATTACATTAACTATAATCTCCCAAGATTTGTTTCATTTCAGGTTCGGGACCAAGATTCCTTTTGGTGAAACAAGTTCGGTGAGCAAAAAAAAAAAAACCCTTAAATAATGGATATTTTTTCAGATTACTGCAAGTGGATTCAACGTTTTGCTGTTAGAACTGCAGTTTATATGCATTTAACAATATCAAATTTGGACGCTTGCCCAATACAACCCTTACGAAAAGATTTTTCACTAACAGGACTGACTGTCAGTAAAAACTTTGTTAAACAGTCTGTGGACAGATAAAACTACTCTATTGCAGAACAGATTCGGACAAAATTAGATTATCGGCAGTGTTTGTATTACTGCTACAGCACAGATATTCTTCCTCACTCCTATCTATGATTTCTATCACTAATCTTCCTGTAGTTGATTAAATCTGACTAAACTGTGTTATAATTCTCCTACTCCTAAGATTCTCTAGCTATATTACAAGCTTTGCAGCACTCTGTATCATACAGTGATGAATAAGACGTCCATCCCCTACTTCCACCATCACTGAAATGCCTCGTGTTCCAGCCCACAGCACCTTATATACTGTATATGACATCAGCACTGTAAGGAGTCCACCTACCAATGACTATTGGCTGAGAAGTTGTCAGGTAGTGCCAGAATGTCACAGTAACTCACAAGACATGTGTCTCTCCTGTAATTTGCTGTGCAATACGGCCATTTCTGTTAGTCCGAGAGAAATCGCTGTTTATTCAGCTTTGTTAAAAATGGAACATTTTGGAATATTTGGGTAGAATTTGGTTCATGACGAATCGTTTCGTTCATCTCTAATAAAGACCCTGTAGTAAAACACATATGTAATATCATACCTGCCAGTGCTGGCCTTATAGCTAAGAAATCCACTCTAGAGAAGAACATTGTCATCCTAATGAATGGACCCTGAAACAACAGACGGCTGAGACGTGGGGATTCAGGCCTTCCGCGGCTGATGGCAGACTGATTTCATGCCCTGTGATGCCCACACAATAATGATGTCTTTAGGGATTTCCTCAGAAGCGCTCCTATGCAGGATGTCTGCTGTCTTGAGATAGGCCGAGCGGGACTCAGACTTGGCTGCACACACCATCTCTCCTAATAGGATATTTTATTTGAAGTAAAGTTCACTGAACATCAAGTTCGGCGGCGGAGTTATGTCACATATCCCCACTGTGCAAATCTTGCATTTATCTCTGAAAAGTGTTACTGGCATCAGTAAAACAAAGACAGATTTGTGCATTGCATTCAGTTAGACTACAGATTCTGTATCTGATATATAGGCGTAGCAGGGCTGAGTTGGTAACTTGACACATCTCAGTGTTATATTACCATGTAATATTTTTTATATTTTACATAGGACTGCAAATAACGCTAAAAGGTTAGTTTAACCCATTCCCAACATTTGACATACACATAGGGGTGTATCATACGCCAGTCTAAGTAAATGGCCCAAGTGGTGCAGGGACCGAGAGATTTATGAAGAGGGTCTTCAAAAATTTGTCACAGATCTTGGTTCCAGAATGGAAATCTATACCAGTAGGATTTTAGATTTCACTCCAGTAAGGGTGGGTTCACACCTGCGCTTCAGTCCGTCCGCTGCCAATCCGAGTGAAAATCTCGGGAAACGGGTCGACATCGGATACTGACAGGTTAGCGACGCATTGGTTAAAAACCCCATTCATTTGAATGGGTTTTTAAAGCAATGCGCGGGTGTCCGATTGCACCCTCTGCGCTGTGAATCCTTTTTTTTTCGTCGGAAACAAAGTCGGACATGCAGGATTTCGTGTCCGACGAAAAAAAACTGCTTCGCAGCGCAGAGGGTGTAAGCACACACCCACGCATTGATTTAGAAACCCATTCAAATGAATGGGTTTTTAACCAATGCGTCGCTAACCTGTCAGTATCTGATGCCTATCCCGTTCCCTGAGATTTTCACTCGTATTGGCAGCAGACGGACTCAAGTGCAGGTGTGAACCCACCCTAAACTGGTATGAGTTTTAGTTAATCAGTTGAGCCGTGGCATCCCTGCCTCGGTTCGCCCCAATCCCACCCTGCAACATCCGCATTTCCAGAATGTGGCAGGCGAGTTGGTGATTGAGGCGCATGTTTGGCACTAGAAAGGTCCTTGAGCCAATCCTGCTCCTCAATATCATCTCTCTACAGCAGAAAAATGGCATAGAAGGGAATGATAAATTGGCCACCCCACTCCATGATGCAATTGCTTTGCAGCTGATGGTTGCTATGGCAGCAGGAGTCCTATCTGTGGTCTCTCATGTACTAGTAGGCTGCCTGTCAGTTTAATGCTGATGGGTGTAATATACTGCAATATAGGAGTTAAAGGGGTTTTCCGGGAGTTTTTAATTCATAACTATCCTAAGAATAGGTCATCATTTTCTAATCCATGGAAACAGGCACCCCCACAGATCAACAATATTAAGCAGCAGCGCTCCCTGAGTGCCACTTCCATTTCACATGTCATGTAATGTCATGTTTATCAGTCACTTGGCTTGATCACAGCTCAGTCCCATTCAAGTCAATGAGCTGTGAGCTGTCCATAAGGGCCCTGTGGGTGGTTTAGCGTCCCAAATCGCCCTGTCAGATTCCCGTTAATAAACATATTATACATATTACAATATTTTCAATACCTTATACTGTATGTATCCCAAAATGATGTCATTGAAAAATATAAACCTTCCCACAAACAATAAGCCCTCATATGGCTATCTTGACAGAAAAAAAAATAAAAAAAGTTTTGGCTCGCAGAATAAAAGGATGAAAATAACTAAAAACATAACATATCAGACAAAAGTGGCTGCAGCGATAAGGAAGTAACCTGAAGGGTTATCATGAGAAACAACGCAGGTCTCTTCTTTGGGTTGTTTTAGGTAAGGCTCTGTTCACATCAAGAGCCTATATTTTGTGTTTGCGCTGGGTAATGTCTCTGCTGTATACATCAAATGTATCCATAGGGCTTCACCCTCTTGACTGTATGTCTCAGGTGTGATTATGTGTTTGCATGTGCATCATAGTGTATATATGTGTGAGCAAGTGTGAATGCACAAGTTTTAGGCAGGTATGGAAAAAAACTACAAAGAATGCTTCCAAAAAGTAAATGAACAAAAGAGAAATCTAAATTCCATCAATATTTGGTGTCACCACATTATACGTGTGTTTTTGTGTACACTTGCATTTATTATGCAGGTATGGTCATAAATTTCCCCTTTCCAAATCCTGTTTTATCCCTATGTAAAATATGTCTGGACCTTAGATCCCCTGAGGATCTTTTACCACCCCCAACAAGTACATCTCTTTACATCAGGAGGTGCCACTCCTCTGATGCAGGCACAGTTGCAATATTTTCTCTAGCCCCCACCGTTCTTGAGCAATCAATGCTGTTAGTTTTCATGCCTGATATGCTATTTAGGCTCTGTACTGTCAGGGTGCCAGGCAGGAGAAGACAAGGGGTGTGATTCTGAGCTCTGACACTGGCTGCCTCTGATTGGAGCTGAGTCACACCCCCTTGCCTGACACCGCCCTTCTGACATTACAGAGCCAAAATAGCACATCAGGCACCAAAACTGACTGCGCTTGTTGCTCAGGAACGGTGGGGGCTAGAGAGAAAATTCCAACTGCGCTGGAATCAGTGGAGCGGCGCCTATTAACAGATGTTAAGAACTTGAATTTTTGGAGATGCTGAAAGGTCTTCTTTAATGAAAGCTGAATCTAAAATTTACTACTATCAATAAATACAATAAAGTATAGTAAAAGATGATAATAGAAGGAATGAAATAGAAAAAACTTACGATAGGACGTTTCCAATGTAGGCATAGTAGGAACAACAGTATGGAGGGCTCCCATCACAGCAATAGGACTTGCAGTCTACTCCACAGTGTGCAAAGCAGGATTCTAGATGAAGAATCAGACACAGGCCGGGTCAGGGAAACAGTATCATACATTTTTAGCAAAGTTTTGTGATATTAGGTGTTTTTGGATATTCTGAAGGTTATTTGTGTTCCAAGTTATTGTTAGTTCATCGTCATTTCACTCATCTTAACAGCATTAGAACTACTCAGTCAGACTGTGTGCAATACCTCTCATATAGGGTTGGATTATAATGGTTTCAAAAAGGCTTCTGACATTCAAGTGTCTAAAGTTGTCTAATATGTATGTCCAGAATATTAGCCATACATTAAGGGGGACCTTTCACCACCTCCACCAAGGTCCTCTTTAAATAACATAGCTGTTATAGAAAGAACCTTACTACATTTTTGCCCAAGGGTCCCTCACCAACCTTGATGTGGTAATGCTCCCATAGAATGACCATGCAGTACAACCAGTTCCCCATTCTTTGGGTTGGATGTCGGAACCCCACTCATCAGATTATGTTTTGCTTTTTGGTAAGGAAATGCCATCTTTATATACTTGCCCCTACTCATAAAATTTGCTATTCACGAGGGATCGGTAAATGGAGTCTCTGTATTAATTTAAGGTCATCCATGGTTTCCATGGATCAGTGACCAGAAAAATACATCCTGGGCTACAAAGGGTCAAAAGGCAATAGAAAAGCATGTTTGACACAAAAACTACTGGTCGGACCCTCTGGATGATCCTCTGTCTTTACATATAAGCATAAGATCTTTTGAACCAAGATTGGGAGATCTTGGTCATTGAGGATCTTAGTCACTAAGCTTCATCATGTATTCTGTATATTAAAAAGGATTGTTTGGTTAAAGAAACTAAACTCAGACTTAAAGGGGTTGTATGGGACTATGATATTGATTGCTGTGGCCTTTTCACTATTTACCTAGCAGAGCACTGTACATTGCATATAGGCTGTTCTTGGTATTGCAGCTCAGCCCCATTTATGTGAATGGGATTAATGGAAGTGATGTCACTGACCAGAGAAGAAGAATTGGAGCTCGATATCATAGTCATGGACAACCCCTTTAAGGATTTCTTCATTGCCATTATCAATATTCATGACCTTACTTGGCAGAGGATAGCATTTATTAAGGACAGTATTTTGGAGGACCTGGCATGTCCATGTGTTATACAGATAGTTTATATGTGTCAATAGTAATACTTTTATCCCCCTGTGGAGGCGCTATAGGAGAACATAACACTTGCTTCTTGTTTTCTTTACAGTTTACAGATGAACGCTGGGGATTTGAGAAGTTATATTTCCTTTGGTCAGGTTATCACTGGAGACTCTTCATAACATAACAGGAATGTCCGAGGTAGACAATCACTTTATGCAATGGGAACTAAGGTGGGCACACACATTAGATGAACGTTGGTCAAGACTGATGATTTTGAAGGCACTTGTTGATCATTTTAGATATATATGGGGGTGTCCTAACTCCTTCCACAATGGAAGATGTCACAGAAAAGAAGGATTGGGGACAATGAGAAGCTCTCAGGGGTGTCTGGCAGCAGATTGTAAAACTTTCCCTATTGAAAACACATGCATGCTCAGGTGTGTATGTATAGGAGATGGTTGGGAGGAATAGGTGTCTGCTGAACAAGCTACATTGTATTCGCAGCTATATGAACATGTTGTGATAGAGCAACGTGCCTTGGGATTTGCTTATACATAATCTACAACTCCAAGCAGTTCCTATTATAACTACACTAGTTGATACAGATATAGAAAAAAAGATGATATATATAGAAGAAGCCATTCACCGCAGCCGAGCAGGCCTAATTTAATGGATTGTGCACAGTAATGCTGTTATTTCCTCCGCTAATCCTATTGAGGACTGATTTCCACTATTTATATTCTCGGATGAGCTAGACAAGCAAATTGTCCGATGAGTTGTCTCTACAGCTAAGAAACAGGATTACTGTATGAAGAGAGGAGGAATGTTTTTGTGCTTCTGAGAATTGGAATAGAGATGTGCCATTGTGTATATGTAGAGAAGATATGATGACCCCAGGTCTAAAGCAGGAGGCTTCTCATGGACTTGACCACTGATGGTTGCTCCACACAGAGTTGCACTAGGGATGGAGGAGAGGACAGGATTCTAAGGGCCACCTCTATCTATATAGATCTTATATATCAACTTGTAATTACATTGTAACCTTTGTTGTTACCATTGTACACAAAGTACATGGAGGTATCATCATTTAGGTCTGATAGGTTATTTGTAAATCATCCCATAAAACCCTACAGACAAGTGGTTGACTCCATACTCACCTCCAAATAGACCTTTGAGGAGCAATCGGATGTATCTCAGCAAACATGCTGATTCGGAGAGATTGGCCAACCCTCTAATGTATGTAATGGTCCACCAACTCTCCCTCCACAAGACCCTACTGACAAGTGATTGACCACAAAGTCACATACACATAGATCTTTGAGGACCAATATCATGATAAGCATGTTACACACATTGGATAGATGTCAGTAGACTTGATGATTTGGGTCAGACAGGTTAATGTCTCTCATTAGGGAGAGACTGGTACAGGGACTTATTAGACCATGCATACCATGCTAAGAATTCTGGGTAATGAATAATCAAATAAGACCTCATTGGTGAAAAGGGAAGAATTAGCTTCTAGCTCCACCTTTTAGAAGGTAGTTCCCTATAGATTAATACCTAAGGACATAATCTGGGAGCAAATTCCTCTTTTTCACCAATTAGATCTTATATACATATTCCCAGAATTCTTAGCAGGACATGCAAGGTATAATGAGTCCCTGTAGCAGTCCCATCGTAATACCCCTTCTGACCCACATCAAGACCTCTCAGACAGCCAGACAAACCTTGAAACAGTGGATGGAACCTCTTCTTTTTGGAGAAGTTTTGCTGGCTTGGCCATTATTCCCAGATTATGCCTTTAGGTTTCTTTGCAAACCAGATATTAATTTATAGGGAGCTATCTTACAAAAATGACACTAAGAGCAGATTCCCCCTTTTTCACCAATTAGGTCTTATTTGCATATTTGGTGAGTTCCACCGACTATCTAACGTGTATGAGGGTCTACCAACTCTTTCCCAACAGCAGACGTTGGAAACAGAAGGGTCAAGCATGTTGAATTACAACATGCTCAATCCTTTTTTTCTCTACCACAGGTATCTAGTAGCATTATTCTTCCTTCTCCCCACTCAGAACATATGCATATTCATCTGAGCATTCATGTGTACAGTCTGGTCAGAGAGATAGCTGTTTGGCCAACTCTAATACTCTGACCAATGCTCAAAGCCATGAATGTCCTAGCAGAAGGAGTCACCTGGGCAGTGCCAGACTGGTACACCAGAGTACCAGAGAATTCTCCGGTGGGTTCAGGTTCTAACATAATGAAACAGTAGAAGAGAACCAAATCTGAAGGGTGATATGGCCTATTTCCTAAGGGTTATTGGAGGGTGGGTCCCCAGAATAATTTTATCTAGTTGGCCCAAGGACCCTTAGTCTGAAACTGCACCTGGGGATCATTTTTGCTTTGTCCTGCATGTTTTCACAAAGCTTTACTTCCCGCGTTGAGTAGATAGCTGGCACATAACAAAGAGCATGCCGCAGCTGTTGTAGTGACTTCATCGGCAGTCATTTCCCAAAGGAACTGAGGTGAAAGCGTTGTCTCACCTATTTTCATGCTACTCTGCAAGTCCTCAGAGGGTTCCCAGGTGTACAGAGCTGCTTATCCAGCTCTGTGCACCTCTAACCATAGGAAGGATATGTGATCAGAAATAATTGTACAGGGTTGAAGATACACCTCTGAATTAGGTCACCAACTGAGACAAGTGCCTACTGGCTGAAGACCAAGAAGACAGAAGTGTTGAGTAAGGAAGGATAAGACTTATAACAGAGTATAATGCGTAATGCCAGGGCAAGAGGATGTCATAAGTTGACCATACGTTAGAAAGCTATCCCGACAACCCTATACATATCGTAACAGAAAGTGGATTGAGGACCCACTGTGTCACCAAACAGGTTTTGGGTCACTCCTAAGCGTGTTGTCTAAGTTGTCTCCATGATCTTCACTCCTTAATCCCCATATGGGAATTTGGACTTTGCTGCAGGGAGACCACCAGGTTGCTATTTCTTCAAGTGGGCTCTTCGTTGGCGACAGCTGAGCACGCAGGTTAAAGACTATGGTGCAGATCACCAAGGAGTCAAGCAAAAGCAGAGTCTGAATATTGGCCAAGGGCTGGTGGTGTACATATCCTTAGGATAGGCCATCAATGTTAGATTTGCAAGGGTCCAACACCTGGGACTCCCCCCAGATCAGCTGTACTGAGACAGGGAAGCTCTCAGTAATGATTACATACCATGAGCCGCACTGCTCACACACTGTATAAACTGCAGCAGCAGGTGTAGATACTGCGGCTCTGTCCCACTGAAGTCTATGGAGCAGCACTGCAGTATCTACACCCCCTGCTACAGTTTGTAAGGCAAATGATCAGTGTGGCTCACGGTATGTAAATATTACCAAAAGACGCGCTGTCTCGGTACAGCAGATCTACAGGGATCCCTGGTTATCAGACCTCAGCAGATCAAATATTGATGGCATGTCCTAAGGATAAGACATCAATAGTACAAACTGGATAACCCCTTTAAAATGGAGTTCAATAATCCAGAAATTATAATAATCCAGTTATTGTTAATTGCAGAATAATCTGTAATCTCCAAATGCCAGAAGATTTAGTAGATTGATAACCAGAACAAGGGGTCAATATATGCAGCAAAGACATGTGCATGTACCCTGCATGGCTAAGTATGGAATCCCTAGGGTCCATGTTATAGGCACGCAAGCCATCTGTTACCATATGGTGCCTCCTTGAGTTATCCTAGTCTTTCATGGCAGCAATGTGATGTAACACGCCATGTTCCATATGAATCTGCAAGAAAAATTTCTGTGTGCTGTTATATAAACCCCAATACTACCTTTCAATAGATGGCGCTATAGGCACAACTTTATTTTTTATTAACATACGTTTTCCCCAGAGGAGCATTGCCTGACCTTATGCCTTCAAGACATTCTCCATAAGAAGAAACATTACCCCAGACATAAAGTCCAAGGCACACTGAGGTATAGTATGGCTCCATGGCAGTGTATAGGCACCACAGCATCTGTACAGTTATAGGAAGAGCAGAGGTAGAACAGAAGACCCCATATTGGTAGGTATAGGCCCTGTGATAGGTTTTACATTAAGCATACCTAGAAATGACGTTTTTTACATATAGCACAGATCCGTGTATTACACAGCTAGCGCATAGATTTCAATGGTAATGCTATTTTTCACCTGTGGGGGCACTGCAGGAAAACTGAACACTTACTGCCAAGTTCCTTGACAGTACGGATTACTGCTTTGGGGCCCAACAATCAAGGGGACCCATTTCTATTTAGACCAATGGTGCAGTTAATGAGAACTACTGTGGAAAGAGATGCGGAAAACCAAATATACCTCTATTACTTTACTGGGACTTCATAATGCCTGCATGTGACATCATTATAATTCCCGCTGTGCTATGATGCCATAGTGGGCATTATTCCTGTATTGTGACATCACTGTGTACATTATCTCTGTTCTATGATGTCATAGTGGGCATTATCTATTTGCTGTGACATCACTGTGTGCATTATCCCTGTACTGTAACATCACTGTGTACATTATTCCTGTACTGGGACATCACTGTGTGCATTATTATTGTTCTGTGACATCACTGTGTGTATTATTACTGTACTGTGACATCACTGTGTTTATTATCCCTATACTGTGACATCACTGTGTTTATTATATCTGCACTGTGACATCACTGTATTTATTATCTCTACACTGTGACATCACTGTGTTCATTATCCCTGTACTGTGACATCACTGTGTTTATTATCTCTGTACTGTTATATCACTGTATTTATTATCTCTGTACTGTGACATCACTGTGTTTATTATCCCTGTACTGTGACATCACTGTGTTTATTATCTCTGTACTGTGACATCACTGTGTATATTATCCCTGTTCTGTGACATCACTATGTTTATTATCCCTGTACTGTGACATCACTGCGTATATTATGCCTGTACTGTCACATCACTGTATTTATTATCTCTGTACTGTGACATCACTGTGTTTATTATCCCTGTGCTGAGACATCACTGTGTTTATTATCCCTGTGCTGTGACATCACTGTGTATATTATCCCTATACTGTGACATCACTGTGTGCATTATTTCTGTACTATGACAACAGTATGTTTATTATTGCTGTACTGTGACATCACTGTGTTTATTATCCCTGTGCTGTGACATCACTGTGTATATTATCCCTATACTGTGACATCACTGTGTGCATTATTTCTGTACTATGACAACAGTATGTTTATTATTGCTGTACTGTGACATCACTGTGTTTATTATCCCTGTACTGTGACATCACTGTGTATATTATCCCTATACTGTGACATCACTGTGTGCATTATTTCTGTACTATGACAACAGTATGTTTATTATTGCTGTACTGTGACATCACTGTGTATATTATCCCTGTTCTGTGACATCACTGTGTATATTATCCCTGTTCTGTGACATCACTGTGAGTATTATCCCTGTACTGTGACATCACTATATATATTTTACCCCTGTATGACCAAAATAATCATGCACTTCAAGTTCTGAACTTGCCGCTTAAGGTTGTCATGGTAGAATGGGGTCCCATTAAAATTTTTGTTATGGGGCCCCATGGTTACTTGTTATTTTTAGGCTATGAAGGATCTGGAGAAATCTTTCCTATGATTGTTCAATAATCCAGTATTTTAGAATCTGACTTTCATCAGGTCCCATTATTGCTGTATTAAATGCATCGTACCGTACCTGATCATAACACCAGAATGGATTGCTAAATGGATAAAAGTAAAATTCACAAGATTTACCAACTACCCAAGGGTTTTAACAATACCCACATGATTACAATGAGAAAACTCTCAGCTTCCAGAATATTGTGGCCTTGAATGATTTGCAAATGAGAAGGAGGTAATCACCGAACCATTGTTGCAGTGCTGTAACATAAGCTCGGGACAGCTCATCAGGGACACTTGGCTACTGAGCCAGTGCATTTCCAGATATAAAGTGTCTATACATAGAAGCCATCAGCCCCCTTATATAAATACTGCATTACGGCTAATAAAAAATCACCGCTATCCCAAACTTTCCAAGTGCCAAATTCAATCAGCTTGTTCTTCATTGAGACTTCTGCAAGGCTCGTATAAATACCTACAGTACATATGGGAAGTCATGTGTCCCTTATTATAACACCAAATAGCACTTATAGGGGTTGTCCTAAAATGTATTTCTTATATATGTCAATTAGTCATATAATGAATGGGCGTCTATGTGTCGGGACTCCCATCAGTGCCAGGAATGGATGGTCCAGTGTTGCTGACATTAAGTGAGTGGCCGTTGGATGTTTTTGTATCATCCATTTATTTCCATAGGGGTTGGTCTGCACATAGGTGGCCATTGACCATTGGTGCATACCGTGGTACATAAGGGGCAGTTTTATATTTAGAACTTCCCCCTTGCTGACCCTGGCCTGGCACTCTTGTATGAATCAGAAGAGACATGGTCTGGTAACCAATGAGCGCTTCCATCAGTAGTGGTTACTGGCAAGATCCATGGAGTGAGTGGTAAGTCCGATCTCAGTATTCTTGGATCCTAGGACTCTGCTTCTTCTGTGCTCCGGCATCGCTCTGACGTAGGCACCAGGACCAGAGAAGGAGCAGGCAGTCCTAAGAGCAGTGAGTACTGATAGTCGTACTCATTCCTCACCCCCACACCGCGTCAGGGCAGTGGGGACATTATAAAGAGTGGGACCTGGAAACAGTATACCATGTTGGACCTGAGGACAATGTACTGCATAGGATAGTCCACTTGTGATACACCCCACCATGATATGGCGCGCCTCAATATCGCTCCCACTTCCCCCGGGAGCCTCCTATCCATAAAATTCTGTGTATGGCCCTGGAGCCAATTTATGTGATCACTATATAGCATGTGGTACAGCTTACCCGCTCCACTACATAAAGGGGAACTGACCTGAGGGTTATGTCACCCTTCTCTTCAATGATGGATGACATGTGAAGGCAAATGTGTACCAGACCTAATGACCCAGATTGGGGTAAGTATGATGAGATGTCCTATCATGAAATATTGAGGGCTATTTACGGTTTTGCTCTGAGCCTGTCCAGATGTACAGTATGTAGCCTTAAAGACCAAGTAATGCTTGCTGGGAATTAGGTATGCCAACTAACTCTATTCCAGAAAGCTGTGTCTCTGCTGCCACCTATTGGGGGTATTTACCCTGTGATTCTATTTCTGATTCTTTTACATAACTAGGGAATAAACCAAACCAGAATCTTCTCCATAAGGTAAAGTGACCCATCTGTAAACATCAGTTTCAGGGTTCTTGCCCCATTTCAGTGCAGAGCAGGTAACTGGTTGGGTCAGAGGCCTTTGTCGTGGGTCTGCAGTATAATTTTGATAATGCACAGATGTACTGTATACTGCCCCAACTGAGGCCAATGGGTGCAATAGGGTTCCCTCGGTTTGGAAGAATCATCACACCACCCTCCATCCAGAAGATTCCAGAACAGAAGAAGGTGCGATGAACTCAGCAGCACAATTGCAGTGGCAGAAACAAAAAAAACACACAGTGTGGCCAAAAGTCATCAGCAATTCCAATAAAGCATGACAATACACAGAAAAACCCTTTATAGTAGTGTGTAGAAACCGCACATGCACCAAGTGAATGGAAGCCCATCCTGAGTGAGGACCCCACTTAACTATGTGGATGGTGGTGGCTTCTACGACCTTGCATGTACTGTATGCATACAGTATCTATATATTACTGCAAAGGCAATTGCTTTCACTTTCCTTTAAAGGGGATGTCCAGGAATAATAGTAAACTCAGGGGCAGCCAGCGTGGGTGTAAAATAAAAAAAGCCATGTTCACTTATCTCTGCCACTCCATTGTACGGTCCCGGTCCCCTTTCTGTCCAGTGCCGGGACTGTGCTGGCTGCAGAGAGGTCTAACATGACTGCTAAGAACAAGCAATGGCCTTATGTATGCAATTGACGTCACCGATCCCTCAACAACAACCGCTGAGGTCAGTGATTGGTCTCGACGGTCATGTAATCCTTTCTACTATCGGCATGGGAGGGAAAGTGGACAGGGACTGTACAATGGAGTGTCGGGGATAGGTAAGTAAGCAACTTTACTGTTTTACACCCATTCTAGTTACCCCGTTTTCTATATTTCGTGGACAATCCCTTTCAAACTCACCCCAATAACTCAAAAATCTCTATTTTTCGCCCATAAACAAGTTAAATATTTCATTCATATGGTATTGAGTTCCTGCGCCCATTGCCTTACAAAGCACCTTGTTAAAAGACGGCTGTAATTCATCTTAATTCTCGGATTCTCCGCAGAGCCAAATGTTTGTTTTTGGAATCGTTACATTTGGATAAACAGCTTTACAACCATTTCCCAGATTTCTCATTTTTTAGAGGCCATTCCCTATAGAAACCTGCGGTAACGGAGACAAGATGAGATTATTTCATTCACAGTCCAGCACTGGGCCAAGAGACAAAGATCAACTTCCATTACTAGTGACTAACTTCAATTAAAACGTCTAATAATGAAGCCTAATTTTCTGGATCTAATTGTGCGCGGTAGCGGGCGGGAAATGTCCGCCACTCGGATCTTATTGTGTAGAACAGTAGATGTTAACCAATTACAAGGTAAAAACGGATTCATTAAATCAGGTTGATGATCAAATCGTCCATAAAGTGGGTTAATGTCTCAGAACCGCTGAGTAAAAATGACAATCCTTGAAAACCGCCCTTGAGGCGGTAGATGACAGAACGCAGCAGCCATATTCTCCGGTGGCCCGTAGAAAAGCGGAGGTGAATTTTAACTTTCTTTCCATTGTGTTAGAATGAGAAAAGCTGCTTCATTATTTCACAATTTAGTTACATGAAGCAAAAAAAGGTTAATTGAAAATGTCCGTATTGTAAGATGGAAGATGGCGCTGCCGAGGCCTTGTAGGAGCGGATCATTATAATAATGGATCTCAGTTTTAATTAATTTGGTTTTCTTTTTGGCATTATAGATCACACAGTTATCTACCTGCGCAGCTCGCACCTGGTCACCAACAAAGACAGGAGGCTTAAGAAGCATGACAAAGAAGGGGCTACCCACGAGAGAGCAAGTTATCCCTAGGAGATAACTTGCCGACCGGAGGTGGTCCCCAACTGGTCACAAGAATGGGGGTTCCTTGTACCCCTGTATGAATGTACCCCTGCGTATTTTGCAGCACTCCTATAGAAATGAATGGAGCAGAAACATGCTTACTCTACCACTGCTCCATTCAGATGAGTGAGGGTCCCAATAGTGCAACCCGCACTAATCTGCAACTTATCCCCTATCCTGTGCATAGGAGATAAAGGAGATCTCCAGGGAGTTTTATTCTGCTTATTTTCTCCAAGAATTTTTTCATGCTTGACTTGGGAATTCTGGGCTCGTCTAACCCTGTGTCATGTGATCGGAACCAGGGGTTCCCCCCGAGCTTCTTCTTTGTTCTCGAAGGAGATATGGCACCATCAGAGATATCTGGCAGCAATTTACTCCACTCTCCCCATTGATGACTAGTGTTTGGTGAACCTCACAAGATTCATCTTGTGAATATTCGGAAGGTTCACCCAGGAGTTTTATTTCAGGCCTCAGATGCCTACTGAATAAGGTGAGCCCAGGAGAGGTGAGTAAAACTCACTTATTATACTACTCACTTATTATACTACTTATACTATGAGTTTAATAGTGGTTCACAGGTGACAAACTCCAAAAATTTAGGGTGTGGCAAAATCCCAAATTTTTGTAAAATTTGTAACAAACCTGACTTGTTACAAACTGGTTCGCTCATCCCTATTGTTAACACATCTAACAGTCCTCACATGGTCACATCGCATGAGTGGTAAATACCATCATTCCCATTTGTCCTTAGGAATAAAAAAAGAATCATGTTTACTATAGATAGTTTCCAAAAAGTTGCCTAGGGAATATTGTTTTTCCTCTTTTGCATGTAGTGGTTGGACTACAATAAATTTGCTAACACATGGGATGTGTGGAGTGAATCATTAACTCTTTGATTTCCATCAAGTCATGATTGATTTTCATCAAGTGCATTACCAAGCAGAGTGACCTACAGTGGTAACATGAAGCTCCTGAACCCCAAGATGACCCTCAACTAGGACATGTCATATATAGTAGCGGTCTTCTCCTTTGGGGTACACGAAGCCTCCAGGACCCAGGTGTGAACCCAGACTGTTAATCTGACCCAGGTATGTTCCAGGCATTGCAGATCACAGACTGACTGTACCTCCGATACCACATCAGATTTTTGGTGTAATACCCTTAAGTAAATCAGTGTAGTAAAATAATGACAAGATGTTGTTTTCTGCCACAGGTGTGAATTGCACATTTAAAGTGTTAAGTCTGAATACTTGTCACCTCCTCCAGAATAAGACTTGAAGCTGGAAATACTGGCGCTGTTGCCAGGAGAACTCCTCAGTTCTATCTTTGTTCTTGGAGAAGTTCAAGAGGAAGTACAGAGGGGAGATACCGGTGATGAGTAAGCCTAAGAGATCACGGATAATCTACTATTATATCTAGACACCCTAGGATAAGTTTTTACTTATGTATTCCAAAAATATGTTGCACATGTATACACACTTTTGCAATTGGTTAAACAGAAGACAACAAAAAACAATGTCAAAAATGTTTTTCCAATGACTTTTCATTGTTTTTTGTTGCCTTCTGTGATAAGATATCGCGCTGCAGCAGTTTAACCAATTGCAAAAGTTCTGGTTAACTTTGTTACATCTGTATATGCACTAGTAAGTAAAAACCTGCCAATATGCTAAATTCACAAATAGATACAAATTCACACACACACACACACACACACACACACACACACACACATATGCATCCACTCTGTAGTAAATTTTTCACCTGCCTCTTTTTCAGTGTCTTCATATCAGATAGGAGCCCATTGTGCCAACCACGGTGCTCCAGCCAGTGTTGCACCATGACCTCCCTAATAAGTGACTGCCACAGTCAGGGGTATAACAAATAAACATGGGGACCCTCTCCACCATGGCCACCTTCAACAGCAATGAAAAGCTCAACATTGCTTTGGTTTATATATTACACAGAAATAATATAATAAATAATAATAATAATAAAGTAATGCGATAATGCACACAGTGAAGTTATAGCAAGTGGATATTGCACAGTGGCATCACTATAGTGGGATAATATGACACAGTGCTGTCACAGTACCAGGATAATTCCCACAGTGATGTCATAGTACAGGGATAATGCTCAAAGTCATGTCACATAATATTCACAGTGATCTTACAGTATAAGAATAATGTACACAGTGATGTCACTGTATAGGGATAATGCTCTCAGTGGTGTCATAGTATCAGGATAATTCCCACAGTGATGTCACAGTACAGGGACAATGTATACGGCGTCATCATAATGCAGGGATAATAAACACATTAATGTCATAGTACAGAAATAATGCACACAGTGATGTCACAGTACAGGGATAATACACACAGTGATGTCACAGCATAGAGATAATAAACACAGTGATGTCACAGTACAGGGATAATATACACAGTGATGTCACAGTACAGGGATAATAAACACAGTAATGTCACAGTACAGGGACAATGTATACAGTGACATAATGCAGGGATAATAAACACATTAATGTCATAGTACAGAACTAATGCACGCAGTGATGTCACGGAACAGGACTGATGCTCACATTGATATTACAGTACTGGGATAATGCAGGAAGTCACTTTACACTAGGTCACTAGGTTCACACTAGAATTCGGCTCTCTGTTGTTCAGGTCCACATGGGGACGCTTAAAAAGCGGCCACCCGTGTACCCCTGTGGACCCCATAGACTACAATGGGGTCTCCTACGGAGACTCCAAAGCAGATGTGAACCTAGACTTTTTTGTGTTTTTCACCTTATAGTCTGAGACTGTAGCACTCAACTATACTGTCATGAGGAACAATAGAAACTCCAAACCCTGCAGTATAATAAGCGGAGGCCCCCGGTGTGGTAAAATACATAATACTCATACTTACCTTCCTTCTGGGAACGTACATCAGACGCTGTAAGGGAGATCAAGAGAGATTAGGGAAGATGAGTACCAGTATTTTTAGTTTTACCACAGCACCCCGGGCCTCCACTTATACCCACAGTCTGAAGGGGAGTTATACACTGAACCCTGGAGTATAATAAAAGCACTTTAGATTTTGTATTTGCAAAAAACTAAACTGTTGAGGGAACCTTTTGAAAACTCGCAAAAACAAATTCCATGACATTTGCCCGTCTTTACCTTTAACTACCCAGTTAAAAAAGTTATGGCTGTGTCAACATAAAATATAGTGTTTAAAATATGAGCATAACCCACAGCAAGGACCCACGGGCTATAGCTTATACAGTGCTGGCCAAAAGTATTGGCACCCCTGCAATTCTGTCAGATAATACTCAATTTCTTCCAGAAAATGATTGCAATCACAAATGCTTTGGTAATAATATCTTCATTTATTTTGCTTGCAATGAAAAAACACAAAAGAGAATGAAAAAAAAAAAAGTCAAATCATTGATCATTTTACACAAAACTCCAAAAATGGGCCGGACAAAAGTATTGGCACCCTCAGCCTAATACTTGGTAGCACAACCTTTAGACAAAATAACTGCGAACAACCGCTTCCGGTAACCATCAATGAGTTTCTTACAATGCTCTGCTGGAATTTTAGACCATTCTTCTTTGGCAAATTTCTCCAGGTCCCTGAGATGTGAAGGGCGCCTTCTCCAAACTGCCATTTTGAGATCCCTCCACAGGTGTTCTATGGGATTCAGGTCTGGACTCATTGCTGGCCACTTTAGAAGTCTCCAGTGCTTTCTCTCAAACCATTTTCTAGTGCTTTTTGAAGTGTGTTTTGGGTCATTGTCCTGCTGGAAGACCCATGACCTCTGAGGGAGACCCAGCTTTCTCACACTGGGCCCTACATTATGCTGCAAAATTTGTTGGTAGTCTTCAGACTTCATAATGCCATGCACACGGTCAAGCAGTCCAGTGCCAGAGGCAGCAAAGCAACCCCAAAACATCAGGGAACCTCCGCCATGTTTGACTGTAGGGACCGTGTTCTTTTCTTTGAAGGCCTCTTTTTTTTTTCCTGTAAACTCTATGTTGATGCCTTTTCCCAAAAAGCTCTACTTTTGTCTCATCTGACCAGAGAACATTCTTCCAAAAAGTTTTTGGCTTTCTCAGGTAAGTTTTGGCAAACTCCAGCCTGGCTTTTTTATGTCTCTGGGTCAGAAGTGGGGTCTTCCTGGGTATCCTACCATAGAGTCCCTTTTCATTCAGACGCCGACGGATAGTACGGGTTGACACTGTTGTACCCTCGGACTGCAGGGCAGCTAGAACTTGTTTGGATGTTAGTCGAGGTTCTTTAGCCACCATCCGCACAATCTTTCGTTGAAATCTCTCGTCAATTTTTCTTTTCCGTCCACATCTAGGGAGGTTAGCCACAGCGCCATGGGCTTTAAACTTCTTGATGACACTGCGCAGGGTAGACACAGGAACATTCAGGTCTTTGGAGATGGACTTGTAGCCTTGAGATTGCTCATGCTTCCTCACAATTTTGCTTCTCAAGTCCTCAGACAGTTCTTTGGTCTTCTTTCTTTTCTCCATGCTCAATGTGGTACACACAAGGACACAGGACAGAGGTTGAGTCAACTTTAATCCATTTCAACTGGCTGCAAGTGTGATTTAGTTATTGCCACCACCTGTTATGTGCCACAGGGAAGTAACAGGTGCTGTTAATTACACAAATTAGAGAAGCATCATATGATTTTTCAAAGGGTGCCCATACTTTTGTCCACCCCCTTTTTTATGTTTGGTGTGGAATTATATCCAATTTGGCTTTTTGACAATTCTTTTTGTGGTTTTCCATTGAAGACAAATTAAATGAGATTATTATTACCAAAGCATTTGTGATTGCAATCATTTTCTGGAAGAAATTGAGTATTATCTGACAGAATTGCAGGGGTGCCAATACTTTTGGCCAGCACTGTACATTCTGACAATGGCCCAAAGATATTTGATCCCTGAGGACTTATCAAAACCTGGGGGCACATATTATACAACTAGACAGTGAACAACTAGAGGGAATGTTCCCAGTTTCACCAGAATTTCCCTAAAATTTTAGGATGTCTTTTTCATTGGGATCAAAAACTACGTATGTAACCAAACCAAAAGAAGAAACTGGTAACACTTGGAGACGGAGACTATGATTTTTTTTTTTTTTTTTTTACCCTGAAGAAACCGTATAAAAAGCTAAACATGCCTTTGAAATTAAAATAACTCAATGCCCCTTGTAATAAAGAAAGGAAATGTTAGACTCTTGGAGTTGATGAAAGATTGCCTGACAAATAGAGATGTCCTGTCCCGCCTCAATCCCACTGACCTTAATTTGCACTTGATTTATATAGAATTGAGAAGCTCTCCATTTGCATTTCCATTACACTCTGCACATTTACATATTAAGAGAGCCAATTAGTTTGCTAAATGTAATACAAAATGTTCTGTCAAGTGCAAATGACTGACCACAAAGCCTGGATAGACTTGTCCAATGCAGTTTATGGAATTACATGTACAGAAACCTTGGACAACTACAAGTTCTGGAGAACAAACTCATTGATATGACTCTAAGATCCTCCATAGGACTACTCATTTCCATAATTGCCCAAATTCTAATGATGCTAAATTTTTCTAACAAAGCCTTTCCCCACTGCTCCATTTTTTGTGTGTGTTATGCCCCCTTTGTGACGTGAGCACCGGGAGATTTGCCCACTCTTCTGGGGCTTTGGTAGGTTACGACTCTTTTCAAGAGCTAGGAGTGTTGGCAAGTATCCAGTATTAAGACGTTTCTTGGGCCCACCAGATAAAATGATCCTGTGGACCCACTCTCCAACAATCCCTAGGAAATAGACCTTATGACCTTCATATTTTAGTGCCTTCTGCGGAACAATTATGTTCGAGCCTGGGTCTTCCGGAGGGTCCTCTGGTGGGCCAATCCAACCTCACAAGTATCCTTATTTCCCATACAAAATCCAGTATATCATTAGACCTGATAGATGCAAAGAGTCCTCAAACAGAGACCATACAAAACAGGAATCATAAGCGGGTCATTCACCCTAAATCGATGGTGTTCTTTTTTATTCCTTTTTCCTCCAAATGTAACAATAGTCATTATGGCCAAGCCTGAGAACACCATCCCAACTGTGAAACACAGGGGTGGCAGCATCATGTTGTGGGGTATTTTTGCTGCAGGAGGGACTGGTGCACTTCACAAAATAGATGGCATCATGAGGAAAGAACATTATGTGGCAATACTAAAACAACATCTCAAGACATCATCCAGGAAGTTAAAGCTTGGGCGCAAATGAGTCTTCCAAATGGACAATGACCCGAAGCAACTGCCAAACTGGTTACACAGTGGCTTAAGGATAACAAAAGTCAATGTTATGGAGTAGCCATCACAAAGCCCTGATCTCAATCCTATTGAAAATTTATGGGCAAAGCAGAAAAAGGCAGGTGCGAGCAAGGCGGCCTCCAAACATGGCTCAGTGACACCAGTTCTGTCAGGAGGAATGGGCCCAAATTCCCACCAACTATTGTGAGAAGCTTGTGGAAGGAGATCCAAAACGTCTGACCCAAGTCATACAGTATAAGGACAATGGCACCAAATACTAATCAAATGTATGTAAACTTTTGACTTTGCAGAAAGTCATAAAAATACCTTAAACAATTCTCTCTCTCTCATTATTCTGGCATTTGGCAAATATAAATAATTTTGGTAATCCTAATTGACCTAAAACAGGAAAGGTTTATTCTGATGTCATGTCAGATAGTGAGAAAAACATCCATATGTGTCTTTTTATATAGTGTATGTAAACATCTGGTTTCAACTATATTGACTGGTCAGCTTGTTCCACCATAATTGGGTTTGGCCAACCTTTATCTAATGTGTATGGTGCTTTAAGCTGAAAAACTACAGTAAATAGTCTGATACATTGCAGCAAACTGACTGCTGTAGTTAGCTCACAGAGCATTATCTTGGCATTGTAGAAGGTTGCTTTGGTACTGAAGATAACTATATACCAACAGTCTCCAAATGGACCTCCTCTTACTGATGGAAAAAATGCAATCCCAGCATTTTCTCACAGGCTGAACGCTGTAGTCTTGCTGGAGAGCCACAGATTGTTGACCACAGCTATCATAAAAACTAGCGCATCCACCTGGACCAAGACAATATTTTTTGTTCCGTACTTACGCTTTCCTTTTGCGTAATGTTTTATTAAAAAAAAAGTTCACTGCCTAATTGGCGGAGATGCCTGGCAACAAAAATGTTGGGGGATCCCTTCCGTGTAGCAGTGTCTTATAGAACAGGCCACTTTACATTACACATAAACATTAGGTAATTGTTGGCAGATCCCGCTGACATCAACAGGATTAACCATCACTTTATGTGTGGCCGAGGCCCCGAGGTGGTGAAGTCCCTAGGCACATGTACTTTTTGATAAACCTAAAGCTCATCTGGCAGGAACATGAGGAAATAAGGATTTAGACGTGTATCAATATGTGGAACGGATACCAAGATTTCACAGGAAATGACCCTTGACCTTGTCATCCATAACGTAAGAGATGAGACTGTCATGAGTAATGACCTTCCAGGCTATTTCCTGTGCTGGAGCTTTGAACGTAATCCCCTAATAGTTCTAATAACCAGATGTAAGAAATTCTCCCTCTGAGACTACACGGAGAGTTTAGTATTATGGAAAGTGGCTCCGAACCATCTAGGAAAAAGACGAGCTGGAGTATTTTTATTTTAGAGTTAGGTCTTCCTGCTGGAGTTTTCCTTTATGGATATGTTTATACTTGGTATCCCCGTAATGACCAACCATCTGTGCTTTTATGGTGGCCATTATTAACGTCATGTCTATTTTACTAAATTATGTATCCCGATACACAGAAATCTGCTCCATTGGTCAAGCAGTCAGGAATGGTCAAAACTGGGCCACACACATTAGATTTTTATCAGGCAAAATAGTCGATTTTGGCCATTTCAGTCAATATCTTTGTTGAGCATGATCGGCCAAATCAGCCGGGAGATCCTCAGCCACTTTTTGCAGACTCACTGGGGCCATTTTTTTGACACACAAGATCTCAAAAAGTTATAAATATTTGTGCAATTCAGGATTTTTGTGCAATAACTTTCAACTTTTTTATGTTTCGTGCTGCCCTCTCCACTTTGCGTGGTGAAGGGTGTGGCCGTGCCACAATAGCTGGCAGATTACTGATGTAAATCATCCCTGAAATCTATGCCAGCCACGTGCAGGGGATATGAAGACTGGCAATGAAAAAATCTGCCCCAGCAATGCCAATTTGCACAGAATTTATGGCGTTTATATTGATTTCGAGCATGTACCGTATGTATTCTTGGTGATAAGGTGTGTTGATCTTCTTTATAATAATGGTTAAAGTTGGGATAATGTTTGATTTCCAGTTGAAGGCTAGGGCTGATAAAATTATATGGAAAAGTAAGGCTCTGTTGGGTTCAATAGTCTGTATAATCTGTATCTTAAAAAAGATAATTTAATTTGATTTGTAATATCTAATTAACAGAATTCTGGAAATTTATAAGGTCTTCTGATGTTGCCTGTATCTACCTATTAAAACAATAAAAAATATTGAAACAGAAAAAAATCTGCCCCACTGTGCTTTGTTTATTTTTAACAACTAAACTATCCCTGGATCGGGCAGTTTAGGTTAGGTTCACTTCTGTGCCGGAGACTCTGGCAAAGAAACCGCCAAAAATCGACAGAGAGACAAATCCTGCATGGAGAACTTTTCTCTATGCTAGTTTGAGTATAAAAACCCAATAGACATCAGGCAGAACCCATTATTGCCTATGGGTTCCGTTTATGATCCCCCAGCAAACACCGAATGACAGAGACCCATGTGCAGATGTGAACCTAACCTGACTGGCTAATTTTGATGGAGGGATCACTAGGATGAATGATCAGATGTCTATATGACATAGCAGGCCAATATCTAATGTGTATGGCCAGCTTTAGGGTGGGTCTTCTACTCACACCTTCCTATGGTGTATCTATAGCCAAAAACATAGCATATAACACTGTCAGGGCTCAAAGGAACCTATCTATAAAACATAGTGTAGAACACTGCCAGGGCTCCTAGAAACCTATCTATAAAACATAGTGTAGAACACTGTCAGGGCTCCTAGGAACCTATCTATAAAACATAGTGTAGAACACTATCAGGGCTCCTAGGAACCTATCTACAAAACATAGTGTAGAACACTATCAGGGCTCCTAGGAACCAATCTATAAAACATAGCGTAGAACACTGTCAGGGCTCCTAGGAATCTATCTATAAAACATAGTGTATAACACTGTCAGGGCTTCTAGGAACCTATCTATAAAACATAGTGTAGAACACTGTCAGGGCTCCTAGGAACCTATCTATAAAACATAGTGTAGAACACTGTCAGGGCTCCTAGGAAACTATCTATAAAACATAGTGTATAACACTGTCAGGGCTTCTAGGAACCTATCTATAAAACATAGTGTAGAACACTGTCAGGGCTCCTAGGAACCTATCTATAAAACATAGTGTATAACACTGTCAGGGCTCCTAGGAACCTATCTATAAAACATAGTATATAACACTGTCAGGACTCCTAGGAACCTATCTATAAAACAGTGTAGAACACTGTCAGGGCTCCTAGGAAGCTATCTATAAAACACAGTGTATAACACTGTCAGGGCTCCTAGGAACCTATCTATAAAACATAGTGTAGAACACTGTCAGGGCTCCTAGGAACCTATCTATAAAACATAGTATATAACACTGTCAGGACTCCTAGGAACCTATGTATAAAACAGTGTAGAACACTGTCAGGGCTCCTAGGAAGCTATCTATAAAACATAGTGTATAACACTGTCAGGGCTCCTAGGAACCTATCTATAAAACATAGTGTAGAATACTGTCAGGGCTCCTAGGAACCTATCTATAAAACATAGTGTATAACACTGTCAGGGCTCCTAGGAACCTATCTATAAAACATAGTGTATAACACTGTCAGGGCTCCTAGTAACCTATCTATAAAACATAGTGTATAACACTGTCAGGGCTCCTAGGAATCTATCTATAAAACATAGTGTATAACACTGTCAGGGCTCCTAGTAACCTATCTATAAAACATAGTGTAGAACACTGTCAGGGCTCCTAGGAACCTATCTATAAAACATAATGTAGAACACTGTCAGGGCTCCTAGGAACCTATCTATAAAACATAATGTAGAACACTGTCAGGGCTCCTAGGAACCTATCTATAAAACATAGTATAGAACATTCTTAGTGCTCCTATCTATCCAATTTCTTGCTCTCTACGGCAAACACAGCCAAAGTTATGTTAAAGTGAAAGTGACATTATTATACTATGTCATCTCTTCAGACCTCAGAGTATGATGTGGCCCAATCTCAGGCCTCAGTGGGGGACCCAGGATGCATGACATCACCAGGAGAGTGCCAGATGCTGCAAGGAGACCCAAAAGAGGTGATGGAAAGGAGAGTATAAATGTTTTTTAATTGTTTTTCCCCTCCCCTGGGTCTCCACCTATTTGGGGTCTGAAGAGACCCCAGTCTATAATAATTTACAGCAATGCATGTCGCAACAGCCATTTTAGTTTATCAGAGAGAAATTGTGCACATCTCTGGTCATCACAATTGGAGTCTTCAGCCTGGAAAAGGACAGATATTTTATGCAAGCAGCCAATACTTCCCACTGTATGGACGATTTTCCATGGGACACATTACTCATATGGCGGTTCACAACACCTGTTTCCTGACTAGTTTCTCTACCTCATGAAATGCTAAGAGCTGTCGCTGTAAAGGAAAATTTCACTTGTATGAATGACTATGCTGTATGATTCCTGTATTCTTCAGCAGTGCCCTATGGAGTACAGTAAAGAGGCCATGGCGTGTGGCACCAATGGGGTCTCCCATTGCCATCGTACTTCTTGCTGCATTTAGCTTTACAATGTGTTTATGCTATAGAACTGAGGATATAAACCTTTAGATAGGAAACCACTCTCTATGTCCTCCATATGTACTAATAGAACATATGCACAGTGTCTTATGAACATACTTGCCAATTTTTTCAGGGGTTTTTGGGGTAGGTTTGGTGCATGTAGTACAAAAAAAAAAATATGCATAGCCACATCCTCTTTTACAATTCCACCATTTCGGGGGGTGTCATGCCCCTTTTTGGGACATGACATGCCCCCCCATTTGTGACATGGGCACAAAATGTGCCGGCCACACCCCTTTGTGACATGAACGAGATTAGCCTTGGAAAGCCTTGGAAGTTCTGCGGCTGCATCAGCTACGGAATCCGCGGGAATAAAACAGGACGCTTATTTTTTCAGGAATCCGTCTCAAAATCTGCACCAAATTCCTCCATGTGAACTTACTCTTAGGAATGTGCAACCTGTGCAGTTTCCCAAAGCTTTATTTAGGCCTTATTTACACGACCATGTGATGGCTATTTTTGTAATAGACGTCTCACGGCCGTTTTGAGACCGTATTGATTTCTAAGTATTGATTCACATGTCTGTTTTTTTGACTGACTGTTTTCACATCCGTCAAAAAACTTACATGTCCTGTTCGTATATACATAGACCCGATAGATATCAATGAATCCAGATGTAAAACTGGTTGACGTCTGTAATAAGTATGTTGGGTCACAAAATGTCTTGTGCATAAGGCCTGATGGGGATGGATCCATCCTATGACTGAAACAAGCGGACCTTGATGGGCCCCACGTACTATAATGGGATCCGTCAGCTATATGGTATAATGGCCGTCATTTTGCCAGACATTTGCAAAGGCGGCTCCTCCAATGCAGATGTATATACAGCCTAACACATACCTTGTACTATTTCTGCAGTGTACGCCCTATAGTACTGTTATTTGGGCAACTCTTTGGCATTGTTATTTGGGCTCCATACAATATACGGCTATATGGTTTGTTGTAGGTATGCATACACTATTTGACCATATGGGGGGAGAACAGACAAGACCGCACACAGAACCCACCAATATTTACTGCAAACGTGATATAGTATTTGTATAGTGAGATATTTATCTGATAATCCAGAATCTTCGATAAACTGATGTCCTATTAAGGCCAGATTAAAGGTATTTCAGCGAGTTGTCCATTTTTGTGGTTTACTAGTAAATACCATTCACAGCACACCGTATATACATCTGTCACTAGCCTATACAGACAGACACCATACTGCACTGTGTATACAGCTGTCAGCCAAAATGTCCACCAGCTGGTCCTCCAGTCCGTCTCCCGCTGTGTACACCAGGGCGCTCTGCTTCTTCTGTGTCCGATATCAGATTGGGTGCCAGTCTTAAGAACTATGCTCAACCCATTGCTATATCGCTGGAATCCCTTTAATCCGATAATCCAGAAAGTCTGATAATTCAGATAGTCTGATCATGTAGAAATATGGGCTGAGCAGAAAATATCTGAGACTAAGACTATGTTCACATCTGTGTCAGACTCTCCATTCAGAGCCTTCGCCGCCGAGTCCGACAGACCAGAAGAATGGACAAACTGATGCAGAGGTGAATGTAGCGCAAACTGAGCTTTTTCTATACGCTCCCAGAGGACCCCTTTAACTCCATGCCCCATAATACGGTATCTAAACCCAATACCAATCCTATACTAAAGTCCCGAGCCTCACATTTAAATACAGCAAACTTATTTCTACTCTTACGTTACTCTTGCACCTACAGATGTAGCAGAGCTGAATTTGTCATTTTACTCTTCTTTGCACATTGTGCTTATTGTCTAAGTTACTATAACAAAGTTGATTTACTTTCAATGCTATGTAAAACCACAGAGAATAGCGCCAAATAACAAACTCATCCTATCTACATCTGCCTTACATCACGGCCTCATCTGCGTCCAATGAGCAGAATTTTCACATTATTAGAAGATCTTTCGTCAATATTCAAGTTCATCCAAATCCACGAGGTCTGCGCTCTCCATAGGGCGGAAGCGCAAACCACAGATGTAGCAGAGCTGAGGTTGTCTGAGGTCAAAGAGCTACGCTTTTCCTTTTTGCATTATACAGAGAGCTGACAGATTCAGCTCTGCTACATCTATAAGTTCATTAACAAAGTGCTGAGGACTTACCTGTGCCGAAAGCTGATAGCAACAGCGCTGTCCGCAGACTCGTGTGGCTGGATGTCCTAGTTATGTCCATCCAAACTTTGGAGGCAGCAAGTTTTTGGGGGGATGAAGGCACGGCGTGCGAATCCAAGCTGGAGTCAACGTCATATAATGCACAATCTAGTTGTGGGGATGTGATTGTGTCCTTGTCACCGGCAGCCTCCTCCATGCAGAGCTGTGAAGCTGTTGTGTCCCCCCCACAGATTCTCTTTGTGTGTGTGAGAATTCCCTACTCCTTCCTCTTGTATTCCAATAGCTTTTCCTGATGCCTCCATTCTCAGATTTCACATTTCTGCTCGGTGGGTGGCAAGTGTTTTTTTTTTTTTTCCCCCTTTAAAGATACAGCTCTGTGTGTGATATCCTCCAGGCGCCTCCATTTCTCTTCTAAAAAAACTTAAGAACATTTCCTTATCTCCGAAGAAAACATGACAAATATATTAAAGCTCTTCCGTGAATTTTGATCTGTAACCAATTGGTAATTTATATTTTTTTTCAATAATAAAATGTTTTAGTTGTTTGAATTTTTTTATAAAAAGTTTTTGAAATTGTTGATTTTTTTTTTTTTTTTATGTAAACATTTTTTTTTTTCATTTTAGTTTCGGTGGGGGCATTCAGGCCCCCACCAGATATTTCTCCTCTAGCCATAGGATAGTACATAAATAGACTAGATATAGATAACAGATAAATATTCTTTGTAGCATAACCCCTTTCATTTTTGGAAGCTTTGTTGAATTTAACCCCTTCCCACCATAGGAATTTTACAATTTTTGTTTTTGACTCCCCACCTCCCAAACCCCATAATTTTATAGCTTTCTGTTCACAGAGCCATTTGAGGACTTAATCTTTGTCGGACAAATTATTCTTCATAATGGTACCATTTATTATTCTTCACAATGTCCTGGGAAGCTGGAAAAAAATTCAGAATGGGGTGGAATTGGAGAAAAAGTGCATTTGTGCGACTTTCTTAAAGGCCTTGTTTCTATGGCGTCATGACATGTCACCTGTATTCTATGTTACAGTACAATTCCGGGGATACCAAATTTATATAGTTTTATTTACATTTTAACCCCTTAAAAATCTAAAACTTTGCAAAAAAATTTTTTTTTTCTAAAAGTCGCCGTATTTTGACACCCACAACTTTTTTATATTTCCATGTACGGAGATGCATAGGGTGTCTTTTTTTGCAGGCCCAGGTGTACTTTTTTATTTATAACATTTTGGGCAATGTTTTTTGCTTTGATCACTCTTTATTGAAATTTTTATGGGAGGGGAAACAGCGAAAAAACTGCGGTTCAGCACTTTTGATTTTTTTTTCCTTCACCGTACAGGAAAAATGTATTTATAACTTTGCAAACTGGGTGTTTTCAGATACAGGGATACCTAAGGTGTATGTGTTTCATAGTATTTTTTAACTTTTATATGTATTCTAGGGAAAGGGGGTAGTTTGAACTTTTAATTCTTTTTATTTTCTTTTACTTTTTTTTTAAAATTGTATTTATTAGACCCCCTAGGGGTCTTGAATCCCAGGGGGTCTGATTAGTAATGAAATGCATTACAATGCTAATGAATTGCAAAATACCTGCACTTCTGCATAGAGCAGTCTGCAATAGAAGTATATGAATATATGCAATAGAAGCTTTCATGGCAACGGGATGCAACACTGTATCTTGTTCTGGGTGCTGGTGATCGCCAGCATAATGGTGGCGCCACCGGCAAAATGGAGCCTTGGTCAGCTTTGTAGTCAGTCAGTGCCCACACTTCCCCACATTAGTTGGTCAGCAGAGACCCGGAGGCTATGGCGGCCGCTCATCTCTTGAATGTCTGCCATATTTAAATACCCGACATCAGCCGTACTCCACAATATAATACTCCACAGTATAGTAGCTGGAGGCCCAGGGCAGGTAAAAAAAACCAAAAACATTTATACACACCTTCCCTATTTTCTTTTGGGTCTCCTTGCAGCGTCTGGCACTCTCCTGGTGACGTCATGGGCCCGGGGTCCCCACTGAGGCCTAAGGTTGGGCCACATCATGAAGCTCAGCGTGCCCATGTCACCACTGCAGTCCAATCACAGCCCTCAGCTGGATGCCACGAGGAGGCCCATAAGAGGTGAGGGAAAATGACTATGAATGTTTTTTTTATTTTTGTCACCTCCCCTAAGCCTCCACCTATTATACTCTGGGGACTGAAGAGACCGCAGAGTATAATAAATTCACTTCCGGTTCTATCCAAACTTGTTCGACCTGAAATTAATCAGGTACTCGAGACATACGAACCCCAAACAAAACAAATATTGGGAGGTTTGACCATCTCTACCTCAGAGTATAATAATTCATCGCATTGAAATTTGCGGTGGCCAATTGCCCGGTTTCATTAAAAAACTGAACAATTTGGGATATTCGGGTCAAACATGGATCATGACAAAGGGGGTTGCCCATCTCTACTGAAGACCCATTAGAATTAGGCATGCTTTTGTGTTTTTAGGTGAATTTTGCTGATCCAAACCTCTATACCCCAAGTTGTATACAAACTGTAAATTAGAAGGTATGGCAATGGACTGTCCGTCGGCCGAAATGCTGCGCCTTGGGGTAATAAACTAACATTTAGTGTAGGATTACAGGATATTTTTGGTTTCGCAACATGAAAATGACAACGTTGCACTGGGATATCACAACTAATTGTGAACATGGTCCCGTTGCAACACAGAGCAGAAGGTGGCCACGAAGTGAAATGTCACATAAATGTCACAGTCATAACATTGGCTGTATCAGGAAAGCACTGTTTATTTTAGTCTGAGTAGACTCTGCCAAGAAGTATAGTAATTTCCTACCAATTGGTGAGGGTCAGACCACTAGCACCCGGACATTTGCTAGTCATATACTACCAATGGCTGTGATGACATTAGACCTTATGAAATGAAATTTAGTGCTGATGTTTTGCTCAGTTTCCATTAAAGGCATAGTTAACAACTGGCCCTAATTTCCATAGTCCCAAATTTTCAGAAACAGTCCCAGCACATTTGGCCTAGTCCTGGGTGTGTCTTGCAAATTCCTGCCCCAAAGTGGGAAGTCCAAATTAATATAAGGGTGACCTGGGGATACCAAAGTCTGCTCCCTTCCCTATCCATTATACTAATGCTGATTAGTTTACATGTAATTCTGCCAGGAGTGACTGTAGAATCACAAGAAAATAGCTGAGAAAAGTCCAAGTGAACATAATATAGGAGAACCAGGGACACTAGGCTGCAGATCCGGTTATGATGCAGCTAAAAAGATCCCTTACACAGATAAAGAGATATTTGAGCACATTCAGGAAAGCTGCATACTGCCTATGACTAACATCCCATCATCAATAACACAGGCAGCTTGTCAGAAGTAGATAAACTCTCCTTATACACACTGTGAGCTGTGAGAACCTACAAACTCATCTCTATGCAGTGTACAGTCATGGGCAAAAGTTTTGAGAATGATACAAATATTAATTTTTACAAAGTCTACTGCTTCAGTTTTTCTAATGGCAATTTGCATATACTCCAGAATGTTATAAAGAGTGATCAGCTTAACAGCAATTACTTGCAAAGTCAATATTTGCCTAGAAAATGAACTTTATCCCCCAAAACACATTTCAACATCATTGCAGCCCTGCCTTAAAAGGACCACCTAACATCGTTTCAGTGATTGCTCCATTAACACAGGTGTGGGTGTTGATGAGGACAGGGCTGGAGATCAATCTGTCATGATTAAGTAAGAATGACACCACTGGACACTTTAAAAGGAGGCTGGTGCTTGCCATCATTGTTTCTCTTCTGTTAACCATGGTTATCTCTAAAGAAACATGTGCAGTCATCATTGCACTGCACAAAAATGGCCTAACTGGGAAGAGTATTGCAGCTAGAAAGATTGCACCTCAGTCAACTATCTATCGCATCATCAAGAACTTCAAGGAGAGAGGTTCCATTGGTGCCAAAAAGGCTCCAGGGCGCCCAAGAAAGACCAGCAAGCGGCAGGACCGTCTCTTAAAAGTGTTTCAGCTGCGGGATTGGGCTACCAGCAGTGCAGAGCTTGCTGAGGAATGGCAGCAGGCAGGTGTGAGTGCATCTGCACGCACTGTGAGGCGGAGACTCTTGGAGCAAGGCCTGGTCTAAAGGAGGGCAGCAAAGAAGCCACTTCTCTCCAGAAAAAACATCAGGGACAGACTGATATTCTGTAAAAGGTACAGGGAGTGGACTGCTGAGGACTGGGGGAAAGTCATTTTCTCTGATGAATCCCCTTTTCGATTGTTTGGAACATCTGGAAAACAGCTTATTCGGAGAAGAAGAGGTGAGCGCTACCACCAGTCTTGTCTCATGCCAACTGTAAAGCATCCTGAAACCATTCATGTGTGGGGTTGCTTCTCAGCCAAGGGAATCGGCTCTCTCACAGTCTTGCCTAAAAACACAGCCATGAATAAAGAATGGTACCAGAATGTCCTCCAAGAGCAACTTCTCCCAACCGTCCAAGAGCAGTTTGGCGCTCAACAATGCCTTTTCCAGCATGATGGAGCACCTTGCCATAAAGCAAAGGTGATAACTAAATGGCTCAGGGAACAAAACATAGAGATTTTGGGTCCATGGCCTGGAAACTCCCCAGATCTTAATCCCATTGAGAACTTGTGGTCAATCATCAAGAGACGGGTGGACAAACAAAAAACAACAAATTCAGACAAAATTAAAGCATTGATTCTGCAAGAATGGACTGCTATCAGTCAGGATTTGGTCCAGAAGTTGATTGAGAGCATGCCAGGGAGAATTGCAGAGGTCCTGAAGAAGAAGGGTCAACACTGCAAATATTGACTTGCTGCATTAACTCATTCTAACTGTCAATATAAGCTTCTGTTACTCATAATATGAATGCAATTCTATTTCTGTATATGATAAAAACATCTGACAAACACACATAAAAACCAGAGGGCAGCAGATCATGTGGAAATATAATATTTGTGTCATTCTCAAAACTTTTGGCCATGACTGTACAGGCAGGGAAAGCTGTGTGTAAACATGCAGAATTTGTTAAGAGAGACCTGCCCCTCCACTTACACTCTTGAGCTTGTTGATTTCTGAAGACCTTCCCTAGTAACAGGGAGCGAACAGCCAATTAGCCAGAAGGGCGACACCTAGTGGCAGTAACATTTTTAAGTAAAGTGCATTTTGGTCCATCACATGTTCCATAAAATGAGGCTAAGTTGTATGAAAAGTTAGTGACCATTTAAAGAGGACTTTTCACCACATCCACTAATTCTAGTTCTCAGAATCTGTTAATAGCTCCTGCTCTACTGATTCCAGCACAGTTGGAATTTTCTCTCTAGCCTCTACCATTCCAGAGCAACAAGCGCAGTTAGTTTTGGTACCTGATGTGCTATTTAAGCTCTATAATGTCAGGTGGGCGGTGTCAAGCAGGGGGACGTGATTCAGAGCTCCAATCAGAGGCAGCCAGTGTCAGAGCTCAGACTCACACACCTTGTCTGCTCCTGCCTGACACCGCCCTCCTGACAGTACAGAGCCTAAATAGTATATCAGGTACCACGACTAAAAGCATTGATTGCTCAGGAATGGTGGGGGCTAGAGAAAAAATTTCAACTGTGCCAGAATCAGTGCAGGGGCACCTATTACATGAGGTAAAGAGCTGGACTTGATGAAAGGTCCCCCTTAACTGTAATAATATTTGAGGCCCATGTCTCTGCCCTAAATCACCTTTATTAACTCTTCACCATTCCAAACCACAGTATTACCAACCTTGCATAAATCCTCAGAAACCTTGCATAAATCCTCAGAATATGCAAATTCTGCATTTTCCCATGTAGACCCCAACTCAAAATACATCCCCTTACTCATGAGACACATTCACTCCTAGGGTGCCCAAATATATTATATTAACATTGGCCAAGCCTGACGATTTCTGCCAGACCGCCAGTCCGTCGCTGCTGTCTATGGACAGACATGAAAGGTAGACATTAGTTTTGAGAGAATCTTTGGAGGTTGGAGACCACTTTTCGACAGCTTGATTTTTTTTACACCTTCAATTACTAGTTATTGTAGTGTAAATCAGCAGGTACATAGAGTCAGCCCATACATCACACAGCACATATTTGGTTAGTGCTGCGCCTCTGGGTGTAACTGATGTACTGCAATCTTTCCTTTACAACAGAGGAAATTTCAATCACCGCAAGTTCGGCATAAGCTGTGTCAACTAGAAATGTGTTTTGGGCTTCTAACTTGTATCTACTCCCAAGTTAGGAATAGGAATAAAAATTAGTTTAGATTTCCCAAAGCGGGTTTAGCATGAAAATGAATGGGATACTTAGGCTGAGATATGGATAAGTGTTTCTGTGATCATTATTCAACAAGTGATTGCTCGCAGCGCCGGATCGGTACAACAGAGGAGCGCGTTAACATTCAGAGCACAGAAAGCGCCGCACGCAGAAGAAATGACTGCTGTTTATGGCAATAATTGTCTATTAATATCACTCACAGAACTGGGTTTCCAAAGAGTAGGCGCGATTTTTCTTTCTCTTTTTGCTCTTTTCTGTATTCATCGAGCAAAAAAATGATCATGCTGAGATCAGTCGGACCTCACTTACAGCTATTAAAGGGTGTATAAACTTTTGCAACCATTTTTGAGATTTCTTGAATTCATTTAAAATAATGAATCCGATTTCACATACTTTTGACCAATACGAGCTCTATGGTTTTGTGTATACAGCTCTTATACAGACCTATGTGTCTCCATGGTTACAGACTACAAACAAGCTCTGTGTAGTCTGATCCTGTGTAATTCCATTTCCTTGGTCCTTTCTTCTTGCTAATCTATACATGGCAGAATGGGAAGAGAAGAGAATGACACAGGACTGCAGATTTGCTTTGGAAGGGCTTATTTGCAGTAAGCATGGATATAGGGGTGTATTATTGTTGGACGAACAACGCAAGATTCGTCTTGAGAATATTTGGGAGATTTGTCCCCTAATTTTGTTTTGGAACTGATATCATCACAATACTCTGGGGTGTTACTCACCATTCCTAGGCTACGTTGTGGTGTCCAGTTTGGGTCTCTGAGTGTCATGATGTCAGATCACTAAGACTAAGATCGCCCCATTCCATTGGACTAATGAGGCCCACAAGAAGACCCACGCTGGACATGTGATGAGCCCAGAAAAGGTGCGTAAGACCTACCCTGGGCCACCACTAAAGAGACACCAGAGTATAATACTGGTTCATAGATAGCAAACCCCAAAAATTTCAGAATTTTTTGAAAAAAAACACCCAGCTCATTACAAACCGGTTTGCTCATCCCTAGTCTGAACAGGTTAATTTCGGCATCCATATCTCCCCACTGTCAGAAGAGCGGGCCTTACAGCTCACCGTCCTCGATGGGTTGTAAGGAACGCCTCCCGACTCTACTTTTCCATAGACTTGTACTGTCAGGAGGGCGTTCCTCATAGCCCTGCAATGATGCTGAGCTGTAAGGCCTGATATCTCTAGCACAGGGGCGCATACCGCGAAAGTTGACAGGGCGCTTAATTCAGTGCCCTGTTGGCTTTCTAGTGGAATATAATACTGCACATCAATGAGGACGTGAAAGGTTCTTTTTAAGGAAAAAGCACACAGAAAAATATTCATAATACCAAGCATCTTCATTAATAAACACATAAAAATATAAATAGAATAAATTTACAAGAAGGACAAGGAACAAATCGACACAAAATGTACTCCACAATGGTAAGATAGGGAAAAATGGCATAAATCAATTGCTAAAGCCCTCCAGAATAGAATCCATTACAACAGTATCAATATAGTAATAGTATTGTAACCACTAACCAGTATGGATTGTATGCACATAATCTCATGAATACAACAAGAAGCAAGGGAAAGCAAAATTATAGCCCATTACATATCCTATGGGAGGAACATGCCCTGACGTATTCATCCGGGATGAATCTCCATTTGTTTGGTTTGTAAAAAAACCTATTTGGAACATTCGGGCCAAACCCGGCTCGGTACGAACCAATTTGCCCATCTCTAATTCGGAACCTATTTTGTAGACAAGTTCCCCAGCCTGTTGCTTTCTGCAGACTGCCAGGCACTTTACATTTTGTAGACACTGTATAAGAGTATTATTGGACTATTGTATAGCGGTATTATTTGCATACAATGGCTACATAATGGCTACATTGCATACAATGCCTGCATAATAAAGTCAGGCTTTGTATTATGTAGGCATTGTATGCAAATGTTGCATGGGGCTAGGTTTCTACTTTGCACGTTGCCTTTGGTTTCAATCCCTATAAAATACTATATACAGAAGCACAATCCATGTTTCCATGATAAATGTAAACCGTCCTATCTCTATAAATACGTGGCGTCCTCGCTGATTAACTGCTTATTACATATTATCGGGTCACACACAGGCAAAGCGCTCCGGTCGCAAAATATTGTGAACTGTGCAAAATTTGATGAAGTGTAAATTGTTATAGTCTGCATTAAAAATGAGGATAATACACTGGAGAGTGAGAATGAAAGTCATTGTAAATATGATTACACACCATTCATCTGGTCGCCATGGAGGGGGATATTAGCCTCACAACAGCACTGACAGCAATAAATAGCCTGGCATCAATAGGATACGATTCTGCTGAGAAATGACAGCCTATCCTTCATGCCGCTTTAATTAAATAGAGTTCAATCCATTTATGACCTAATTTAACTAGGGCGCCCAGGACTAACCCGAGGATTATGGGAGACTAAGCGCCAGCTCCTCTGAAATGTGTTATACATACAGAGGACTAATTTATAGCATTACATAGCAACACCCAGTACTGGGCTATAGGTGTAGGTACAATAAGTAGGTTCTCTAATTTAGGAGTCCAGAGGAAAGTGAGACTTACTTGGTTACTCTCCAGGATGGACCAGCAGATGCCCACGATAGGAGCGATCTCCTGGACACACAAGTCTCCCGCACAGCCGGGACTTGGGAGTCGTTGATTTATTGTCTGTTCTTATAAAACTAGTGTACTATACTGGCACTGACTATATAAACCAGTGCGAGGAAAGAGATGGGCGAACTGATTCGTACCGTACCCGAATATTCCAAAGTTTTTTGATGCCAAACAAATGGAGATTCGCCTCGGGCCAACTAAAATGGCTATCACATTATACTCTGGGGTCTCTTCAGACCCCAGAGTATAATAGGTGGAGGCAAAAAATTAAGTTTGATATCAGTGCACCCCACATGTAATATGGCACCCATAGCCTTCTGTAGGTCTACACAGTACCTCTGTGTGCCTTTGATTTAATAGGCTCTGATATTGTATAATGGAGCTTCTGGAGGAGAGTATGTTGCGGTACGGTCTGAACCTAGGTCTCCAGCACTGCAAGGTAACAGTGCTAACCACTGAGCCACCATGTTGCCCAACAACGCTTATGCCTCATAATGAATTTGACTCATTTCCTGTCCCCCGCATGCCTAAATCTCAAATCTAAAAAGTTTGGTGGACTGAGATAGGATGAGAGTTAAAGGTGTTTTCTGGGCTAAAAATAAATATTGTTGACCTTTCCTAAGGATCAGTGTGGTTCTGACACCCAACACCCCTATTCATCATGTGTTCTCAGTAGCTGATACACAGAGAATGGAGCAGGAAGCAGACAGCTCTGTCCTCTGTGTAGTGGTCATATCAGGTACTGCAGATCAACTCACATTCACTTGAATAGGAACTAACTTGCAGTAACTTGGTTTGACCAGTACACAAGGAACAGCGCTGTCTACTTCCTGCCCCATTCTCTGTGTACCAGCTTCCAAAAATAGATGATTGGTGGGTGTGCTAGGTGTCTGACCTCAACAATCTGATATTGAGGACCTATCCTTAGAGTCTGAAGAAACCCCAGAGTATAACAGTGATTAATGGTGGGCGTACCCCAAAAATGTTTAGTTTGGCTGAACCCAAAGTGTTTTGGAAAATTTGAACAAACCCGACTCGTTACAAAATGGTTGCTCATCCCTTGTCCCAACACTGACCAGTCACCACTGCACAAGTCACAGAGAATATGTAGATTGTGAGCCCTAAATGGGACAGTGACTGTCAATGTCTGTAAAGCGCTGCGGAATATGATGGCGCTATATAAGTGAGCATAATAAATAAATAATAATAAATGTCCACAACGGTCTTCAACAGAAGCCTATGAGATATTTTTTGACTGAAGTTACTGTCCATGTGGTTGCTGTAAAGCAAAACTCTGCAACTGCTGTTTACAGCTCAGGCAAGATGGCTGCCCTCATATAAAGGAATAAAAGGGATATATAAGGATATAAAAGGACACATAAACAATCATTAAAAAAATATATAACGTCTCCGTCTATAATTCTCATTTACCTTTAAGTGAATCCTTCATGTATAGTCATTGATGTGGCTGGTACATTGTCCTTCTCACTGCAACATAAAAATTGTCATAGCTCGAGGTAATATTTTTGGGGGTATTTGTTTTTTTTTTTAATGATGTTATAAAAGGCTACAAACATCATGGGCTTTAATGGGGCGCAGAAAGAAATGAAATAGATATAAAAGGTAAAAAGTATAATATAAAGTGAAATGAGGCGTGCAAAGATGAAAACCGGGGAATCTGAAGCAATAACTTGTCACATTCATCGCCTGAAGATTCCTTTTGATTAGGAAATTGACGGGGTTAAACACATCTTAAGAGGATGTGCAGGCGGCTCCGGAGCCTAAGGGCCCCCTTCTATCTATCTGTTCCCACTTGTATTGTACATGTTTGTCTGTCCTATCCACTATATCCTCACCGCAGTCTTTATATCCTCCACGTACTTGCTCGCGAGGCACAGCGTCAACCCCATTCCTCCCCCCGAGGATAATCATCTATAAATCTATTTTCCGTCTTAGAGGTAAAGCAAATGTGCCCTTGAACTTGGATTTCTAATGGATCTACAAGGTTACCGATGCATTCATTTTCATAATATGAGATATTTTTAGGATTTATGGCATTGTATGTGTTATAATGTATTGTGGTTGTTATTGGTCTTGTATACAGAACACACATAATCCAAGGCACTAGATCACTAGTATCACACGTCTTGGATCCTGCTCCCAGTGGGGCTCACAATCTCATTTCCCTATCTCAGACACACAATAAAGTCAACTTCAGGAGACCCTATTAAGGTTACGTTCACATCTGTGTCGGAGTCTCCAGAGTCTGGCAGAGATCCTGGATGAAAAGGTCCTGCAAAGCTTATTTTTTTTTTGTCTGTTAAAAAATAATGGACATCCCATGGACCCCATTATAGTCAATGGAGTACTACAGGATCTGTTGCTGACCATTTTCAGTTCTTCTGGTCCTATGATGGACGAGAAGAACAGATAGCATGAACCTAGCATGACTGATCATTTTTGGAGTGTAAGAGGAAATCAAAGAACTTATAGGGAACCTGTACAAGCACAGTATGGAATATATACAGTGAAACCTTCCAGAAGACCGCTTCTTTGAGAAGATCCCTCCCTCTCGAACACCAGTTTTTTCAGCGACCGATTTTCCACCCAAATTATACTCTATGGAAGAAAACCACCCCTTTACCCAACCAAAGACCACTTTTCTGAGAAAGCTTTTCAGTGGGAACCTCTATGAAAAGGCCACACATTGACTTATCTGCACTGTGAAACCAATATGGACGCAGCTCTGTGCTAACCACATCAATGAACATAAGCAAGCAAGAGACTTATAAGGGACATCAGGGTCAGCGTCGCACATTGATCATGGAGTCCATGTTATAGTCAATGAAATCTTCCACTGAGGTGCCCAGCATACATGTCAACAATCTCAGGAACTGGACCACAAAGGGGATGGATTTTACATATACTACTCACCAAAATGGCCATTCTTAGGGTGTTCCCAGGAGGGCTTTGAAGCTCAGTTTATGGCCTATGAAATATCAGCAAGAATGGCCAAGGTTAGCACTGAAGGGGAAACATGGAACCATGCTGGAGTCTAGGAATGAGAGGGTGATCCATACTAGGAACCAGGAATGAGAGCGGTAGCTGGAGTCAAGGAGGGGGACAATGCTGAGGAGCAAGATTTAAACGATTATCGTGCTGGGGACTTGGAAAGAGAGGAGAACCATTTTGAGGACCATAAGTTACAGCAGGGGTCTCAAACATGCCAGGGGTGGGATGCAGCCAGTTCTCCCTGGTTCTGCCGATCTGGTTGTTAAAAATGCAGCCAGATCACAGAATCGGGGAGAAGAGGAGACCTAGTTTTGAAGCTGGAAGAGCAGCTTACAAAGTTGCGGGCAGGAAGAGTTCAGGACTTACCTCTCTGCACCCTGGTCTCTCCTGCTCCTTCCTTCTGACATGTGACAGCGGTGCACCCAGAACAGGGGAAGAGTGTGGTCAGAGAGCAGTGAGGTAAGTACTGTGCTGATAATCACCTCTGTATGAGGGCAGTGACAGTAACAACTAGTGGGGACCATTTTACTGCATGGGGCCAGAATAAGGAATGCAACCTGTTGACTTCAATTTTTTTCTATGTGCCCATTTACCCGGCTGAGGCACCTTACATACCTTTCTTCCCTCCTACTACAGATCAAGCCAGAGTAAGGTCGATATTAGACCAAAACTTTGCTATTTATTGATCTGCGATTACATTTATAGACTTGCACTTGCACTTGCACATGGCGTTGTGATGTGACCACTATGCAACTATGTATCACTTTAAAAATAAAGAATATCACTTGATTCAGTATTTCTACCAGTGCATAGTGGGTGGGAGAACCCTTTCACAAGCAACACCACTCCTAAAAACAAGTGTGCGGACCAGACTGATTCCCTTTGTTATATTGAACTTATGTTTCATGAATTTCCAACACATGTTCATGTTGACTGTTGAGTCATTTACAAGCATTGCAGGACCTGTAGAGACCAAATCCCTGTGTAAGTTCACACCACCACATGGGGACGAGACCAAGCTCTGTCTACCAAGGGCTCCATAATAGCCAAGTGCTTGACACCACCACACTGCTAATCCCCAGATACCTCCTTCTGGTGTGCATGACTTGGGTACATTTTCCACTTGTTTGCTAAAAGTATAGAACCTGACTCCTCCATGTAGAAGTTACTCTGCACTTCCTGCACTGTATATTCACAGGTACCGGCTGGTGACGGCTCATACAGCTTCACTTATATGACCTTATTTATTAATAGATGGCTGCACCATGGTAGCAAACAAGCCCTCTGACCTCTTGTGTCCCCCTATCCCCTCATAGAATGGAAGCTCTTGCGAGCAGGGCCCTCACTCCTATTGTTTGCCATGTTATTTCTTTGTCACATTGTAATGTCTCATATTGTCTGATCATGTTCCCTCTGACTTGTAAAGTGCTGCGGAATATGTTGGCGCTATATAAATAACATTATTAGTATTAGTATTAGTGTAGGACCTGTAGAGACCAAGTCACTGTGCAGGTTCTCATCACCAAATGGGAACAAAACCATCGTAGAATCGACTCCATCTCCCAGGGCTCCGTATGGGCTGCCTCTATGATACAGTTTGCAGCTCTTTACCCCATCTTTTCTGACTGTCCACATGAAATTACTTGCACACAACCATAATGTTTCTTCACGGTCATTCATGTATTAATACCGCTGGAAATTATAGTGAAAATGTGTAATTTTTTGTGAACTTGCATTGTGGTCCCATGCCCTGCGTGGGCAGAGTATGTACAGGTTTAGCCCGAGCTTCGTGTATGATTCTAGTAGGACTATATAGCTACTATAAATCAATTCACTTTTCTAGGAACGCATTAGTGGTGGTTTTCAATATTTTACCGAGGAAGCGCTACCAAGACAGCTTTTCTACAGGAGATATTGATTGATTGTAAGAACTGCAGAATAATTGCTGGAAACTAATAATGAAATCTACGAATCACCTACCCCCTCCATGTAACGAAAAAAGTCCCTGTGTGAAATTACACATATATATCTAATATATCCACCATGTATTATAGCAGTTTTCTCCCTTGTATTGAAATTAATGGAAATCCTAAAGCCAGTCATAGACATGAGGTTAATAGTCATTTGTCGTCCTTTAATTCCCTTGTGCAAGTGATCAGTATCGATAACCAGCAGACATTAGTAGCCTGTCATTTTGGATTTTTTTGGTTGGCCAGAACCTAAAGAACACAATAGGATAGGACCATCAAAACATACCAACCATGAAGGCAGACCATGCAACTGCTATAGGGCCCATGAGTTCTGGTCATCTTCTCCTGCTTCCCTACACTGGTTCACTGCATTTACCTGTACATGCCTCTAGAGGGAGCACACTAACTAGATTTTTATAGCTTCCCTTAGCTGCATTAATTCCTAGGCACTGAGCTCCCCCTAGTGGTGACTGTGGGCGGGAAGCTTTTTCAGAGCTGTTTTGGTGGAAATTTATCAAAGCATTTATAACAGATGTCTACTACTGTGCCATGTGACCATCATGGGGCAGGAAAAAGTGTGCTCCATGTCCTCCCGATTGGTGGGTGCCCAGGATGTTGGAACCCCAAGATGTTAAAGATGTATCCTAAGGATAGGCACCAGTATATAAGTGCTGGAAAACCGCTTTAATCCTAAAAGAGTTGGAACTTGTGAGTTTTTTTTGGGTCGAGAACCAACGTGAGCTGTCTGATTTTTTTTTTTTTCAAAACCAAACAAATGGAGATTCCGCTCGGGCAAACTAAAATGGCCCCGCATTGTACTCTGGGGTCCCTTCAGACCCCAGAGTATAATAGGTGGAGGCTCAGGGGAGGTGAAAAAAAATAAAACAAACATTTATACTCACCTTCCCTTACCTAGTTTGGGCCTCCTTGCGGCATCTGGCGCTCTCCTGGTGACGTCATATACCCTGGGTCACCACTGAAGCCCGTGATTGGGCCACCAGCAGTGACATGGCGCCGAGCGTCATGATGTCACGTCTACCAAAGGAGACACCAGTCTTAGAAACAGAAACCAGGAGTTCCAAGATATGCTCTACCATCCTCATAGATGATGTCCTTATCATTATGGGGTTGACCAATGCTTTGTAAGTATTATTAAAAATCTAATTTTTTCCTTTAAGGCAACAGTTAGTGGGTACAATATAATGGTTTCCATATTATAGAGTAGTGGATACAACAGACGCCTCCATCCCCAACACAGCTGTGAGGTAACATCTAGGAATCTTCGATCTGCCTTATTTCATATCTGATCTTTCATATCCTGCATATTCCTCAGGCCACACTTCATGATCTTCAGACTTCTGCCACCCTTTCCCTATTGTCTGGAGAATTTTAATGAAGTTCTTACACACTGTGATAATGTAATTACCCCACATTGTGAAAAATTGATTCGCTGCGCTCAGATCTGTCGCGTCTTCTAAATGGTCAGTGATTAATGTGATTGTCAAGTGGGGAGAAGTCTGAGAGAAGGTGAACGTACATACAGTAGTTATGGGCATCTCATACTGCTCTAGTAGCTCTGCATAGATTGACATATATGACACAGTATTATTAGTGGGATTTGTCGATGCACCAGTGTCACAACTGGAGCTGAATTGTAGCCAATATTTTAACTCTTTTTATAGGAATATTCCATCCATTAACATTTATGAAAAATTGACACCAGGAGTTTGTAAGCAATTCAGAGCCAGCAGATATAGGGAACCTGATCTGGTAACAATCCGAGGTCAGAACCAGGAAATCCCAGGTCAGGTCATATTGCTGGATGGTGGTCACAGCCTGAAGCCTGAAGCATGGTCACTGTAGCAGGACTGGAGTTTGGCCACCATAGCAAGACTATACAATGGTTAATGGAATGAGGTCAGGATGCAAGCCAAAGGTCATCACCAGGAGGAAATTTCAGGAAACATATGCAGTATCCAGGGGTAAAAGTAGGAGTATAGTAGGAATAAAAAACAAAATCAGACAAAAACTAATAACTTGGAAAAAAAAACAAAAAAAAAAAACTTGAAAGCCACAAGATACAAACCTAGACTTTGGCAGCTTGAGGCAGAATTTACAAGGACAGAGAGATGAATGGGACCAGCTCTAGGACTGCGGACAGTACAGTGACTCTTAGAGAAAAAGCCAATGGAAGAGCATGGTGCTGCCTAGCAATAAAGCCGGATCCAAGGAAGAGATAGCCATTGGTTTATTTGTGCGCAAGAAAATAGCAAAGCTGAATTGTACCCAGAAGAGCTAAAGTCATGGAGCAGAATAAGAACAGACTTAAATAGGCCACTCGGATCAAATGGCATCCTAGGAGCTGACTATTAGAAGAGCAAACTTCTAACTTCTATACATAGTAGATATATTATGAAACCACTTAACAAATCATTTAGAAAAACACTCTAAGTCCAAGGCCCCACATAGCGGGCCGCAGCAAAAAAAGTGCTGCGGGAAAAATCATCACCGTTTTCCCACAACGCTTTTCACAGAACTTTCTGCTTTTCTGCAGACTTTCTGCTTCAATTATACTTATCGGAAAACCGCCAGCATTTCCGTAGGTATAATTGACATTCTGCGAGTTCCAAAAACGCAACGGTTTTGGAAATCACAGCATTTCTGCTGCGGGTATTTTTCTGCAATGGGTGGATGTGAGTCGCTAGAATCCCATCCACTTTGCAGGAACTATAAAACGCCCCGGATTTTTGCCAAACCACGGCATTTACGCCACATGGGGCAGGAATCCAGGAACCAATTTTATAGATTATATTAGGACTGGGGCATGCAACACTACTGTATCGTAATTTTACCAATTTTTCACCAAGAACCTCCTTTAATTATAGCAATGACACAAAATATACAAGAGGATTTTTTTTTCAATCTTGACGACCTGATAAGCTGTAATATATACCAACTATAGAAAATGTCGCTACTTCTCCGCAGGAAACGCCATAATTATTACTCACACTGTGAAAACACATAATTATTATTAACACAGAGAAAACATATCATTATTCATAAGAAAAAGATGTGAAAAACAGATACAAGGTTGACAGTGAAAAAGAATCAGTGAGGAGAGTCTAATAAATTCTAATGACTGTAGTTCTGTGACCTCAGGGACCCCAGTTGGGAAGAACAAGGAGCCCAAAATCTGTGTTTTTGACTGGAGAACAGGAAATGAACGTGCTCATAGAAATGGTTGGGAATATTTTTGTCATTAATTTCTATTAAGGGGGGAGGGGCAGTTCTCTCTTCACAGCCACTACAGGTCTTCACACAGCTTTTCTTGCCTGTATACTACATAGAGAAGAGTCTGCAGCTTCTCACAGCTCACAGAGTGTGTAAGGAGAGTCTATCTACTGACTAGCTGCTTGTGTTATTACTGATGGGATGTTAGTCAACAACTATTCACAACTATTTGTTTGCCATTTTATAGTTATTTCTACAAAATTACATGTGAAGACATCATTAGTAGTAATAATGTATGGAGGAGGGGTGGGCAGCTTTCTCCTTATTGTACATACTCCCTGCTTCAGAGAGAAATGGAAAATGTGCTGAAGCTATGATGGGGCTATTAGTAGCAGAATAACTAATAGGACACCATGTATGAAGGTTTATACAGCCAGAGAACACACTGCTCAGAAAGACTCTGAGGCTTCAGCTCTAACCAGTTGTCTTATAGTCAGCTGGGCACTAAGGAGGAGGGGGGTATGACAGAGCTCCTGGGACACGCTAAGAAGATTTATTTATATACTTGACAGTTACAATAGTAATATGAGACAACATAGGATCACAGGAAAGGAGAAAATTAAGGTAGGAAGTGTTGGGAATTTTTTAATTTCATTTTCTCTGTGTAGTGATCCTTTAAGGGGTTATCGGAACCAGGAATTCCGAGCAACTAATCTGATACTAGGTAGAAATGGGCAAACCTTTTGAGATTCATCTTGCAAATATTCGCACGATTTGCTTGCAAGTTTCACCATGGACCACTTGACTGCTGAAGCCCAATAACCAGTTTTGGTTTTCCATGGAACTGCTGAGGCCCAATGGTAAATCAAAGGCATCACCCATGAGGCTGAGACGAAGACCAGGCACCACAGCAGAACCCCGGAGAGGGGAGTATAAGCCGTTTAATATTTTTCCACACTTGCCAAGTCTTCTGATTATAATCTGGGGTGTGAACAGACCCCACAGTTATAACAATTTGTGGCAAAACCAAAAAATCTCAGTTTCAGCCAAACCCAGAATTTTTGGAAATGTTGTCATGAATCTGGCCAGTTTGCTCATCCCTAATACTAGGAAAAATGTTTCTTTTTACATAGCTGCTGCATTCATACTATGGCGCTGTAGACCAGGCTGCCCACCATGTCCGCTGGGTGTCATCTAGCTAAACCGATATAAAGCAAAGGAGGCCGGGTGCCAAAATGTATGAACTACATTTCTCTTTGCGCTTTGGTAAATGACCCTTTGTGTCTTATAACATACAGCTTGGCAGCGCTCTGCATATTATCGCGGCTGTAAAGAACTCTCTGTTATCATAGATTTATGCTCTAAACAAGCTCGCTTGGTGCAGTTATACATCCCCTGGCACTGGCAGGAATTGTGGTTAGATAGTTACCGTGTTTTATTAATGCAGAATGGAAATGGTGTCAGCTTTATATTAAGTCCTTGAATGAATCATGTTTATATGGGCCGGCTGGACCCGCCGTCCTCCGAGCATTGCGCTATTACCATAATTAAATGGATATTGTGCTGAAATAATAAACTAAAATTGTAGGTGACTGATACATTGACGCTGTTGGCAGTTTTCCTCGTATTCTGCCTCATTTCACAAAAGTGTCTGCTTCTGGAGGGAATGTTCTGCAGAATAATGTATTGAATAGTAGCGGTCAGGGCCAGTCCTGGTGGGGCCATATAGTGCAAATAACAATTACAGTCTTCCATAGGGATGGACGGAACTCATGAGATTTATGTTGCAGAATATTTGTGGGTTATCCCATCAGCTTCATAACCAGAACTGCTATTATTATATTGTCATGTAACTTCAGACCCCGGAGTATATTAAGCAGAGGCCCAGGGGAGATGAGTAGACACAGCAAAAAGTATTACTCACCTCTCCTGAGCTCCACTGCAGTGTCTTTTGACCTCCTGAATGATGTCACCGGCCATCACAGACCGCTTAGGTTAATTATTGGCCCGCAGTGGTTACATGGGGCTTGCTGACCTCATGCTACTTGTGGGGCCTGGGTGTCATTCAAGAGGCCAAAAAAGGTCCAAAGAGTGATAACTGGACGGATGACACAACAGAGCCCAGGAGAGGTGAGTAAGACTGTTTGTTATGTTTACTCACCTCCCATAGGCCTCCACTTATTATTATCTGGGGTCTCTTCTAGACTATAATGAGGTCCACCGAATTTCCGTCCAAAAAATGCGGAGAGAAAAATCCTGCAAGGTTTTCAAGCGGATTCGGGAATGGAATCCCTGAACGGAAACCAAGCGCTAGGATTCCAGCCTTAGTGGTTCATGAGTGGCAAACCCTAAAAATTTCAGGTTCAGCCAAACCCTAAATTTTTGGAAAATTTGTAACATACCCAACTCGACAAATCAAATTGGCAAGTGCTATTCTTGTCCATAAAAATGGGCCAGCATAAGACATGCTGTACGTTTTTTAATGTGGACCATGGATCCAAAGTGTGTATGGCCACATTCACTGCCAATTGGTCTGTATACTGTGTGAGCGTAGCCCGCGCAGAATTGTACAGCCCTACATATCGTAACCAGGTTAAAAAATTTCTGCAGAAAAAAACAAAAAATAAATACATTGTGTTTTTTTCTGCAGAGTTTTTCATTGAGTTTTTGCTGCATTTTTCTTTGCGTTTTTCCTACCCTATTAAATCTATAGGGAAAGCGTTTGCAATTCCAAAGCTAAAATTAGCATGTTCTGCTTTTGAGAACGCAGCTTTTCCGCATCTCGTTTTTTTCCGCTACAGCCACTGCGTTTCTGCAATGGTGGACCTTAGCCTAAGAGACAGAATTCTTCAAGGATTCCTCCAGACAATACAATATAACAAATGACATCCATATTTACTTATAGTTAAAAAAATATTTTAAAAAATTCACGGACGTAAACTTTTCATATCTAGAGCCTGAATCTTTGTATCTAATTTCCATCTATTGAGCTAAAAAGAATATTTTCAGCTGGTGAACAGTCTGAGCTTTGCAACACGAAAACCAATTATGACATAGGAATCCAGAATCCTGCTGAATCATTAGACCCAGCTCTATTCCGAAATAATCAATATGTGTGCCGCTTTATGTATTTTCCACTGAGTATCGATCAGTCTTTGCCTGGGTTTGGAAAGTCTGTGTTGCAGATGTTGCCAACTTTCAACCCTCTGAATTCATTGACATGCACTGACAGTGCTGAAAAAAATGATGTGGAACCTCTGGGCGAAACACTGTGTATGCCCCCTCCCCTTCATGGATCTATAGAAAGAGAGAATAACATAGATAAAACAGGGTAACACTACAGTATGATTCCGAAATAACTTTGCCATAAAGTGCCATTGACTTACATATAGTGCCCTAAAACTACTGTATACTATAGAGTACACAAGTAATACCGCCCTACAGTGCTTATTGTAAGTGTCACAGCGCCATGTATATAATACTGTAACACAGGGAATATCTAAATGTTTTCTAAACTATGTAATATCCAAGTAGTAATAAAGCATTATTATTAATATACACCGCAGTCCCCCAGAGCCCCATTTATTACCAGTGGGAGAGCAGCTGGGGAGGACAGAATTCTCATTCCCTGCTGATGCCCCGACTCTTGGTCACATGATCACTGTACTTAATGGGCCTGTGGCCCGAGTAGAGGGGAATCTGTGATGTCAGTGAGAGTCGGAGCTGCAATGGAGACAGAGGTATGAGAATTCTGTACTCCCCAGCTTCCCCCCCCCACAGGTAATAAAAGGGGTTCTGGGGGACTGTGGTGTATATTAGTACTGCAGATAATGAATGGGCCTCTGGGGGACACTGGGGCCTGTTTTTGTCAATATGTAAATGAGCTATTTGGAACAATGAAGGAATTGTCACTTACCTATTTGGAGCAATAACAACATCTTTGCTGATCCAAAGATCTCATTTGCCTATTAACAAAAACAGCGATATCTCAGCAACAGAGGCAGCGAATCACAAGGGGAAAGCAGCTGAGGAGGGATATTTAAACCCTGTTCCTGCTTATCCAGGTGCCTGCTATTTGGTTGTACTTAGTGAGTCTTCCATACCCTGTTCATTTGTGCAGGACTGCTTTGATATTGACCCTTGACTGGTTACTTGAAATCTGTTTGTATTCTGATTTTGGTTCTGACGTTACCTCTCAGATTGACTTTTGGCTTGTTACTGTAAATACACTTGTCTTCTGATTTTGGCTCTGGCGTTACTTCTTGGACTGACTTGTGACACTTCATCTCCTTAGTTTTGATCTGCCTTGTAAGTTTATTGTGGGTTCTGGTTCGACTTCAGTTTGTGAAGCATTTATTTCTCGTGCCAGTTTCTGTGGTGATAACTTGGGCCCCAAATTCAGCACAAGACCATCTGGCTTTGCGGCTGGCTCTGGTGAAGATATTTGGGGGCTTTGGATCTATCTCTCCGTGCCGTGTGTGATATAAGCAGCATGTTCTACTGCTCTCTGTTGTCAGCCAGTTCCTGCAATTTCTGATATTTGCTCAACAAATACTATCATAATAGCTGGTTTCGGTAGAGATACTTCTTTTAAAGAAGAAAAGCAGTCAGCAAAGTCCATTGGGCGTTCCTCTTATGGATTTTATTTACCTATGGATTTGGATGTACTCCTGGATTTGGATGAAAAAGACTGTGTAGTAGAGTAGAAGTTTCATGATGTTGGAGGTTCACGGTAAAGGAATCTTTTTACTGCCTCCTGTTGTGAATGTAGGGTACATTCATCCTTATACCTTACCAAAAGATATGGTCCATGAAGATCTGGTTAAATCTTTGGGAAAACAGATCTATCACAGTGGTCATGGCTTAGTCATGGTCATGACACTTGGATGAAGATAGCCATTTATGGGAAGACTGAACCACCACAGAGTATGGATATATGGGAACCCCATGCAACCAACTAATATGCAGAGTTTCCAAAATTAAAGATATTTTCCAACTTTGAGTTATAAGTTTTAAAGTTATCCTGAGCTCTATACTCGACTACCTCCAGTGTTCCCATAGAGAATAAATTGAGTGGCATGGTGCTGATCCACCAATACAGGGGAACCGAACCCTCATTTCTCGGGGGTCCTACTGTTGGGACTCTTGTTGACCAGCTGTTTTAGAGGAGAATGCTTGGAGCTACAGAACTTCCATGCATACTTTTTTAGCACTGCAGTGCACAAGAGGATTGGGCAATAGGACAGAGCTACTGAGCATGTGCGACCACTGACAGTGGACACATTTGGTGGATGTCCTGAGAGAGAATTAAAAGAATAGCAGGGGGCGCCTTAACAAGCCTTTTACAGCAAAAATAAACACAAGAATTTTTCGAAAAACAATTCTAATTGAAAAAATGTGATATTAAATCAATGCTCCATAAGGAGGATACAGTTTGTACCATTGTTTTTTTTTACAAATGTTTTGCTTGTCTTAACCCATGCACAATGACCCATCTTTTCCAGCCATTCCTGTTCTTTTACATGATTTTCTTACAGCAGCTGCTCTTGTTGGTCGACGACCAAGCTCCTTCCTGCGTTCATTTCATCTGCTGCGCTAAATATTATTATTCATACAGCGGAGAAGAATCGCACTCCTCCATCTATGCTTAGGTGACATTCCACAATACGTCAGAGAGAGTGCGACCTTTATAATTTATTCATCACCAATTAGGTCAATTGCCATTAACAAAAGTCACCGCAACTGCATATATAGATCTACTTAAGTACGGTGGTATACTGCATGGAAGAGCTGACTATAAAAAAATTCTCTGAGGGGAAATACAGATATGACTACATATTACATGGTAACATGTACATGGATATGTCTGCTAGTAGTGAGAAGAGTGGAGGCTAGATAGATAGATAGATAGTCAGATACAAGATAAAATAGATGGATATGAGATAGATAGATAGATAGATAGATAGATAGGAGATAGATAGATAGATAGATATGATAGAGATGATAGATAGATAGATAGATGATGATAGATAGATAGATAGATAGATAGATAGATAGATAGATAGATAGATAGATAGGTAGATCGCTTGAGAAAGGTTCCAAATGGGACTGAAACGTCGCCTTGGACTAAAGAAACACTAGCACACTACTGTAGATACAGAAGATACATAGATAGATAGATAGATAGATAGATAGATAGATAGATAGATACATAGATACAGTAGATAGAAGATAAAATAGAAGGGTATGAGATAGATAAGAAAGAAAGAAAGAAAGAAAGAAAGAAAGAAAGAAAGAAAGAAAGAAAGAAATATGGATATGAGCTAGATACATATAAGATAGAGAGACAGAGGGAAGATAGAATAGTGTATAAATAATATATACATGCATATATACAGGTCTATCTAACGTCTCATCTGCACTACATTTATGTATAAATCTGACAATGTTGCTTTCTTTCCATAGAACTTGCCTTTAACACATCCATCTACAGTAAACAGCCTCCTGTGTATTTTTAGCGTGCCGCATAGAACAAAGGAAGTGAAATGAGGTCAACAAATATATAGAATTAAAGGATTTGGCCTTGATACAGAGTAAAGAGAATTAAAACAGCAGTAAATACCATACCGCAAGTGAACAGTATAAAATATTACACATCTTCATGGACAATGCCTACTATCAGCTGACAGCATGAAAAAAACACGTCATTACAAGCACCAATCTGTTACAACTGGGGATACCCCAAAAATAGGTGGGAATATCCCATTTTAAACACATTTCCACAAAGTCAATCCCTTTTGTGTCACCATTCACAGGATTGTTTCTTCTGCCATGTGTACATGAGAAGCAACACTATCTCTGGCCATTATATGTCATTTGTTCGGGATTTCTCAGCAGTTTTACCCTTTGCAGATTCTATCTTTCTAATTATCAGTTTTCCCCGAGGTCAAGGATGTGACCAGCTGCTATGTCTCCCACACACCGCACATAGAGAAGATGAGATCCTGCTTCACTAGCTCTCATCCTCAGAAGCAGCAGCATGGAGGACATTATACAGAAGTGCTGAGCAGTATAATTGTGAATCCAGCACTGAACTGAGATAGAAAACTTACTATAGCTTCAGCATCAGCATTTCTATATATTTCTTTTTTGTCTCACTCCAGCAGCTTCCCCCTATGCCTCTCCATAGTCTTCTATGGGCAACATATAAGTGATCTGATAGTCCAATTCAACTGAGAATAAAAAACTATTTAGGAAACAAGAGGGGCATATGGTTGATAAGGGGAGAAAGAAGCATTTTTCTCTGATAAGCTATATTACAGAGTTTCTTGTATTTGCTTGTACTAGAATAAAGAGACCTTTAGGAGTATTTTCCAATATTGTTGTCAAATATATCATTTTATTGCCTAGATTCACATGTTTTGCAGAACTTTTTATAGTGATTTGATGGTATGTTTTTTTCTTTACATCAAAAACATTCTGACCAGATTTCACTATTCTAACTTTTCAAAAAAAAATTGCATAAAACAACTATACAAGTGAATAAAATAAACTTTTGTAGTATATTTCATCAGAGAAAAATGCTTATTTATCCCATCATTAGGCTTTTTTATTGTTTCCTATTCTAAACTGACAATAACTCTGAAATCTCTGCTGAATTCCATCTTGGTTTCTAAAGAGGACTGTTAGCTGAGCGTCATTGCCGGGCAGTAAGGAACGCCCCCTCTCTGTACTCATCTATAGCCTGTACTGTCAGAGGGGGCGTTCCTTACTGCTCGGCGATGACTCTGAGCTGTAAGGAACGCCCCCCCAGTACAAGTCTATGAACGACAATTGTCAGGGAGGGCGTTCCTCACAGCACAGCTAGACTGTCAGGAACGCCCTTCTGACAGTAAACCGTGAAACTTACACCACCGATAACTCCAGCGCCGGGGCAAATACCGGGAAAGCCGGCAGTGCGCTGAATTCAGCGCGTTGTCAGCTTTCTAGCGGTATGTAAAACCGCATGTGCCTGAGGACATGAAAGGTCCTTTTTAAGTATGTTGCAAAGTTTCTTAATTGTGTCTAATTAATTTCTTCTATCAGAGCGGTGGCTCAGTGGTTAGCACTACAGCCTTGCAGCGCTGGAGGCCTGGGTTCGAATCCTGCCAAGCACAACATCTGCAAGGAGTTTGTATGTTCTCCCCGTGTTTGGTGGGTTTCCTCCCACACTCCAAAGACATACTGATAGGGAATGTAGATTGTGAGCCCTATATGGGACAGTGACTATCAATGTCTGTAAAGCGCTGCGGAATATGATGGCGCTTAAATTAAAGAGTAACTCCCATTTTATTTTTTGCTATTTTGTTCGGGGGGGGGGGGTGGGTGAACATTTTTGCAATATACTTTATTAACCTATCTAACTTCCTTTTAACAGAAAACAGGCTGTAAAGTTCCCATTAGCAATGCTCTAATTAAGCATTGCCAGGAGGCTCTGTCTGTACACTTGTGCTCAATGCAGCATGTAGAGCTGAAGCATTGTAGATATGACTGACTTTCCCTAGTAACAGCTCAGTTAGAAGATTGCTAAGAAGAATATTACAGCCTGTTTTATAATGAAAAGAAAGTTAGAGTTAGGGTAATAAAATATATTACAAAAATGGTCACCAAACACAATAGTGATTAAAAAAAAATATAAAAAAATTGGAGTTACACTTTAACCACTTCAGTACCGGGCCAATTTCTGGTCCAGGACCAGGCACATTTTCGAGTTTTTTGTATGTTCCGTTTTGAGGGCTGTAACATTTTTATCATACGCGTTATTGAACTAATTTCTGCGTCTTTTTTCGGTGGCACAAAAGGGCTTTATTTTTATGTTGTTTTTATTTTTGCATGTGTTTTCATTTTTTTTTATATCTGGGAAAATATAAACAAAAGAGGAGGGAAAACGTGTCCGTTTTTCACTTTTCATTTTTTTTTTTATTTAATAACACAAAGTGCTACTAAAAAAATTATAAAATATTTTTCCTCTCCATTACGGTAAGTTTTATTTTGTATGGTGTAGTTGGGGGTGGGGCTATAACCTTTAATAACGGCGTTTTATTTCATGCAGCTGCTTAGTTCTGCTTGGACGTCCCGGTACATCCTTGCCGAACAAGGCAACCACCTACCGGACGTAAAAACCCAATGGGCGGTCCGGAAGTGGTTAAGTCCATTATCAGCAAGGAAAAACTCCCCCTTGTGGATCGGTCTGACACCATCACTAAAAAAAATCATTAAAAAAAAAAAAAATTCTAATATTTTCGAAAAGCTTTCAATGTAGACTGAATGTGCAGGTGACCATCTTCATCACAGCGGTGGGAAATATTAGAAAGTTTATTTTTACCTGCTGATTTTCTTTAAGATTTGAGCACATGCAGTATGAAAGAAACGCTGTCAGTGTCTGAATCTTTTTGACTTGTAGTTGGTAAAGAAAAATACCCTGGAGGACGCTGTAGACACACAGAAGTGGCATCTGCTTCTCCGAGGAAGCTGACATTGTCTGTCCCTTCTAATTAAAGAGCTGGTTTTCACAGTTTCTTGTGACACTGGGGTACACTCACTGGAACATCTGTTGCCTAAGAAGAAGAATATATTCCCACCTGGAAGAGAGAGAACATGTTACATAATTAAAATGCACCCCGCATATCCCGAGATCCTGCAAATCTTACAATACACTTCAAGCAACTCTTTGACTCAATAAAAGGCAAGAAAAGAGAAGATATGTGAAACAATGTAAAAAAAAAAATCCACCTCAATGGAATATAAATGTATTATCTTACATCTTATCAGGTTTTCCTTTATTCACAGGCGTTGGGGTCACAAATTAAAACTTACCTTAAATGTCCACTTCCGATGAGTCAACTGGTTTGTAACCAATTTTTCCAAAAATTTCTGTTTTGGCGGAAACCTAAAATTTTGGAGGGTTTGCCACCCATGAATTATTATTATACTCTGAGGTTTCTTCAGATCACAAAGGATAATAAGAGAAGGCCCAGGGGAGGTGCCACATAGTAAAAAAAAAACTGATACTTGACTTTTCTTACCTTTACTGGGCATCAATTTTCTTCCCTGGCATCCGATCTCTACAAATGGGCTCTTATGGCCTCTTCTCTGAAGTCATATGCCCAAGGCACTGCTGAAGCTTGTAATTGAGCCTCAGTGGTGACCCCAGAGCATGTGACTTTGGAGAAGACTCCGGAAGAGGCCACAAGAGCCCACAGGTGAAGACTGGCCCCTTGGAAAAAAGACCACACGCCCAAGGGAGATGAGAAAGGTGATTATCAGTGTTTTTGGTTTTGCCCGCACCTCCCCTGGGCCTCCATGTTTTATACTCAGAGTATAATAATAGTACTTCCGGTTTAGACTGATCATGTTCAGTCTGAACTGAAACTTGCAGATGAACCTTGAGAATATTTGCAAAATGAATCTTACGAGGTTTGCCCATCACTAATGTCCACCCTCAATATAACTTTCTATTGGTCAGAGCTCCAATTTTCTTACATGAAATTCCAAATCCTCTGAATAGTTATAGATTTTAAGAAGTAAACTCCAGCAAAAATGTCTTATTTCTATATAGTACTACATAGACTATTACAGGAAATATATCAGTTTTTGCGTATACCTGTTTATGCTTTTATGGGATGTCCATTTCTTTTTACCTTATGATATGGTTCCTCTAAACCCAAGATGACTCTGGACTATATGATACAACTTTAATCTGTCTCCCCTGCCTCCTGCTTGGCATAGGTTTCTCCAACTAAGTTCTTACAAGTATGAGGCAGGGGGAGTCGTGTGACACTGTATCTCACATAAATACACTGGAGATTCTGCACACAGCATTCACAGATAGTATAGACAGTGTGATTCAGGGAAGTCGTATAACTCTGCTGCAAATCATTGTATGGACTCATCTACTATATCACTGCTCTACTGCTCCCCTAGGCAGTAGCACTCTATAGATGGAGGATGTAGTATGGTGTAGAGGGAAGTTGTCCTGAGCACAGGCTAGACTGGCCTCCTGTGTACACATGAGAGAATGGATTCAAAATATATGACTGTAGCTGTGCTGAAAATCCCATAATTTCACTGCTAGAATACTGCTGGTTAGGTAGTATTATATGGCCATATTATTCTCACTAGTTTAATATAGGCCTATGTGATAATGCACATGTCAGGCTGGTGCTATTTGGCTTTGTTTATGGGCAATTTTTGCCCTTTTTATCCTGGCCGTTGCGCTAGTCTATATTGTATAACCACTTGATGAAACATAATAGTACTGTCTCTGTAACCTACAGGTTATTACCAATGTGAATTTTGCAAATAGGTAGCTCTGGAACTGCTGTTTGACTTTCCCCAGGCCGACATCCGGAACTCACCACCGAAATTCATTATGATCTTAGCAAGAAAATAATACGTTGTATACATTTATGAAATTGCCACCAGCTAGAAAAAGTTAAGTCTGAGCTGAGGAAATGAATAATAATCCTAGTTATGGGGAGGATACAGTACAGTGTAGAAGTACGGGGGAGGACCTGCCACCATTCATTTCTCAATTCTCTTTTATACACTGAAATTTATACTTTTTTCTTCTATGGTTACGTTGAAATACAAGTTCCTGGCTACAGCAATGGGCCTGAGATCCCAAGAGACCTCTGAAGCTGCCCCTGATATACTGCAAGAGGTGACATTTGGCCAGTGGTCCCAAATCTGTGGCTCCTTATCTGTAGCAAATAGAGATGGGTGAACTGCTTTGTCACAAACCGGATTGGACACGAATATTACAAAGTGTTAACAAAACCGAACAAATGGCGATTCGCTTCAGATGAACAAAAATGTCCGCCGCATTATAGTCTGGGGTCTCTTCAGACCTCCCCGGTGGAGGTCCAGGGGAGGTGACAAAAATAAAAAACATTTATACTCACCTTCCGTTACCTCTTTTGGTATCACTACTGAGGCCTGTGATTCCAGGGCGCAACGTCGCAGGAGAGGGCCAGATGTCACCAATTTAGCTCAAGCCAAAACTCACTGGCAGAGAGGCGTGTAACTTGAGGGGGTGCAGAGTATGGAGTCGTACCTGGGTCTTGGAGTCTTAAGGCACCCCTAAGGTTTCTTATCCCAACATGAGGAGACCAGGACTATAAGCGATACATTATAGCTGGGGGGCCTGGTAAAGATTTTGCATTGGGGTCCAGGCCCTTCATGTTTCGCCTCTGCTGGCAGAAGATCTGTTACAGAAAGCTGCCGACCACCATCAGAGGAGGCCAAGAACGCTAAAATTACAGATGAGCGAAGTATTCAAAAATTGGATTTGGCAACTTCACCGAATTTCGTGATATGATTCTATTCGATCCGAAATAAATCGTGGTGAATCGCGTACCAAAAACAGCTATTTATTGGCTGCAGAGAGCCAGGGTGGGCGCCAAAATGTCGGAACCCCTTGGATGCCGTGATCATGTTTGACTGCAGCATCCAAAGTGTTAAAACCCCCGATCGGTTATGGAGCAGGGTGTTAGGTGTCAGTTACAGCTGTCAGTTACAGCTAACACCCTGCTCCATAACCGATTGGGGGGATTTAACACCTTGGATGCAGCGGTCAAACATGCCGTGTGCACTCGCGAAGGGGTTAAAGGGATGTGACATCACAGGGCTGGCTGCTGATTGGCTGCACGCATGGCATTGTGGGTGATCCCGCGTTCCCAGAGTTCCTTGTCCCATGTACAGCAGCCATTTTGAACTAAATGCAAGTCATTACCACGAAGCGTAAGGAAATTCAAATTCGATGCAAATCAAATAATTCTAGAAATTCGGATCGAATTCCACTTCTGCAGCTTCGATTCGCTCATCTCTAGCTAAGATCCACCCTCCGAAATTAGCAGCCTGCTGAGTTATAGCAGACACCCCATAAACCTTTATGGCACTTTTGCGCTTTGAGGCCGTAATGTAAATATTTTGTGCTCCTCTCGCAGTAATTCTGATGACAAGGTCACTTCCGAACACCGGAGCTGATATCCAGCAACACATACAAGCCAACCAGTCCGGTCCACATTCGGAGGTACAGGCGAGCGTATAATTGGTTGCTATGGGTTTTACAACATTTACATTTAGTTACTAAATCCACCCCAAGGAGACGGTGTGAGATTTTAATGTTCCACTCTTACACTGAGAGGGAGGAGAACACACTTCAAGGTTAATTCAGCTTCTTCTAGGAAATGTACATATGAGACCGGCAATTATGGTGGAAAATATGCTGCCGGTTACACTTACCTGCTAATGAGGCCGGATAACCCATCTGCATGTCAATGCCCCGGTGGCACCTAAAGGCAGACAGCTGTTCCCAACCTATCATCATGCAGACAGGCTCAGGGATTGCATCAGATGAAGATTCTCAGGGATTATGGATTTTAATGACCACTAAACCCAAGAGCTTACACTCCGACCTCCGCATCTATATAGCACTTACAGTAAAGATTTGTACCAATTTCTTTGGACAGGGTGAAACAATTACAGACCAAATTAAGTGACGTTTGAGCCTACAGAAGTACAGTGCAGTGCAAAAGTTTTAGGCAGGCTTTCAAAAATAGATAATAGTTTATTTAAAAAAAAGTATGCAAATGAGGAAAAGAGAAATGTCAATCCCATTAATATTCAGTCTGACCTTTTCCCTTTGCCTTCCATCAGTTCTTGGTGCAGTTTTGGGCAGGGAGGTTGTTCCCGCCATCTTGGAGAACTAAGCACAGATCTTCTGTGGATGTAGGCTTGCTCCAATCCTTCTGTCTCTTCATGTCATCCCAGACAGACTGGATGATGATGAGATCAGGGCTATATCTGTGGGGGCCAATCAGCTGAGCACAGTGTAGAGGGCAGGAAGCAGATGTGTAGTGACCGTGCTGTGTTATTGCAGCTCAGCCCCCATGCAAGTGGATGATAGCTGAACTGCAATACCATGGCATGACCAGTAAGAGGCGTACAGAGCCATGTGCTTCAGAATCCACTCACTGTACAGATGTGTCAGGGTCTGGTTGTCTGACCCCACCAATCTGATATAGGATAGGCTATCCATATCCAGTTTTGGACAACCCCTTTAATTAAATATTTCCAGGAGGAATAACAGAGGGACAACATAATAATGAGTCTTAAAAAAGATCCTCCATGAAGAATAAATCAGACATGTCAGGAGGGGTGACAGGTCCCTCAGGGATATGAAGTACCTTCTTTTTCTAGTCACCATTACTGTAAACGTCCTGAAGACATTCATGAGTATTTTTGCAGTAAGCAGCACGTAGCCTCGGCACAGCAGGGCGGTTGCAGGAGTCGGGTGTTGACCCACATAGCTGTAAACATTTGCATTTTGTTTCCATTACCCGTCCTGATATACGGTTATAATGAGCGCCGAGGACTGTAATGTCTTACAACAGCTTCATCTGCCGCACTCACATTGAAGTGCAAAAGTCTTATTCAAATGACACGACTGATTTCCACATCATAGCGACTCTTCTTTTCATTTGGAAATCCCATCTGAATTATTAATGGCAAGTGTTATTAGTCTGAATTCGCGCCGTCCCTCCGATCCATTCTTTGAATTTTAATAGGATATAAGAAGTTCCATCTCTTCAGAAAGTAGCGGCAGCGATGGGACAAACATCTGTTCCCCTCTATAGTGGAGATTGTCACTTCGCTTCTGATTCACGGAAGAACATCACAAACTTACGGAAAACGCAACCTACAAAGCTCGACAGCTCCGGCATTATACAGGGTGACTTTGCATAGGGCATTAGCCTTAAAAAAGGGTCGGACGAGCCTTCCAGAAGATACAAGACTGAGAGCCCACCTACCATAATACAGACGTGGGGCGTGTGTCTGCCAGACCTTAACATAAACTGCGGCTCCAGTGAAACTTCTCCTCACCACTGACTATGACTATAGGGATCGCAGGGATTGCAGATGCGACTGGGCCCAGAGGCCAAGGGGGCCCACAGGTCACCCTCACCATACTAGGTTGGATAAACTTCTTCGATCTTCTTTCTGATTCCCTTTGATGGCTGGATTGTAAATGTATTATCCCTGCCTCTGGTGCACTGGAGGGAGATTCATAATACACAGCCTTCCACTGTCAGAAAGGAGAAAAATAATCCTTTCATGGCAAACCTGTCAGAGTTACGCAGCAGCATACAGTTGAGGAGGGATTCTGTGGCACAATAGGGGGCATGATTATTATGTGGGGGCATGAGGAGGTATGGAGTCTGAATTACGGGGTTTGATCAGGGGATACAATTATAAGGTCTTCTCAGGTTTGGTTTGGAGTATGGTCTGATATCTGAATATTGGGGTCTGGTATGGGATCTGTATTATGAGACCTAGGGATTTGTATGGGATCTTAATTTTAGGGTTTCTTATGCCTTGTGAATTATGGGGTTTGATCCAAAGTTTGATTTATGGGGATTGATCTGGGCACTGAATATTGGATCTGGTCTGGGGTATGGTCTGAGGTCTGAATTTTGTGGTGTGGTATAGGATCTGTAAGGTCTAGGGCAGGGGTAGGCAACCTTCGTCACTCTAGCTGTTGTAAAACTACAAGTCCCAGCATGAATACTTGCTCTGCTGTTCTTGGATTATTGGTTTTGATCTGCAGTCTGTATTATAGGGCTTTTTTCTGGGTACTGAATATCGGATCTGGTCTGGATTATCGAGGGAGTTTGATCTGGAGTCTGAATTATGGAGTTTGATCTGGGTACTGAATATCGGATCTGGTGTGGAGTATGGTTTGGGGTCTGAATATTGGGGTCTAGTAAGGACTAGGATCTAAGTATTGAGGTCTAGTATGGGGTTTCTTCTGCGTTCTGAATTATCGGGTTTGATCCGGAATCTGAATTATGGAATTTGATCTGGGCACTAAATATTGGACCATGTCTGAGGTACGGTCTGAGGACTGAATATTGTGTTGGTCTGGTATAGGATCTGTATTATAAGGTCTATGGTATAAGTATTGACGTCTAGTATGGGGTCTGAATTATGGGATTTGATCCGGAGTCTGAATTCTGGGGTTTGATCTGGGCACTGAATATTGGATTTGGTTTTGGGTACAGTCTGAGGTCCGAATACTGTGTTCTGGTATAGGATCTGTACTATAAGGTTTAGGGTATAAACACTGAGGTCTAGTATGGAGTTTGAATTATGGGGTTTGAGCTGCAGTCTGGATTATAGGGGTTTGTTCTGGGATGTAAATATTGGATCTGGTCTGAATTGAGGTCTAAATATTGGGGTCTGATATAGGATCTGCATTATATGGTCTAGGGCCGTGTTGGCGAACCTATGGCAAGCGTCCCAGAGGGGGCATTCAGAACCCTCTATGTTGGCACACACGCCGCAACTCTGATCGCTCACTAACGGGGAATCTAGTACAGGATTCCCCGTTAGTGAGTGATCGCTTCTTTCAGTTGTATGTGCAAATGCACATACAGACAAAAACTGTCAGTGTAGGCCGGGGGAACGTTCGACCACGGCTTACACTGACAGAAGAGTGTGACCTCTTCCCTGATGCAGATGCGATGACTGTGTCAGCACCTGTAGTCAGAAGATTGAGGATGCTACTTACCCCACATCTCCCCCCCCCCCCCACAGTGCACCACGCACCCCACATCTCTCCATGCTCCTCCACTGCACGGGAAACAACTTTTCTTCATGTGAAAGGACCTTCTTACAAGACACGCCTTCCCAGTCACATGACTTGAGCATGTCATGTGACCTTCTGACGTCAGGAGGTCCTTACCGAGTATAGCATTTAGCCTTTACCTACTTACCTGCTCTTCGTGGGACTGCACTGTGGAGCATATAATACTGTGTGGGGGCCACTGTGGAGCATATAATACTGTGTGGGGGCCACTGTGGAGCATATAATACTGTGTGGAGAGCCTACTGTGGAGCATATAATACTATGTGGAGAGCCTACTGTGGAGCATATAAAACTGTGTGGGGGCCACTGTGGGCATATAATACTGTGTGGGGGCATATAATACTGTGGAGCATATAATACTATGCGGGGGCCACTGTGGAGCACATAATACTGTGTGGAGAGCATACTGTGGAGCATATAATACTGTGTGGAGAGCCTACTGTGGAGCACATAATACTGTGTGGGGGCCACTGTGGGTATATAATACTGTGTGGGGGCATATAATACTGTGGAGCATATAATACTGTGTGGGGGCCCACTGTGGAGCATATATAATACTGTGTGGGGGCCACTGTGGAGCATATAATACTGTTTGGGGGTCACTGTGGATGATATAATACTGTGTGGGGGCCCACTGTGGAGTATATAATACTGTGCGGGGGCCCACTGTGGAGCATATAATACTGTGTGGGGGCTACTGTGGACCATATAATACTGTGTGGGGGCCACTGTGGAGCATATAATACTAAGTGGGGGCCACTGTTGAGAGTATAATACTGTGTGGGGGTCTACTATGAAGCATATAATACTGTGCGGGGGCCACTGTGGAGCATATAATACTGTGTGGGGCCACGGTAGAGTGTATAATACTGTGTGGGGGTCCACTATGAAGCATATAATACTGTACGGGGGCCACTGTGGAGCGTATAATACTATGTGGGGCCACTGTAGAATGTATAATACTGTGTGGGGGCCACTATGGAGCATATAACACTGTGTGGGGGCCCACTATGGAGCATATAATGCTGTGTTGGGCCATTGGGGCGCATATAATACAGTGTGGGCTCAATGTGGAGCATATAATCCTGAGTAGGGGCCACTGTGGAGCATATAATACTGTGTGGGGGCCACTAACAGAAGAAGCTGCGGCTACTGTGGCTGCTGCAGTCCTGTGGCCATTCTACTATGCAATGTATGACGCTGTGACAAATATATAATATGCTGTAGCCCTACAGTCAGCTGGCCCTATAAGTTACTATGTAAAAAAGACTGAAAAACAAAACAAAAAAATGTAAAATTACAACCGATGCAGCTGCAAAAAGCAGGCAGGTCTGCTACATCTTTGGCGCCATCTACTGGTGTCAGTGTAGGTTTACCATGCTCTGATACATTCATTAGTTCAGTCAATGCTATCATCAGGCAAAAACACAACAGCTGTGACATATGATGATACCGGGGCCTATATATCACAAGTGTATCCTGGGTATACATACAGGGGAGGTATACCAAATGTGCAACCGATACAGGGGAGGTATACCATATGTGTATCCTGTGCAGGGGCCACAATAGCTGCAGCATGTGATTATACAGGGCCGCTATACCATATGTGCAATTGATACAGAATCCACAATAGCTGCAGCATGGGATGATACAGGGCCGTTATACCATATGTGTAACTGATGCAAGGGCCACAATAGCTGCAGCATGCAATAATACAGGAGTAGTATACCATATGTGCAACTGATGTAGGAGCAACAATAGCCTAAGTGTGCAATAATACAGTAATAAATAATGAATGATCTAAGAATAGAGTTTTAGAATCCTATTACAAAATGAAGCTAAACTAGAGTCACCATTCATGACTGTTACCTAGTAGTGATGGGTGGGATTTACTGGGTTAATTAGTTTTGGATCAAACTATAATAATCGTAGGGCAGGGAAGGAAAGTAAAAAATAAAAAAATTACTAACTTTTCCTGGCTTCTGCTACAGCATTCTTCTTTGTCTTCTTCGGCTGTCCTCCATCTTCTTTGGCCCTTTGGTCACTGCTGAGACCTCAGGAGTCAAGTGGCGGTGTCAATATCTTCACGCTTTGTCATGATGACATTGACACCACCCACATGACTTCTGAGACCCAATCACAGGACTCCCAGGTAATCTGGGAGCTGAAGAAGATGGTGGATGACCCGTGAAGAAGACTGGAACGTTGGCGGATGCTGAGGCTTGGAAAGGTCAACAAATATATTTTTTAGTGTTCTAAGACAGCAAAATCCCCAAAAATTTCAGTAGAACCCAAAATTTTGGAAAATTTGTATGCAACTCTGCTTGTTACGATCCGGCTCACCCGACGCAATTGCTTAATGGAGAAGAACAAAAGATCAGCCAAGAAAATCAACAGCAGGTAAGTATCAGCCAAAGTTCCAGATGATATATCTAGGAGAAGTGGAGGACATCTGCTGCGGGAATAAGAGATAATAGAAGTCAGGAAATATCTGCACAATTATCTCCTCCAGTAGAAGGATTACCGCTTGTGCCGATGCAGCTGGGTGTATGCGGAGCCTCCGCGCTCTCTGCTATAAAATATACATGTTATGTACGGTTTATTAAACAGATATTTTATCCCGGACGGCTGTGATTGTGATGCCGCGTACTGTTACCTGTGTATTATTAGATGTTCTGCACAGAGTGTTTTTTTTTTTTGCTAAGGCTACACTTTACTGTAACGGCTGCAAATGTGCTCTAATCAGTCACTTCAGTTTATGAGACAGTACTTTTTATGTTGTGTAGGATTATCTAAGCCTCTGGGTCTTAAAGAAAGCCTTCTATTAGTAAACACTAGAGATGGGCAATTTCTGTTGACGAATATTCGTGAGTTTCGCCCCTCAGGTCGAAACTGTTCGGAATGAACCAGAAGTGCTATTATCTCCCCAGACCCCAGAGTATAGTAAGTGGAGGTGAAGAATAATAACCCTTATACTCACCTTCCCTCATCTCTCCTGGGCATCCTGTGGTCACCCAGCTTCTTCTTCTGGCCTCTTCCAGCCTCAGGCTGACGTCATGCACCCTGGAGATCAATCCTCAGTATAGCTGCAGCATCCCAGAGTGATACCTCTTAAATTGTCTTTGTCTTATGTGCCTTTGGTTGTGTATCGTATGTATATTATGTATATTTCATGTTTTGCAACTTCCCTATTGTGTTCCCCTAATGGTTCTCCCCTACTGTTAGTCACCTCTTTAATTTTATATGACTTGGTTCAGCCCTGACCACTCATGGGCCATTAGGAGGGATTTTGGAGATAAAAGTCTCCAGAGAATGGTTAGGGTAAGCAGTCTAGTCTAGCAGTCAGTGTTGGCACTGTGACACTGTTCTCTGCCTGTTCTAGTCAGCCCCTGAGGGAGAGGATTACAGCCCAATTCTGTGCAGACACAGCCCTGAGACAGGGAAGAACAGCCTGACTTCTGACCTGACAGTGTGCCAGGAGGGTAGAAGACGTCCTGTTGTCCAGGAACTGTATTCCAGGATCCCTCTAACAAGGTATTTGGGCCAAGAGGACTTCCTTACCGCTAGCCCCAGAACCGTCTACTGGCTGGGGCCAGGCTAGTTACTGAGTGTTGAAGTGGAATACAAGGCACTTAATAACCGTTACAGCCTGGGCATCCCTCATCCCCAAGCTGGGGTGAACCCAACAGTTGGGAGACTACTACTCCCATCGGGAAGCTGCATCTGTTTATGGTTGCACAGTTTGCCACACTAAAGTTTGCTCTGTTTCAACTGCATCACTGCCTCCTGAGTCATTCCTGCATTACCATCAGGTCCCTTCTGAACACCATCACACCGGCTCAGGGTGAGAGAGCACTCCTCTCCAACTGGAAGCGCCCCAGGGGAACTAGTACCACCACCATCAGGTAGCACAGCAGGCCCCCTAGTCAGTGTCCGGCCCTGGAGGTGTGCTGGAGGAGTTCGGTTGAGGGCACTCGGCCTATCCAGTGGCATCACTACATCCACTACTACTCCCATCTTCTGGTTCCCTCCATCTGGGTTGCGGCATAGGTCATCGGGATCAGATCAGTGGGGATCTGACACCTAGCACCCTTGCCGATGAGCGGTTCAACGCAGCGTAAGGCACCAAAACGTATACAGATCTACTCCATTCACTATATATGCTGGACTACTGCACCTCTGTTCCCATTCCAGTATCAGAGGCTTCCTGGATCAGTGTGGGGTCCCAGTGTCAGACCCCCACCATTCTGATACTGTTGACCTATCTACCTACCTACCCAGCAGTGGCCTGCTGGGGGAGCAGTATATCAACCAGGGACAGAAATAAACTTGACAAGCTGATTAGAAGGGCCAGCTCTGTCCTGGGGAGCCCACTGGACCCAGTGCAGGTGGTGGGTGACAGAAGGATACTGTCCGTGGTGAGCTCCATGCGGGAGAATAACTCCCATCCCATGCATGAGACTGTGATCGCGCTGAGCAGTACTGTCAGTGACCGACTGCTCCACCCTAGGTGTGAGAAGGAGCGCTATTGGAAGTCTTTCCTCCCCACCGCGGTTAGGCTGTACAACCAACACCGACCTAAGCGGAGATCATTACACACAGAGAACTGAAATATCTCTCTGCCTGTTATATCCCCCCCCCCCCCTCTGCTACGTCCTATCTGTCTGTCTGCTATTAATGTAATGCCTCTCACCTTGGAACATTCCTGTACATGTTGTATTTGTATTTGTATCTGTTTATCTTATCTTTGCTGCTGTAACACACTGAATTTCCCCACTGTGGGACTATTAAAGGACTATTATTATTATTATTATTATTATTGAGGATAGGTCATCGCTATCAATAATGACCACCAGCCTGGAAAGCCCATTAAACCATAACATGTTTGTTGTACACAGCCCGTAGTCCTATTCATCTTATAACACCCACTTAAAGGGGTTGTCCGGCCCCAAATTGATTTTTCATAGTGATGACCTAGCCACAGGATAGTATGTGATCTGTCGGGGTCCAACACCAGATCCTCCATAGATCATCTGTTCTAGCAGTCTCTGGGTAAATGGGTGGCGCATGCAGTGCGGCTCCTATACAAGCAATAGGAGCGGTGCTGCGTTCCCTGGAACCACCGCAGTGGACAGCGCTGCATGACATGCTACACGAGCCATTATTTATTCTGCTTGTATAAAATATCATGTAAGTCATACCCAGTAAAATCCATATTTAGTAGATTGACAGGTATTGGGTTCATGCACAGTATGCCTTAACACAAGTTTCGGCATAAACACGTCTTTGCGCTGCGCTCTCTGGGGCCGGTGTAAGGCTGCATGTATTTTTTATATTTCCATGACAACCTTTGCAGGAGAGGAAGATAAAGATGCCTCTGTAATGTATTCAGCATTGCTTTGTACACCGGCTGAGCAAAGGTGACATGATTTCCCAATCACATAATGAGCATAGGACTTAGTCACAGAACAGACCTCCACCGCCGCGCCTGCCAAATGTTCCCGCCAGCCGCCATTCCCTCTCATTATCTGCTGCTGTGTTTCAACAATATTCTAAATTGAATTGGAAAGTCAGATTCAGGCGTCTGTAGATGCAGATACAAAGTACTTCTACGTACCCCGGTGTAGGTCAAGCCGAATCCCCCTGGAGTAGAAGACTGACCTGCCTAACCTTTCTCTGCTCGTACATGTTAGATGCCTCCCTTATTACCGTACAACACCAAAAACTATGTACATCTGAAAAATACGAAGATACATCGGCAGAAATAATCATAAGACCTGCGCGGGGTGAAGAAGATTCAGAGCTGCCGACTTGGTAGGTTGAAAATACAGTATGTGCTATAAAGAGAAGTGGCCAAATTTCGGGGCAAATTTCGATAGGGGTCCCAGTGGCCAGACTCACATCGGTCAGACATTTTCGACCGATCAGTCAGTAGGTGGGGACGCACCCTTTTAAAAAGAATATGTCACCTCGCCTGACTAGTGATAATAATAATAATAATAAGTCCTTTAATAGTCCCACAATGGGGAAATTCAGTGTGTTACAGCAGCAAAGATAAGCAGATACAAATACAAAAAAAACAAAGGTGAACCTTGTGAGATTCGAATTGCGAAAATTTTTCGGACTGGTCAAAAACAGAGTAAGGCTAAGGCCCCACGTGGCATCCTGAAGCAAAACAGAACATCATGGATTTTCCCGCAGAGCTTTTCACAGAAAGTCCAAAGAGGTTTCCTCTGCAGACTTTCTGCTTCCATTATACCTATAGCGAAACTGCCGGCATTTCCGTAGGTATAATTGACATACTGCGATTTCCAAATCCGCAATGGCTTTGGAAATCTAGAATCCCATCCACTGCCCAGTGACTGTAAAACGCTGCAGTTGTTTTCACTTTTACGCCATGTGGGGCCATGACTAAAGTTGATTATTGGTTTGTATTGGTTTTTCCCAGGTCAATTTTTTTTAAGGCATATGGAAATGTTATTTGGCTAACGTATGCCTCTGTTATTTGTATACTATACACTACGGTATGAGCATATACCATATGGGGGGTACAAGCAGAATGTATGACACAGGGCACTTCCAGCATCAGGGATATAACTTACCCGCTTCCACCCAGTAAGAAATCTCATGTGTGGGCTCCCCACCCATTCCCAGTACATTGCAGTAGCGTTCATTCCTCCATACACCATGTAGCCATATAATTTTCTCTAAACACAAATTAGCGCTTTCTGACAATGTAAATGAAGGGTTTACATAAAACACATAAATGGAAATGATTCATTTTTTTTTCGGTCTTTTCCTCTGTAATTTAAATACCGTGGATCTTTCGGCTGGTAATTACATGTACGGCTGTAATAAGTGAGCATTCAGTGACAGTCCGGGTAAACACAAGTGTCACGAGTCTCCGGTAATTGATGCTAAGAATGCGCTCTATTAATTAAGATGTTCGCCATCTGAATTCCACCGCAAGATTTACCGTCCCCCTCCATGAGATATCTGACATGACATGTTTTCCCACAGTCATTAGCACTTTTGTTCTTTGCTGATTATTTGCCTTTGGGTTTAGATCTGGGCCGATACTGACTCAGGAGTAAAAATAGAACATAATGGAGGCCGATCAGCTGCCCCCTTGTTGTCTGCAGTGTGCTGTGTACTGGAAGCTACGGAGTTAATGCAGCGTACAGTGTATCTCATTATAGATCATGTACGTGGGAAAAAAATATTAGCATTTAACAAGCATTTTCCTTCGGGGCACATCAATATGGGGCAAAGATAGCAGGGGCAGCTAATGCCTGGTGTCTGACCCGACTGCATACTTACCCTATTTAGGTTGGTAAATTAGGGATGATTAAAGGGGTTGTCTGGGATAAAAATGAAAATCCCCCCCCCCCCCGCCTACTTTCTAAATTACATCATTTAGCAAAAATGTATATTTACCCATATTCCTGAGGCAGTCATGTGACCACCCCAGGGACATTTTCTGTGTATATTATCACTGTACTGTGACATCACTGTGTATATTATCCCTGTACTGTGACATCACTGTGTATATTATCTCTGTACTGTGACATCACTGTGTATATTATCCCTGTACTGTGACATCACTGTGTATATTATCTCTGTACTGTGACATCACTGTGTATATTATCCCTGTACTGTGACATCACTGTGTATATTATCCCTGTACTGTGACATCACTGTGTATATTATCTCTGTACTGTGACATCACTGTGTGTATTATCTCTGTACTGTGACATCACTGTGTGTATTATCCCCGTACTGTGACATCACTGTGTATATTATCCCTGTACTGTGACATCACTGTGTGTATTATCCCTGTACTGTGACATCACTGTGTTTATTATCCCTGTACTGTGACATCACTGTGTGTATTATCCTTCTACTGTGACATCACTGTGTATATTATTCCTGTACTGTGACATCACTGTGTGTATTATCCCTGTACTGTGACATCACTGTGTGTATTATCCTTCTACTGTGACATCACTGTGTGTATTATCCCTGTACTGTGACATCACTGTGTGTATTATCCCTGTACTGTGACATCACTGTGTGTATTATCCTTCTACTGTGACATCACTGTGTGTATTATCCCTGTACTGTGACATCACTGTGTGTATTATCCTTCTACTGTGACATCACTGTGTGTATTATATCTGTACTGTGACATCACTGTGTGTATTATCCCTGTACTGTGACATCACTGTGTGTATTATCTCTGTACTGTGACATCACTGTGTGTTTATCTCTGTACTGTGACATCACTGTGTGTATTATGTCTGTACTGTGACATCACTGTGTGTATTATCCCTGTACTGTGACATCACTGTGTTAGGCATATATAACAATGCAACAGCACTTACCATATCTCTAAATGCTGTCAACAGCAACTCAAGCTAGATGGAGATTCTAAGGCCGGGTTTACACTGTGATTTTTACTGAAGACCTGCAGTAATGGCTATAGCTACAGGTTACTCTGCATTTTACCTGTATTCTAACGACCATTAAATTGTAAACCTCTGGTTCTCTGGCATAGGAAAAATGTGTTAGTTATTGCTGTAATTAAAATCTGCATTCAGGTCATTATTAGCGAGAGTGCTATGTAATCCCAGCCTAATAATCATATACAGAAAATAGAATAAAAAATCTACAATCATAAAATAAAAAAAAATAAAAAAAAGATTTTAATGATTAAATAAATATACGTGATTCATTGACATTAATAACTGGGCCAAACAGAGTGCCAATATTCACATAGGTATGATCAAACCAATGTAAATAAGGTGAGTGTGAGCCCGGAGATCTGTCTATATCAGCGGTTCTCAACCTGTGGGTCGCGACCCCGACGGGGGTCGAATGACCAAAACACAGGGGTCGCCTAAAGCCATCGGAAAATACATATTTCCGATGGCTTTAGCCGCTGAGAAGTTGCGCTATTCAGCTGGAAGGCACGTCGTTATGGATATGCGTTCCAAACTGAATGCCTGAGAGGGTGCCCCGCGCTGTGTAGCTCCCGGCATCCGCCGTGCCGTTACGCGGATGCCAGGTCTGTTACAATGATGGCGGCCGCTCTGCTGCAGAGCGGTCACCATAGCAACTGGGCCTCCGCTGTACAGCGGAGTCCCGGAGCTAATGCCCGCGATCAGAGTCTGACCGCGGGCATTACTACTGTATCTGTGAGCAGCCCCCCCCCCCACTTGTATTGCAGTCTATGGGACTTGCAATCAAACGATTGCAGGTTCAAGCCCCATGAAGGGAGGGGGGCTAATAAAATAGTAAAAAAAAAAATAAAATAAAAAAAAAAAGTTCTAACTCACCCACTTTCCCTAGAATACATATAAAAGTACAAAATTACTGTGAAACACATACACATTAGCTATCCCTGTGTCCCAAAATGCCCGGTCTACAACCTTATAAAAATATTTTTCTTGTAGGGTGAACATCAGAGCAGGAAAAAAAAATCAAAAGTGCCAAACCGCCATATTTTTTGCTGTTTCGCCTCTGATTTGAATAAAAAGTGATCAAAGCAATAGACATTCCCCAAAATGGCATAACTAAAAAGTACATCTGGCCCTGCAAAAAAAAGACACCGTATTCCTCCCCGTACAGCTGCAGGGACACCTGTCAATGTGACCTTGCAGCTGTTGCAAAACTACAACTTCCATATATTAGACATTTTACCACATTTTTTTGTCTTAAAATATTTTTCCCTATTTTCCTCCTCTAAAACCTAGGTGCGTCTTATAGTCCGAAAAATACGGTAAATATTATAATATGACTCAAGCCCATATTAACCAGAAGCTTGGCCATTACTGCTCTCTGTCTTTATGTGAAGTCAGGCTATCGCCACTGTTAAGCGATATATTTATATGAACAATGGCCGTGTGGCATCTATTTTGTTTTTGGTCTGTATATGAGGGGCTATTACAGTTATAGTGACGCCGCACAGGTAATAAGATTACTCATATGGGGGGCACTATTACTGTAATAATTCTCAATTTCCCCATAGTTAATAACATTACCTGTGTAGGGGGTAGATCACTATGTTTAAATTATGTTTGATTTGTAGCTATTAGAATACATAATGCATATCAGGTATTTACATTCCGAATCATAACTGTAGCAAAATTACAGTTTTGAAGTAGCCACCAAAATTATTTTTTGGTTTGGGGTCACCGCAACATGAGGAACTGTATTTGCGGGGTCACGGCATTAGAAAGGTTGAGAACCACTGGTCTATATAGTGGTGTACTATAGCTCTTATTATTTCTGAAAGCTTCTAATCCAAACGAGGAAAGATAAAACAGATATATTGATATATAACTACAATATATTACAGCTCCTATGGGATCATTCTCTCTATTACAGGATCTGCCACCTAGTGGCCAAAGAACAGAATGCAGCGTAGTGCTAATACTGTATTTTATTGTAGATGAAATCAAGTTACTCAGAAGAGTTAAGGACTGTGGTTGGAAATATTGCATCATATGGTATGGTATGCTGAACTGGAATTGTTAGGAAAGTTACAGAAAATGTAGATGGTGACCAGATCTTTCATGGACCAAATGAAATGTCCCAGAACAAGTCAATAAAGGAAAGATGTCGCCAGTTTGAGCCAAGCACTAGCAAAAAGAGGTAACAGATTGGAGGCTGCTTTCATAAGGAATGTGCTAGATGCGGAGGCATGTGTGACATGTCCTAAGAGCTGTGTGGTATGGGGGCGCCATTCTGCTTTTACTAGAGTATTTAGATACAGGGTTACGGCAACACATCATCTTTTTAGCCTAGCGATGACTCTGCTAAATGGTAGAAGAATATATTAGCATACACTACCGTTCAAAAGTTTGGGGTCACCCAGACAATTTTGTGTTTTCCATGAAAACTCACACTTTTATTTATCAAATGAGTTGCAAAATGAATAGAAAATATAGTCAAGACATTGACAAGGTTAGAAATAATAATTTTTATTTGAAATAATAATTTTCTTCTCCAAACTTTGCTTTCGTCAAAGAATGCCCCATTTGCAGCAATTCCAGCATTGCAGACCTTTGACATTCTAGCTGTTAATTTGCTGAGGTCATCTGGAGACATTTCCCGCCATGCTTCCAGAAGCCTCTCCCACAAGTTGGGTTGGCTTGATGGGCACTTTTTGCGTATCATATGGCCAAGCTGCTCCCACAACAGCTCAATGGGGTTGGGATCTGGTGACTGCACTGGCCACTCCATTACAGATAGAATACCAGCTGCCGGCTTCTTCCCTAAATAGTTCTTGTATAATTTGGAGGTGCTTTGGGTCATTGTCCTGTTGTAGGATGAAATTGGCTCCAATCAAGCGCTGTCCACAGAGTATGGCAAAATGGAGTGATAGCCTTCCTTATTCACAATCCCTTTTACCTTGTACAAATCTCCCACTTTACCAGCACCAAAGCAACCCCAGACCATCACATTACCTCCACCATGCTGACAGATGGCGTCAGGCGTCTTCCAGCATCTTTTCAGTTGTTCTGAGTCTCACAAATGTTCTTCTGTGTGATCCAAACACCTCAAACTTCGATTCGTCCGTCCATAACACTTTTTTCCAATCTTCCTCTGTACAATGTCTGTGTTCTTTTGCCCATATTAATCTTTTCCTTTTATTAGCCAGTCTCAGATATGGCTTTTTCTTGGCCGCTCTGCCCTGAAGGCCAGCATCCCTGAGTCGCCTCTTCACTGTAGACGTTGACAGGTACTATTTAATGAAGCTGCCAGTTGAGGACCTGTGAGGCGTCGATTTCTCACACTAGAGAGTCTAATGTACTTGTCTTGTTGCTCAGTTGTGCAGCACGGTCTCCCACTTCTCTTTCTACTCTGGTTAGAGCCTGTTTGTGCTGTCCTCTGAAGGGAGTAGTACACACCGTTGTAGGAAATCTTCAGTTTCTTGGCAACTTCTCGCATGGAATAGCCTTCATTTCTAAGAACAAGAATAGACTGTCGAGTTTCACATGAAAGTTCTCTTTTTCTGGCCATTTTGAGAGATTAATCGAACCAACAAATGTAATGCTCCAGATTCTCAACTAGCTCAAAGGAAGGTCAGTTTTATAGCTTCTCTAACCAGCAAAACTGTTTTCAGCTGTGCTAACATACTTGTACAAGGGTTTTCAAGGGTTTTCTAAACATCCATTAGCCTTCTTACACAGTTAGCCAACACAATGTACCATTAGAACACTGGAGTGATGGTTGCTGGAAATGGGCCTCTATACACCTATGTAGATATTGCATTAAAAACCAGAAGTTTGCAGCTAGAATAGTCATTTACCACATTAGCAATGTATAGAGTGTATTTCTGATTCATTTAATGTTATCTTCATTGAAAAAAACTGTGCTTTTCTTTCAAAAATAAGGAAATTTCTAAGTGACCCTAAACTTTTGAACGGTAGTGTAAATTATGGGATGATCCAAGATTTTTAAAAAATGTTTCAGATAGAGATGAGTGAACCGGTTCATACTGAATCAGGTTTTTTATGAATTTTCCAAAAATTTCATATGCTTCGGCACCTATGAACCACTATTATACTCTAAGATCTCTTCATAGTATAATACGCAGAGGCTAAGGCCCCACGCATCAAATTACTGCAAAAAAATGCTGTGGAACAGACCATGGTGGAAACGCACAAATTTTTCCACAGCATTTTTCACAGAAAGTCTGCAGAGTTCTCCTCTGCAGACTTTCTGCTTCTATTATACCTACAGTGCCTTGCGAAAGTATTCGGCCCCCTTGAACTTTTCAACCTTTTGCTACATTTCAGGCTTCAAACATAAGGATATAAAATTTTTATTTTTTGGTGAAGAATCAACAACAAGTGGGACACAATCGTGAAGTGGAACTAAATTTATTGGTTATTTTAAACTTTTGTAAAAAATAAAAAACTGAAAAGTGGGGCATGCAATATTATTCGTCCCCTTTACTTTCAGTGCAGCAAACTCACTCCAGAAGTTCAGTGAGGATCTCTGAATGATCCAATGTTGTCCTAAATGACTGATGATGATAAATATAATCCACCTGTGTGTAACCAAGTCTCTGTATAAATGCACCTGCTCTGTGATAGTCTCAGGGTTCTGTTTAAAGCGCAGAGAGCATCATGAAGACCAAGGAACACACCAGGCAGGTCCGTGATACTGTTGTGGAGAAGTTTAAAGCCGGATTTGGATACAAAAATATTTCCCAAACTTTAATCATACCAAAGAGCACTGTGCAAGCGATCATATTGAAATGGAAGGAGTATCAGACCACTGCAAATCTACCAAGACCCGGCCGTCCCTCTAAACTTTCATCTCAAACAAGGAGAAGACTGATCAGAGATGCAGCCAAGAGGCCCATGATCACTCTGGATGAACTGCAGAGATCTACAGCTGAGGTGGGAGAGTCTGTCCATAGGACAACAATCAGTCGTACACTGCACAAATCTGGCCTTTATGGAAGAGTGGCAAGAAGAAAGCCATTTCTCAAAGATATCCATAAAAAGTCTTGTTTAAAGTTTTCCACAAGCCACCTGGGAGACACCAAACATGTGGAAGAAGGTGCTCTGGTCAGATGAAACCAAAATCCAACTTTTTGGCCACAATGCAAAGCAATATGTTTGGCGTAAAAGCAACACAGCTCATCACCCTGAACACACCATCCCCACTGTCACACATGGTGGTGGCAGCATCATGGTTTGGGCCTGCTTTTCTTCAGCAGGGACAGGGAAGATGGTTAAAATTGATGGGAAGATGGATGGAGCCAAATACAGGACCATTCTGGAAGAAAACCTGTTGGAGTCTGCAAAAGACCTGAGACTGGGACGGAGATTTATCTTCCAACAAGACAATGATCCCAAACATAAAGCAAAATCTACAATGGAATGGTTCACAAATAAACGTATCCAGGTGTTAGAATGGCCAAGTCAAAGTCCAGACCTGAATCCAATCGAGAATCTGTGGAAAGAGCTGAAAACTGCTGTTCACAAACGCTCTCCATCCAACCTCACTGAGCTCCAGCTGTTTTCCAAGGAAGAATGGGCAAGAATTTCAGTCTCTCGATGTGCAAAACTGATAGACACATACCCCAAGCGACTTGCAGCTGTGATCGCAGCAAACGGTGGCGCTACAAAGTATTAACTTAAGGGGGCCGAATAATTTGGCACGCCCCACTTTTCAGTTTTTTATTTTTTACAAAAGTTTAAAATATCCAATAAATTTCGTTCCACTTCACGATTGTGTCCCACTTGTTGTTGATTCTTCACCAAAAAATAAAAATTTTATATCCTTATGTTTGAAGCTTGAAATGTGGCAAAAGGTTGAAATGTTCAAGGGGGCCGAAACAAAACTTACAGTGAACCCACAAATATTTGGTGAAATGTGACTTTCTCTTCTTTGATTTATACCCTTAGATTTATACTCTTATAAAAAATCAGACCACCATCTTAAGACCACAATATACTGTAAATCAAGGCCAGTAAACAGCCCCCAGGCTGCACCACTTATATATTACTACCAGCCAGAGGCGTAACTTGAAGCTCCTAGGCCCCAATGCAACATCTGTAACGGGGTCTCCACTTATCGTATGCTATCTAAAATACTGCTGTCTTCTTATATTGTGGGAAGACTTTTGGCCCCCCTCAGGCTCAAACATAGTGTAGAATATTGTCAGTGCTCCTAGGAACCTATCTATAAAACATAGTGTAGAACACTGTCAGGGCTCCTAGGAACCTATCTATAACACATAGTGTATAACACTGTCAGGGCTCCTAGGAACCTATCTATAAAACATAGTGTATAACACTGTCAGGGCTCCTAGGAATCTATCTATAAAACATAGTGTAGAATAATGTCAGGGCTCCTAGGAACCTATCTATAAGACATAGTGTATAACACTGTCAGGGCTCCTAGGAACCTATCTATAAAACATAGTGTAGAACACTGTCAGGGCTCCTAGGAGCCTATCTATAAAACATAGTGTAGAACACTGTCAGGGCTCCTAGGAACCTATCTATAAAACATAGTGTATAACACTGTCAGGGCTCCTAGGAACCTATCTATAAAACATAGTGTAGAATAATGTCAGGGCTCCTAGGAACTTATCTATAAAACATAGTGTAGAACACTCTCAGGGCTCCTAGGAACCTATCTATAAGACATAGTGTATAACACTGTCAGGGCTCCTAGGAACCTATCTATAAAACATAGTGTATAACACTGTCAGGGCACCTAGAAACCTATCTATAAAACATAGTGTAGAACACTATCAGGACTCCTAGGAACCTATCTATAAAACATAGTGTATAGCACTGTCAGGGCTCCTAGGAACCTATCTATAAAACATAGTGTAGAACACTGTCAGGGCTCCTGGGAACCTATCTATAAAACATAGTGTAGACTACTGTCAGGGGTCCTAGGAACCTATCTATAAAACATAGTGTAGAACACTGTCAGGGCTCCTAGGAACTTATCTATAATACATAGTGAAGAACACTGTCAGGGCTCCTAGGAATCTATCTATAAAACATAGTGTAGAACACTGTCAGGGCTCCTGGGAACCTATCTATAAAACATAGTGTAGACTACTGTCAGGGGTCCTAGGAACCTATCTATAAAACATAGTGTATTACACTGTCAGGACTCCTAGGAACCTATCTAACTATTTTCTAGCTCTAAGGCAAATACAGCTGAAAGTGACCCCAGAGTATAATAGGTGGTGGCCCAGGGGAGGTGTTAAAAATAAAAAATATTTATGCTCACCTTCTGTTACCTCTTTTGGGCCAGCTTGAGGCATCAGACACTTTTTTACCGCCTCCTCAGTAACGTCTGGTGCTCTCCTGTGACGTCAGGCACCTGACATGGCCATGCCAAATGTCATGATGCTTAGCATGTCCATGTGACTGCTGATGGCCCAATCACAGGCCTCAGTGGTGACACAGGGCACATGATGTCACCGGGAGAGCAGCGGACACCTCGAGGAGACCCAAAAGAGGTAATAGAAAGTGAGTATGAATGGTTTTTATTTTTGTCACTTCCCCTGGGCCTCTACCTACTATACTCTGAGGTCTGAAGAGACCCTAGAGTATAATGTGGTGGCCATTTTAGACAAATCTCCATTTGTTCGGTTTCGTAAAAAAATTAACTATTTGGAATATTCGGGTCGAACCCGGCTCGATATAAGTCAGTTCGCCCATCTCTACTACTAAGACAAAACTTTCATCTTCCTAAAGAACTTTTATCAGATGTTCATCATCAAGAAAAACTTGGTAAACAAGAAGCAAAATTCTGTCTTGTCATGAAGATAACAGGACCTCAGTACTTGGCAATTCACAGCAAATCTTCCTTCCAAACACTTTCCCTGTCAAAAGGAACCTGATGAGATGGAGAATAGTGAGATAATAGAGCGGCAGACAGGATAAGTAAAGTGATTCATCCATGTTCATTGGAAAGTAAAATTAGCCATTTTTGTTCATGATTCATCTAATTTCAGGTGTTTCATATCACAAGTCTTATCTGTAAATGTCACCGGAAACTTTTTGATTGTCCAAATAATACATGAAAACAACAAGTAATTAAACGAACCAAAAAGCTCAAAAAGATAGAATTTTACTAATAGATGTCAATTGTAAATCGTTGTACAATTTTTAGCTGCCATTTCACCGAAAACAGATTTTTTTTAAATGACTTTTTAATAGCATTACAAAGAATTTCCGACACAATACCCGCCGCGTGGCTCCACACGCTTTACGTAGCACGATCTTTCCGATACATAGTGAATGCGCGGTTGCGGTTAACATTTGATACATCTGTAGTTTTGCTGGTCTAGTTTCGAGGCTGCATACCAAAAGTCCCAGATCTTATCAGATTCTTATATCAAGTTCAGTTTGGCCCGTCTCCTTTCCATCTGCATTATTGTGTTTACTGACTGTCTCCAAGCATTCACGTTTCCAAAAAATTCTGTATTTCCTTCCCTGCGATACACAATATTTTAATCACTGTTTTATTTTTGATGGGGTCAATTTAACCCAGTATATCAAATCCCAGCACACAAAGCCAGGGACATGAAATTTATCCTGTCTTCTAGTTCAGACCCATAACTATGAATCTTGGGGCGCCTCCAGGACATATGGGTCCAATCAGCTCTTGCGTCTCCAGATTTAGGCTACCTTAAAATTATTTTTATATGAAGAGACTGTGAATAAAAAGATATTGTGTAATCCTATGTGATAAACTTTAAGAATCTTAGTCAAGATTGGTTCCATACTACTTCACTTGAAACATCTTGAATGTCGAGTTTCCATAAAATTTTCGACTTAAAGGGAGTCTATCATTGGGGAAATGTGTTTTTAACTGAAGCAATGTTGGAATAGCGTTTAGAAAGGCTATTCTACTCCTACCTTTACTTTTCTTCTCCTCACCGCTGTTTGTCCAAAAAAATATTATGCTCAGGGAGCTCCGGGGGTGTTCCATGTACCCACCTCCAGCGCTGCTTTTTCATGCCCCCTGCATCTTCTTTTGTTCATCTTGCATCTGCTTCTTGCTCCGTCGGCCTTTTTTCTAGAATATGCTGGTGTAAGAAACTAAACAAAAATGGCCGCCGGAGCCACTCTGAGTTCAGGCAGAGCCGACGGAGCATTTTTGTTTAGTTGCTTACACCAGTGTACTCCAGAAAAATGGCCAACAGAGCAAGAAGCAGATGCCAGATGAACAGAAGAAGATGCAGGGAAATGAAAAAGCAGCGCTGGAGGCAGGTTGCAGCAATGACGCGGAGTGCTCCGAGCACAGGGGGAACTCCCCCGGAGCTCCCTGAGCATAATTTACATATGAGAATAAAATGTGTTTTTTGGACAAACGGCAGTGAGGAGAAGAAAAGTAAAGGAAGGAGTAGAATAGCCTTTATAAAGGCTATTCCAACACTGCTTCAATTAAAAACACGTTTCCCCAATGATAGACTCCCTTTAAGTGGTCACTAACTTTCTAGACAACTTAGACTCATTTAGCCGGGTGTGTGATTCTGGACCAAAATTTTATGTATTTTATTTAAAACTGTTGCTGTTTTCTGCCTGCAAATCCTCTCTAAACTTGTTGCCACTATGTGTCTCCCTTCTAGCTAATTTACTGTTCACTGCCTGTTACTAGGGAAATCCTGTCCATAGATACCACTAAAAATGCAAGATGGGTTCAAAGTGAGTGCAGGAGGGAGCGGCTGGGCTTTCTTTGCACAGTGAATGAAGAGGGGAGGATTCCACACAGGTCTTCGGGTCTGCTTGGTGACCCGAAGAATGGAAACTTAATCCGCTTAAAAAGTGTTCACCTGCAGAAACTGCAGACTATAATGGGATCTGCCAGGTTTCCGCCCGGAAAACGCGGAAAAATGCGGAGAGAAAAGTCCTGTCTGCAGGTCTTTTCTCTCCGCATTTTTTAAGCGGATTCGGGGATAGAAACCCGAATGTAGAGCAAGTGCTGGTGTGAACCTAGCCTTTCTCAAATTCTAAACTGCACAGAAGGTTCTCACAGGTCAAAATATATTTAATGTATTTCTGACTAGCTGATTGTGCTATTGTTGATGGGATGTTAGTCATAGACAGTAAGCAGCTTTCCTTATTGTGCTCAGATTTCTGTTTTTCTATGTCAGAGATTTTTCTAGCTTTATAACCTGGATTTGCAGTCCAGTGTCCCTGGATCTCCTATATTATGTTCCCTGAGCTTTTCTCGGCTATTTCTTTGCTATTTTACAGTTACCATTGGCAGAATTACATGTAAAGAAACCAATTGCTACCAGTAGTGGTAATAATGGATAGGGGAGGGGGAAAGACTGTATACGACCCCCTGCCTTAGACAGAAATGCAAAATGTGCAGCAGCCATAATGGGGCTATAAGGGAATTGCTAGAAGAGCATTTCCCCAGTAGCTGCTGGTGAACCCTGGGAGGAAGGGAATGACAAGACAGTGAGTCCTAAGCTATACCCATCACCTGTCCCTGCCTACTTGCCTCACTGCCCTAGGCGGCAGAGGACAACTGGGCGGCAGTCCCTTCTTATGATATAGAACACATTATATTGTGTTATTATATTATGATATTATAACACAGAATGCAGACAAGACAAACAACAACAAACGGGAGGTCAGCTAGCCATAGGGTCGGAACCAGTCGAGCAGCGCAGAACAGAATCAAGATCCAAGAGAGTAGTCATAAGAAAAGACAAAGGTCAGAAATGTAAATACAAACAGTAACAGTATAAAGCCAACACGCACAGAAAAGGCAATAGCAAGCACTAAGGTGAGGGTAGGAAAACGATATATAGGAAGTAAGAACCCGCCCCAGACTTGATTGGAAGGAAAGATGTCAATCACACGAGTAAGGTTGAGATTAACTATTTGAGGAGCAGAAGGAAACAAAGGTGTAAGAAATGGGTGTGGTGGAAATTCAATTACAGAGATGATGGAATAGAACAGTGTTCAGACAGAATACAACAAGGACCTATTATAGATATACAACTTTTCATGAAAACTCCGGTACCCGTTAAAAAAAAAAGTTAAAAAAAAAATATTCACCAGACTTTTATTTTGGCCTGTCACTTATGGATTGTGAGACTAAATTTGCTTCAATATAATCATCAACATGTCCAAATTTGTTGGATTCATCCAAGTTCCAAGTATAAAGACTGTCAATTTTAGAGCTCAGAGTCACTTGTAGAATCTGACACCTGTAGGCAAAATAAGGTGATGGAAACACTAAGAATTCTAAAACCTATTAATACATTTTATGACTATAGAGGATGTGATATGGGTTTCATGAAACATTAAAATTATAACCTTTTTTTTACAGAAATTGGTAGCAATGTTCTTGAGACCGTTCACCCCTTGAGCACTAAAGGAACAGAAGCTAAGATTAGTCACTTACAAAGGGTATGGAGACTTGACACATGGGCAAAGATAGATGCGGAGAAACTAAAAAAAACAAAACATTACGACAATTTGCAGAAATATACAGTACTGTGCAAATGTTTTAGGCAGGTGTGGTAGAATACTGCAAAGTAAGAACGCTTTCAGCAATAGAAGGGTTTATAGTTTATTTTTGTCAATTAACAAAATGAAGTGAATGAAGAAAAGAGAAATGTAAATCCCATCAATATTTGGAGGAGGAGTCCTGGAAGTGATGATCCGGCCCCCACAGATATAGCCCTGATCTCAACATTCACCAGTCTGTCTGGGATGACATGAAGAGACAGACGGATTGGAGCAAGCCTACATCCACAGAAGATCTGTGCTTAGTTCTCCAAGATGGCGGGAACAACCTCCCTGCCACACAAGACCCCAGAGTATAATAATCAACCATGGCCACATTTCCAGCTCAATCTGAACAAATCCAGAGTATTTTGTATCGTTCCATTCCTCTATTACTAATCCTAGAAATGTATGAATAAATCGTCCAGTGACTGCAACCAGTTGGGGGTGTGTCCCTGCACACTGACACTGCCCAATCAGTGCTGACAATAGTAGTCTGTGCAGGGACACACCCCTTTGAGAAGATGAATTATAACACTCAATCTATTTCCTAATTTCTAGGAAAAATAACAGAGGAATGGGTCAACGTAAAGTTATGAGAACATGTGTTTCAGAATTGTTTTTTCATGGGAATTGCAAGTATTTACTTAATAAGACACGTCAGGAGAATTGACAGATCCCTTTAAATATAGCACAGCATTGTGCTGCAATGTCCCATACCCCTATGTGTCTATGGGCTCTGTTCTATTCAATCCTTGCAGCAGAATATCAACGTCAGGGTCTTCTCCAACAACCTCGTCACGTTGCTGACATATAAATAACCCCCATGTCATGCATACTTCTCATTTTTTTTTCACGCCTACAACTATTTTTGTACCTGGTTTACTTAGCATGTACTTATGTAGTCACAGTGTACACTTCTGGGGGCTATTATGTTTTCCTAAGACACTGCGGGGGTGCAGCTGGATATAAATCAAGCCCATTGTGACTGTCAGGACTCTCTATTGTAACGCCCGGCACCAGCATTTGGTTCTTGCAAAATCCTCCACAGTTGAATGACGCCTATAATGTCAGCCGATTGGAAAGAATGCGAATGTTAAACAAGATAAAGCGGCGATGATGGAGCAGTGCCGAATATGCTACACTGTTTGTTACCTAAATAATTTATTGGCATTCTGGATATGATTCATGTGAAGTAATGCGCAGCTCCACAGTCACTCATCATTCATTGGCAGGGAGGGGCGGCCGAGGAGATTAACATGTGGAATGAATTGCGCTCAACACATAAATAATCACCATCATATTTTATCCCAAAATATTCTGCAGTTGCTGCAGAAAAACAAGAATCCGAAGGGAATTTCAATTAATAAAGTGATTTACTTTTGCTCGTATATTCTCATTTGTGATATTGATGAGGAGAAGAACCGTCCAGAAGAAAGTCAGGTTGGAACATTAACCCTTCCCAGACCATGCTTTGAAATCATATATTTAAGGGTATATGGACCTTGGTGCCCAATTATAAATTGGAGCGCAGCCGTGTGGAGATGGAGCAGTCAGGAGTAGCCCAAAGATGGTGGTTACACTGGCCATGGTGACTTTGGCACCCAGACTTGGACTCTTACCGGTCCCAGTGATGAGGTGGTCGCACTGAGGAGGTAGTCTCATTACCTGCTACTGGTCTCCTGTGTAATGATGTTTCAGGGTGCCCTTGGCGTTAGGTGTGAATGAAGGCATAGAAGACAGGAATCATCCAGTTACAAAGCAACATGGAGGTACATCAACTTACAGCAGCAGGTTGTGCACATACGGCACTTTACACACTTGGACAGAAGCGGCAATTGCTCTTTACTAAGGATGGGTGAACCTGAGCATGCCCATGTCATCACTGGTGGCCCAATCACAAGCCTCAGTGGTGACCCCTGGCGCAAGACATCACAGAAGAGTGCCAGATCGCCCCAAAAGAAGTGAGGGAAGGCGAGTATAAATGTTTGTTATTTTCTTCACCTCTCCTGGACCTCCATTTATTATACTCTGTGGTCTGAAGAGTCCCCAGAGTATAATAATTTACCAGTGGTGGCCATTTTAGTTCTTTCGAGACAAATCCCAAATGCTTCAGCCTTGTTAAAAACCAAACAATTTGGAATATTCAGGTCAAATACAGTTCATTGCAATCCGATTCGCCCAACAATGCTCTTCACCCCTTCCTCAGTCCTCTGACCCTTACCACCATGGCAATCTGTGCCAAATGCAAGGCCCTAATCCTCCTTTCCACTCTTAGGGAAATGCAGGACACGTTTCAGCCATGGATACCTAAGTTTCCGCCCTAGTAAAGCAGTGGAGATATAACGTATGCATCATGTTCAGATAATCTTGGTTCTGTAAGTCTTGGGTTCAGTGACATAGGACTGCCTGTCAAACCCTATCTACCACTAGCTAGCCTGAAGAGATCAAGATGTTTTGCCAAAATCTCAGACAACCCTTTAATTGTTATCATTGTAGGACTTGCAGAAAGGGGTGCCATGCTGATAATTTCAGGGGCGAGGCCAACCTGGGCTGGACCCCTTCCCTGCATGAGCCACTTCTGTAGTAAGTACGCCATTGTGAGTTATATCGATGGTCAATGGTTAATAGTTAGACAGCCCCATTTAGATAGGCAGTCTGGAAATCTGACATATGTCTATGTCTAAGTTTTCACTATCTATTTCTAATTTATGACAAAAATGCACCAAAATTTTGGCACAATTTTTGGTCCACAATGTCACATCTTAAAAAGTGTCTAAAACACATATTAAATTTGGGGTAAAGCATAGGTCTGAATGAGCACCATGGCCCCTTATTCTCAGGATTGGGCATCCCAGGGCACCTACTTACACCTGAACAATCCTGACAAGTTATGAACACATAGTGTTAAGGAAAGAATTTTTTCGCTTCCCGAGACGCCAGAATTTCCACATTATAATGTTCCAGATATGGATAGAAGATTTAATGACTTAATGGCTTGACTATAATGTTATCCTATGTATTCACATGCCTTGGCTATATGGGCATATAATAAATACGATACATGAGCCTATAGGGAGCAGCTGTCTGGCACTCTTATGGTAATCGGTCATGTTGGGAGGTCTTTCATGTCATATTCTGGTCCTTGTGTCCTCACCACCAGACAAACACACTTACTAATAATGCCAAAAAGGATACAATAATAGGCAAAGGAATGGACTTTATTTTGTGCTTTCACTGTATGTGTCACATATTGATGTCCCCTTAATAAACTCCAGACTCTCAGTGGAATTTGGCCCTAATTCTGTATAGTGGTCATTCCAGCACCGGAAAATAACATGTAATAAAGTCATCAGCCTAAGACCCTGATCTAGTAAAGAGACTCGCACATGTTTATTTGCAGGTTGAAGCAGAAAATGAAAGGGTGTGTAAAATTTTGCAAAATACAAGTAACAGTGCAAACAAGCTTAAAAAACCCTGCCTTATGGTGTATACAGCTCCTGCGCAGGTCTATGTGTCTCCATGGTTACAGACTACAAACAAAACCTGTGTGGTCAGATACCGCAGTGTTTCTCCATCTTCTTTGTCACCTCTCCTATCGTCTGTAAGCTAAGAAGAAGAGAAAAATATCAAAGAGGGTAAGGCTTCATTCACACGTGAAACATTGCCGTGTCAGTCCATTGAAGCGGCTTATTTACAAGACCGAGTAATGGCGATTTTTCACGTGTCCGTCACATGACCACTTTTAAACCCCATGAACGGGTTTATGGGACTATTCACATGGCTATATCTATGTCCGTTAAAACAGACCAAAATAGAGAACGTCAGTTTTTTTTTTTACCAGCCATGAAAAATGGTCCGTCAACAAAACTGACATGTGAATAGATGCATAGACATTCATGGGTATCAAAACGTCCGTTTTCACTGTATGCCTGCCATCTGATGGAGAGTGATGAGTATGTAATGATCACCTTTTGCCAGCAGATGGCAGTCAGCATTACATACAGATTAACTCCAACCCAAGAATCAGAGTAGAGGCCCCACGTTCAGCGGAAACTCAGCGTTCCCCCTCCATTGTTGCCACCCCCCCCCCAAACCACCCACAACCCATAGATGACCTTCGCGGTCTCTGACCCGTGCCATGAAAGATCAAAGATAATGGCATCCACAGGACATGGAACATTTATAGAAACCCCTTCTTATACTTCGGTGTTTGTCCTGTTGGGTTTTCTTTATTTACTGTTTTTCCCTTCTTTGCTGTTTCCTGCTCCCTCTCCTTCCTTCCCCTCCCCCCCCCTCTTCTCTCCCTTCCCCCCCCCCCCTCGCCGGGGGGGGGGGGCGGGCCCCCGGGATGGCCACCACGCCGCCCCCCCCCCCCCCCCCCCCGGGGGGGGCCGGGCCCCCGGCCCCCCCCCCCCGCCCCCCCCCCGGCCCCCCAAACCACCAGCGTGTACCAACCGGTGAAAAGTTGATCCAAGAGATGCGAGATGCTGATGTCATCCGGGAGAGTAACAGCCCCTGGGCAGCCCCGCTGTCCTTGTCAAGAAGAAAGACGGAACCCTACGTTTTGTGTGGACTATCGTAAACTCAACAATGTCACGCACAAAGACGCATACCCATTCCACGGATTGAGGAATCTCTAACGGCTTTGGGATCAGCTACCTGTTTCTCGACCCTGGACTTAACCAGTGGATACTGGCAAGTCCCTATGGCGCCTGAAGATCGTGGAAGACTGCGTTTCGACCCCGATGGGACTCTTTGAATTCAATAGTATGCCATTTGGGCTATGTAATGCCCCAGCCACTTCCAACGGCTTATGGAGAGGTGCCTCGGCCATGAGAATTTCCAGAGTGTGCTCTGTACCTGGACGATGTTATTGTATTCTCCCGGACATACCGAACCCTTCGTCACCTGTCCGAGGTATTCAGGTACTTATACAGCACGGCCTAAAGGTGAAGCCCTCCAGTGCTACCTGTTGAAACCCCAAGTTCACTACCTTGGGCTGTTGTGAGCGCACAGGCGTCCAACCTGTCCTGAAAAGATCACTGCAGTCCAGAACTGGCGAAGACCAACACCGTCAAAGAAGTCCGGCTTCCTTGGATTCGCGGTTACTCCGGCGTTTCATACCCCTTCGCCCAGTAGCCGAGCCTCTGAACGAGTTGTTGCGCGGTTGTCCCAGAGAAGTACAACCGAAAGCTTCCGATAGACTGGACAGCGCGTCAGAGGAAGCCTTTCGCGCTTAGCCTTCTGACGCACCACCAATTCTAGCCTATCCCGACTACAGTCAGCCATTCCGCTTGTACACAGATGCAGTCACCAAGGTTTGGGTGCGTGTTGTCCCAGGTTCAGGACCGGCGGTCATCGCCTCGCCAGCGGGTCTGAGGGCGCGGGGCGCCGCTTGTTCTTTCACTCGCTTCTGCGCTTGTCTGGGCCGTGACAGAGAAGTTTAGACTCCTGGCTGCCCCCCTTTCCGTGTACACGTCAATCCGTTGGCGCTCTGGCACTGCTCGCTGGGGCCCTTGCCGGTGGGCCTCAAGCTCGCGATTCGTTCTCTGTCGTATCGCAGTAGCGTCCCGCTAACGCTGTGCCTCTCGGTTGCCTGTGGGAGAAGAACCCCCCGAGAAGACATCTGGGGGGTGGAGATGCCCCATTCTACACGTTTGCCCAACAGGTTGCTATTGGTGTCCCTGTAGAAGGAGAATCTCTGGCGAACGCTGCCGATCCCTCCGGAGCCATCTCTGTGGAACGTTCCAGAAGAGAGCAGAGTTTTGGAGAATTGTCAGTTTCCTGCTTACAGGAAGAATCCCCCGTGTAGAGGGTCTTCTGCGTGGAATTACGCCTTTGGCGACAGAGGAAGCGCCTGTTTGTCCACGAGGCCTTCTACTGACACTCTTGTCCTGTCCGGTGAAAGGCTTCATCGATCCTGTCCAAGAGAGCGCCAGTGTCTTGGGCGTATCTGCGATCCGGTCCTTCGGGGTCGCCGAGCTCCTCCGTCGTCGCTTCTTTGGGTTGGGATGAGGAGTGACTTGGAGTTGGTGCCGGGTGTCCCGCCTGTGTTCCCAAGGAAGGTCGAGAGATCGAGGCCCCTCTACATCCTTGCTCGCCGTGTGAATTGTTGCTCTGGCCTGTGGTTGGGTCCCCCGTTCCGGCTCGCTCGCTCTGACGTGGTGGATCTTCTCCGTTCCTTGTCATCGTGCCTGTCGGATCTTCCGCTCGGCTGAGCCTTCTCGCGGTTTGTCCCCTTCGGTTGTCCTGGCTTCCTCCCGCCGTGGTCGGCGTTTGATCCCTTGTTCCGTGAGCTGTGTCGTTCCGCTGCGGTTGCGCCCGCGTTCCCCTCAGGGATGGTTGTGCGAGAAGGCAATCGTGATCTCGGCTGCTGCGCCGCGTTCCCTGGTGTTGGTGGCCTGAGCGTATCGGACTTGGCCTATTTTACCCCCCCCAAACATCTCGGGATATCCCATTTTATCTATGTTTGGAAGACAAGGTGAACTTCCTTCGACTTCCCTTGGTGTGGGTCCCTGCACCATCATCCACTACCCATAACAGACTGGGTTGTTGCCCGCCGCGTTGGAGGAGCTAGAGATAGTTGAACGCGCATGGATGAGGTTCGTAGGAGACAACAGGAGGATTCCCATCCGCCCATGCGCGCCCCTGGTTGGCGCCGTGTATGGTTGGATCCATCGGAATGGGAAATTGGATCCATTCTGGGAGAAGAACCTCGTGTCATCTCCATACCATATCCTGAATCCGACGTGTATGGATCTCTCCTGGGGACGCCCCGTGTCCCGACCTCTGGCTGTGCCTTGGGACTCCCCGGGTGCCCCCAGCTGGACAATGGTACAGAGATCTTGTCCCTTCTGAGCGAGAGAGCCCCCCGTTCTGGCTTTGTGGGCGCCTACTCTACCATTTAGCTGTTTCCCCATTGCTCTGTGCGAGAACCCTTCGACAGATGTTTTTTTTCGTGACTCTGTTCCTATTCCTCCTCCCTTGGCGTTCTGGCGTACTCGGCGTCCTCCCCGCTTGTGATGCCTGGCTGTCCTCGGGTAGAGGTTAACTGTCTCTGCTTCTGTATTTGTTTTCCTGCTCTGATTCTTTGTTTTTCCTGTGTGTATATACGTATATATATATATCTTGCCTGTAATATGTATTTACATTTATATGCACAATCCAAGCCATGTGCCTGGCTCCCGGCCAAGGAAGTTCTGTTCCCCATTGCGTATGGACATTGGTGCTAGGTGCCTACTCTTCCTTACAGAAAGGACTGTTTATTGTTTCTCGGGACTCTCATGATAATGGCACTCACGAAATTTGTGCCGAGAGCCTCTGGCCCATTTGCCTTTATTCGTATTTATTAACGTTTGTTACATTTCTCCCTTCCCCCGCCCGTCGCCGGGTCGGCTCGTGAAGAGGGGGAGTATGTGGCTCCCAGAGCTGGCTTGGCTGGGCTGGGGTGATCTCTGTGCTTGTGTTTTCCTGTTGCTTCTGCCTGTGTGACATAGCGGGGGTCCTGGTCTCCCCCGCGCCACCTGTGAGCCTCCCCTGCTTCACCTCCCATAGGATTGAATGTACCAATGTCCAATGGGAGGACTCGCCTGGGAAAGGGGGGAGTCGCTGTCCTGGGTCCCCATGGTCCCCCTGCGGAAGGTCCTGCGTGTGGGGTTGGTGTGGGTGTTGGGGAGGGGTGGGAGATGTGTGATGTCCTGTGAGAAAGCAGTGAGTTTGTGCGGAATCTCGTCCTAGACAGGCCCAGGAGGTTGGAGAGCTGACTACTCCAGCTATTCAGAAGATCCTGTCCCCTGTCTGCCGCCTCGCCCTGAAGGAAGTCGCATCATTTCTTGTCAGCATGAGCTGTGGAGAGAACATTCTGGACCGTGCTCCATAGCCAGTATCACAGGATCCAGGGCCAGGCCAGCCTGTGGAATATCCTGCCCCCTGACTATTGCCCCCGAACTCTGAGCTTCGGACCACATCGTGGTGGGGAATATTTGTACTAGTATCTGGTGGGCTCCTCCTTGTGCCAAATGGAGCCCAGCGCCCTTGGGCTGTCACTGAAGTATAAGGGGCTGGACCCTTTCATCAGTCTCCCTGCCCCCAGGACTTTGCTGTGTCCCAGGCGTCCCCGTTGTTTTGTTGAGAAACTGTTTGCTTTGTGCCTCCCCCCATGGAAGTAAAGTTCAACTTTCCCGTTTCTGTGTCTGACTCTGCCCGATAACCCAGGGCGCCCCAAACCCACCAGTCGGCACAGTATGGGGAAGCGCCCCGGGGACAATCCCACCAACATTTGTGCAGCCCCCTCACCCGGTCCAGTGGTGGTCGTGGGACAGCCCAGCGCTGCGCCCTCGTGCCCAGAGACCGTGACAGTCTGTGCTGTTTGCCCCCGCATCCCAACTGTGCGTTACCTTCCATCTGGTCACCGCAAATCCACTACTGACTTTCTTTCCTTCCCATCTGCCTAAAACTTTGGCACAATCCTATATGTGTCACAGTGTGTATATGTGTGTGCTTTTCTTTTTCTACATGTATTTACTATTCAAGTGTGTCCATGTTCACCACTCTTTCCCTGCAATGAGCACACATTGTGACTTGGTGCTACCAATAGAACGACACCATGTTGAACAGATCCATCCTAAAGATCAGTAAAATCCCTTACTCAGACTACATTCACATGACCGAGGTGCAAAACGGACATGAAGATCGTCCATTTTTCACAGCTGCCTTGCACCCGAGGGGCATCTGTTTTCACGGATCCCCCATACATTTGAGTATATGGAGGGGTCCACGGAAATGGGCTAAAATAGGACATGACTTATGACTTTTGATGGTCGGTTACAACTATGGTCACGTGAATAGCCTACATTCACTTGAATAGAATTTATTGCTACTGTGTGACGTCTGCAGCCATTATTCACTGGCGTGTCAATATAGCTGTACACTTTAGAATCTTGTGGGTGTGGTCGTGACTTTTAGGGCAGCCATGTTGAGACTACACATATATTTTGTTTTGGGTTTTGCGCCCTTTAATAATGTACGGTCGTCTGATTAATAGAACTTAATGAAAGGCCGGCTGGTTCATACCAAAAAAAGATTTTTGTGGTCGAGTAGTGGAAAATTAAAACATGTCCCTAATAGCCGGCCATTCCAAAAAGATGTCAACACCGTGTTCTGGAAATAATTAGGCAAAAATTAAACTACAGTAATGGCTTCAGCCAGTGTGATGTGAAAGCACAAGATCCACGACATGGTGCAGGTTTAGCCCCTTGAAGAAGACTTTAAATAAACCATAACCATATAGACATTTGTAAACAATAGATACATTTTTGCAAATATAAATAATTAAAAATGTTGCAAAGTTTTAAAGATGTCCTCTAACCATCTTAGTCGTGACATCTGTTGTCTTGATCAGTTGTCAGTGGACATGACCACGAATGCAGGAACTTCCTATGGTCAGAAACCCAGCCATGATGTCCTTATTGTGGACAAGTTATCAGGTAGGGACATGAAAAGACATTCTGTTACAAAGCTGACATAGACGGGTCATCTGCAGCTCCTGGGCTCCAATGTAAGGCTAGGTTCACATCTGCGTTGGAGTCTCTGAAGGAGATTCTGCCGCAGATTCCGCCTAAAATCGGCAGAGAGAAAAGTCCTGCATAGAGTACTTTTCTCTCCACCGGTTTCATTATAAACCAGCGGACCCCATTATAGTCTATAAGCTCCATGGGTGTCCTCGGGTAACGGCTTCATAAGCGAACGGGCTCTCCGTCTTTCAGGTCCCTATGCACACCTGAATGAGAGAGAGCCTAACACTAGTGTGAACTTAGCCTAAGGCTAAGGCCCCACGTTGCATAAACGCATCAGAAAAAATACTAGAAAGTAAAGAATCATCAGGTAAGTAACACTCACATATAGATCAGCCTCAATAGAAATGGGGAGGGGGATTCCCTTTAACTCCACCCCTGTGTTTCCCAAAAAAAAGCACACATTTTTGAAAACGCAGTTTTTCCACAGCTTTTCTTTTCTGCAATGTCTGTATGGGATTAAAGAAAATCTCATTCACATTGCTCAATGTTACTCGTGCATTTCTGCAGCCAAAAATGTTGCGTTTCCGTAACGTGGAGCCTTTGATTACATTCACATGTCTGAGTGAGTACTGGCCATGAGACCTCCATTTTTTGTCAGTGAATGGGGGCTATTCACATAATTGCTATTTTGACGGTCCGTTGTCACGTACCATCAGAATATAAGTCATGTACTATTTTTGGCCGTTTTCATGGATCCTTCCATACATACAGAACTAATCCAAGGAAAAATGTAACAAAAACTCAATGAAAAAGACGTGGGGCCTTAGCTTATCATTGGTTTTTTTTACTCTTAGTTATCCATTTTTGGACTTTATTTACCCCAAATGCTGTTTTTTCCCCCCAATACACAGCATAGTCCAAGTACCGTTTTTACCCTATAAAATGAGGTGAACTTAAAACCGTATGTTCAATTTCATACATAGCTTCAGTTTTAAGCAACCATATTCAGGGCTGATTCTAGGTTATCTGCTGCCTAAGGCAAAAATTAAAATGGCGCGCTGAGGCGTCTTTAACACTATGGGGCAGCGGCAGGAGCCAGGAGTGTGTGTAAGTCACGGCTCAGGTGCAGACAGTGGTGCAACTTGGCATTCGACCTGTTCACCGCCGCTCCCCTCAAGGACTCTGTCATCTGCCGCCTGAGGCGAGATACTCATCTCCCCTTATCGCAGATGTGGCCTTGACCATATTTCAGAAACATTAAAAAAAAAGTTAAAGAAAAACTGAAACAAACAAGGATAAAAAAAGACAACTCAAAACCTAATAAGAAACAGAACAAAATATACAAAAACCATCTGTATTGCAGAACTGTATTCAATCAAATATTTTCATAGGCAAGTGTGAATACGTCGTAAGACTGAGCCCCTTACTATATTATATGGAATTGAGGAATTTCATGTGTTCCATGAGACGGCCAAGTGTGTCACTTCTCAATGCTTATAAAGGAAGAGTCACGAGTCTATACAAACTTTCCATCATCGCGCCGCGCAGAACGACAGATCCTCTCCTTCAAGTTAATTCTGTTTTTGTAATGTGAATCTCGCTGCTATAACAAGCGTCTTGGATGACGTGTTTCTTGCACAATTTGTGATCTTTCACTAAAGGTCTCTGGGTTTCTGCAGTAGTAAGGCTGGAGCATCAGGACATAGTTTTCATTTTATTGCACTAAAGATTGCCGTCTCGTCTTACTGTGAGCGACTGTCAGTCAGTTCATCCAACTGTTCCAAACACTTCAGACGTAAATTCTGGAAAGCTGCGGGATCCAGTACATCTCGGCCATGTGTGACTGATTTCTTTCATTTTTCCTTTTTTACACAAACACTAGTTTTTGTTGTGTCCTGGCTAGAAGTTCCCTGCCCTGCTAGTAAATGTTGTGATACATTCATGCGAAAAAGGTCGGACAACCCAAGTGACCCATAGTGGACTGTTAGAATGAGGTCACCAATATTTCATCAAAAAATATGTGATTGTAAAAAAAACCTCTAAAGTGAATACACCCCTGGTTTATCGCTACCTTTACCACTTCACGACTGGGCCAATTTCCATGATCAGACACATTTTCAGATTTTTTTGGTGCGTACGATTGAAGACTATAACTTTTTTTATTCAAATAATTTGAGACTTTTTATTTTATGTTTTTATTTTTGCATGTTTTTTGCTTTTTTTAAAATATCTGGTAAAAAAGGGGGTAACCTGTTTGTATTTTACATTTTTCCTATTTTGCGTTTTTTTTTTCTAGCGGGACTACAAACATGAAATGTGGGTGTGGTCATTATTTTTTTTTTATTTGCTTTATTATTTTTTAGATTATATATTTTTTTTACATATTTTGTCCCTCATAATGTCTTAATAGGTCTTTATGGGATATTTTAACTGTTTTTTTTTTTTGTTACTTTCTCCTGTAACTGGGGCTAGTACATTATCTCCGGTTGCAAGAGGAATACAGCCTCCTAGTATACACTGTAGAGCTGATATCCTCTAGGACCCAGTAGCTCATGCAGTTCCCGAAAGTTTGGCAGATGACCATCGGGCCAGGAGGAAAGCTGAATCAGGCCAGCAGAAGTTCTTATGAGCATACGTCTAGTTCCTGCTCAGTCAGCGGAGTGACCAGGGTGTTAGGCTTGAGATAAGCCTATCTGGAGTGTACAGAGATAGGGCAAGTGGATCAAGCTCCAGCACATAAAGAAGGTGTTGCAAAACCCATACTGGAGCTGGAGCTTGTTCCAGTGAACAGTTGATGACATCCGCGGGGGAAAAGTAACCATCTTGAACACTAGAGATGAAATCACACAGGTATATGCTGCTTTTGGCTATCACTGGAGGATGAGGCTGTCAATACTACTTCTATGTTCTGTGTGAGGAGAGGGAGACTCCCCTTGCACAGGTGAGACGTCTGAAGTCCTGTTACTCCAGTGTTTGTGCACTGTTCCAGTTTGTTTATTGTTTTTTTTCACATTAATTCACTTTATTAAACCTTCTAAGTAGCAACTAGAGATGGGTGAACCGCTTCGTTCAACCCAAATATACCAAATTGTTCAGTTTTTAACAAAACCAAACAACTGGGAATTTGTCTTGAACAAACTAAAATGGGCACCGCGACATGCATTGTGGTAAATTATTATATCTTCAAACCCCAGAGTATAATTGGTGAAGAGGGAAGGCGAGTATAAATGTTTGTTATTTTTACACCTCCCCTGGGCCCCTACCTATTATACTCTGGGATCTGAAGAGTCCCCAGAGTATAATAATTTCACTTCTGGTTCTATCTGAACTTGTTCAACCCAAAACTAATCCTGGATCCAAGCCAGCCGAACCTGAAACAAAATGAATCTTGGGAGGTTCTCCCAACTCTAGTCACAACCCAGTTGTTATTGTTGTGTCCTAAACTGAAAGTTTAAAAAGTAGGAACCTGCGTCGATTGTGGTAGGCATGCTGCTGGAAAAATCAACTGATTTGGGCTAAGGTCCCACGTAGTGAGCCGCAGCAAAAAAAAAAAAAAAAAAGCACTGTGGGAAAAACGCGTCGATTATTTTTTTTTTTGCAACGTTTTTCGGCAGAGTTTTACTGTTATATATGTGTTCCAGTTGCCCCTATTATACTTATACAGAAAACACCAGCGTTTCTGTAGGTATAACTGACATGCTGCGATTTTCAAAAACACAAGCATTTTTGAAAACACAACATTTATACTGCGGATATTTTTCTGCAATGTGTGGATGGGATTAGCCAAAATCCCACTTTGCAGGTACAGTAACATGCAGCATGTTTTGCAGCATTTCCGCCAAATTGATGCATTTTTGTAACATGGTGCCCCGGTCTCGAGGTGGTTTTTGAAGAAGCTTTTCAACAAACTCACTTTCCTTGTGGAAATTGAGACGGGTGGGGTGACTTGTCTCTTCTTTTGATTTATGTGTTTTGTTATACTTGCCAAAGAATAAAAATTAAAAAACATCTTTTCTAAGAACTTGCTTTTGTGCTATTGCTCTGTTGTTCTCCTTGGAAATATAGGAATAAACATTTGACACCTACAGAGCTTGACATAATTGGATTTCATCAGAATGGGAGGTCCATGTTGCATAGACTGAGGGCGTATTCACACAACAACCGTGTGACAAACATTTTCAAACCCGTGAATGTTTATGGGTCTATTCACATGGCTGTTTTTTTGATGGACCGTTTTCACGACTGTGACATGGTCTATCTTTGTCCTACTTGAGGGATATAAAAATAGACATGTGAATAGACCCATAGACATTTGTGGGTTTTAAAACGGTAGTGTGAATAAACCCTGAATAAGCCCTTCAATGGACCGACATTTCTGATTTTTTTGTTAGGTCCACGAAAAACAACACTAGGTCTGACTCTACATCAAGAGGCCAACAAGTGCACCTGCCGCAACCCAGATGGAGGGAACCGGAGGATGGGAGTAGTAGTGGCAGATGACGTGCCACCAGCCAGGCCGAGCACACTCCACCACTCTCCCCAACTCTGCTCCTCGGCCAGACACCGGTTATTATAATATGTTCTAAAAATGCACATGTGATGACCATTTAAAAAAACGCCATAACAGCCGTCACGCGTCTGTTTTTCAGATTTCTGAGTATGAGGCCTAGTGGGGCCTCCAGAGACCTCTCTGCCACATAAGAAGACAATAGTAGTGTACACTGCACATGGTGGGTGAGGGGCCCTGTTCTAAATTTTATTTACGCCTCTGCTTAGAAATGAAGGGGTTAAACTGGTTTATATGATTTTATTTTGCTGCATTCGCTTTTTATTGGCGTCCTGTTGATGAAATTCGGGAGTAATGTATTTGTTATGATTGAAACCACATTCTGCAGCCGTCCATGTCCAAGACGACTTCTAGAGCTTATAATTATAAGTGCCTTGTGCCTCAGTATTAACCCTACAAACGCCGCTCTATGTAATGGTATTTATAAAATAGAAATTGATTTTGTAGTCACAGACAACTCGCCGTCACATGAACGATTCCGGACTCTGCATTATTCCACCCAAGGAGATATACGCTATATTCCCAGCTTATGGTAATATAGATGGCAGGAGTTGTAATAGGAACTAAAGTCCCCATATACATTCAAACAATCTGTTGAGCAACAGCTATTCCTTTATTCCCCCCCCCCCCCCATAGACATGCACTCTTGGCTCAGGGAGTAAGATACATGTATGTCATATGAAGCTACCAAACTCACACATCTAATGTATTTTGGGTGCTTCCTGACTCTCCATGAATGGTAGATGTTGGGGGGATAAGGATGGGACAGCTTGATTTAAAGGGAGTCTGTCACCAGGATCCAACTTATCAACCCAGCCTTACAGATAGATAGGTTAGTGTCACCAGAACCAGCATATCACCCCAGCCCTGCAGATAGATAGGTTAGTATCACCAGGATCCAACATATCACCCCAGCCCTGCAGATAGATAGGTTAGGGTCACCTGAATCAAACAGTGTTTTCCCCTTGCGAATCGCTGCCTCTGTTGCTGAGATATTTCTGTTTTTGTCAACTTGTAAATGAACTCTTTGGAGCAACGAAGGCATTGCCATTGCTCCAGAAAGGTAACACCGTAGTTGCTCTACATAGATGCTCTTTTGTGATGTCATCCGCCTGAAGGAGGAAGACCCAGATCACAGGATGCCACGAGGTGGCAAAGAAGAGTAACTGACGGTGAGTACAAATGTTTGTTATTTTTGTCACCTCCCTTGGGCCTCCACCTATTATACGCTCTTCAGACCCCAGAGTATAATAATTTCCCTTCCAGTTCTATCTGAAGTCCTAAGACAGGAGGGAGTATTGCCGGAGCCCAGGAGAGGTAAGTAACACTATTTTTTATGTTTTTCACCTCCCCTGGGCCTCCAATCATTATACTTCAGGGTCTGAAAAAACTCCAGAGTATAATAATAAAAGTTTCAGTTCGGATGTATTCGGGCCGTACGAAACCGCGAGTTGTTCGCCCAACTAATAGTCTTGCTGCGGACTAGCAGCCGTAATTACCGATCCTGGCAACTGACTACGTCAGCGATATGGGACGCATGGGGCCCTCTGAAGGGCTGACAGAGAAGCGGAGGCGGCCATGAGCAGGACTTGTAAATAAATAGGGCCTGTTACCTGCTGGGTTTATTACAGAAGGTTATGCCTATTACAAAAAACTGCAGGATCAGGCACTCTACAGCCAAGTGGGCCCCCTCAGCAACTTAGGTCTTGGCACTTGCCCGGGTTTGCCATGTGTTGAAGCCGGCCCTGGTGTTACAATAGCCCAGTCACAGTCCAGAACTCAACCTGATCGAAATGCTGTGGCAGGACCTTAAGAGAGTTGTGCAGAAACAAATGCCCACAAACCTCGATGAAGAGTGGGTGAAAATTCCTCCAGAGTGATTTGAGAAACTGATAAAGTCATCCAGAAAACCAATAAGAATTCTAGTCTGAGAGGCCCTGAAGTGCCTAAGGAAAGGGCTAGGAACTGCCTGGGATATCAAATGCAAGTTGGAGCTTTTTCTTTTGGTTGGTTGTGTTTTTTCCTTTTGTCTTCTTTGCAGGTTTTGTATGGCCATATTGGCCTATTTGGAAGTCGTCACAGCTTTCGTGGCATTTGCATGTCCTCGTACGTCAAGAAGGATGATCTCCCCCAGTTAGTTAAAGCACAGTTTAGTCTGGCGGACTTGTCTTCTCCATGTATTACATAGTTGGCTATTCATGTGAACATTTATTGGGGCATATTTATCAATACTGTCCAAATTTACACCATCTTAAATCCCTTCATAGTTTTAGACATATTTATAAATCTAAATATGGAATAATTCTAGAAGTGCTAAAATTCGGACTCAAATACCATCCGACTAAAAGTGTCGAGCTTCATCACGAGACAAATATTTGGAGCACGCAACAAATTTACATATGACTTATGTAGACAAAAAAAAAAACAAAAACGATTTTTGACACAAAATAAGCAGATACTAATCATCTCTCACAAAATATGTGGCTCACGACAGGTATTTATGGCACGCAAAGTAAATTGGCATAAATTTATAAGTTTGCATCATTATTGACTTGGTAAACTTGGCACAAGAAAATAAAGTTAGACATTACTAAACCGTGTCCATTGTGGTGCAAATTTTTCTGTTATTTATTTTATTGTTTATTATTTTCTGTTATTTATTATTTTATTATTATTTATTTTTGTTATTTATTATTTTATGTTATTTCTGGTGCACGCTGTTCATAAATATGTCGTAAATACCATGCACCATAATTTATTTATTTTTTATTATTATTTATTTTATGTTATTTATTATTTTATTAGTTTATGTTATTTATTATTTTATTATTTTTTTACATTTATTATTTAATGTTATTTTATTATTTTATGTTATTTCTGGTGCACGCTGTTCATAAATATGTCCTAAAACCATGCACCATAATTTATTTGTTTTTAATTATTATTTATTTTATGTTATTTATTATTTTATTAGTTTATGTTATTTTGTTAATTATTATTTTATTATTTATTTATTTATTATTCTTTATTATTTAATGTTATTTATTTTTGTTATTTATTATTTAATGTTATTTATTATTTTATTATTTTATGTTATTTGTTATTTTATTTTTTATTTATTATTATTTATCATTTTATGTTATTTATTTTTGTTATTTATTATTTTCTTTTATTTCTGGTTCATAACTGCATCATAAATACAGTGCACAATAAATTTTGGTGTAAATGTAGGCAGAAAAGTGTTGGACTTCTATTGATAAATCTGCCCTATTATTTAATACTACATTTCCCCTCCTGTGACCAATAGTAGGGAAATATATGGCAAGACACAGCGTCCTCTGGAGACATTGCAGTAATAGTAGCATAGTGTGATATAGTGAAGTAACCCATTAAGGAGCATAACATCATTTGCTAATTCTTTATATGTTCCCTTTATGTTGTCTCTTTAGTTTACTGTGTAGTCTCAGGAATTTGCAGAGACAAGTCCGGGAGCTACAGGGTGACTGTGATGGATTGTAGTTATAATATTGCATGACTGCTTGTCGAGCCTTCCCCTAGATTAATAATGAAATATAATAAATAGCATTTCATGTGACAGGACGTTCTGCTAGACATATTGCACTCTAGGGGTTAGTGTAAAAGTTCATTACATCGTTCAGTTCTCGCTGCTTGTAAGTGTTAGGTATTCTAATGACTGTAACAATAAGGAGTGGAAATGCAAACCAAAAACTATCATGGGTCGTTCACACGGCCAAAAATGACGAATTTGAGGCAGACATCCTCCATAGGTTCCTCTTCATTTTCTGGGCCTTTGGCTTTCCTTAGCTTATTAGCAACATATCATAGGATTGGTTTTTGCAGGAGGGAGAAGTATAGGAGCTTCCCTTGTATTTCCCATTGCCTTTGAAGCCACTCCTGGCTCTGGCTCAAAAAAAAAAAAAATCTACAAGAAAAAATGCAGCTTTTCTACAACCTGTAGTTTTAGCAAGGTGTTTTGCTTTATTGTGGATTCTGTAGCCTATCCTTTTGGTAAATCCTCAGACAGGTGAAAGTCACAGTGAAAAGCTGCAGATTTTTGCAGCATGTAGTTGACAATCGTTTCTATTTCATCCACTCCACTTCTACTGTAAATGCTGTATTTTCTGCCTGCAATTCTGCAGCATATACGTACCCTAAATGTTTCATGAAACCAGAACACTCCCTTAACCACTACATGTCTAGACGGTTGCCAGTTAAATTTGCAAAGACGTATCTGTACGTCCTGTAGTGTAAGGCCCGGTTCACATCTGTGTTCAGGTTTGCGTTCAAGGAATCCGCTTGGGGACCCCTCGAACGGAAACCTATACGCATAAAAAGCGTTTTATCTGGGAAACCCTCGGACACCATAGACTATAATGGGGTCCATGTGGTTTCCGCTTGGTTTCCGCACGAAGCAAGCGGAGAGGAAAGTGCTGCAAGCAGCACTTTCCTCTCCACATGTTTCCGCATGTTTAGTGCGGAAACCATGTGGAAACCACATAGACCCCATCATAGTCTATGGTGTCCGAGGGTTTCCCAGGTAAAACGCTTTTTTATGCATATAGGTTTCCGTTCAGGGGGTCCCCAAGTGGACTCCCCCGAACGGAAACCTGAACGCAGATGTGAACCAGGGTTGTCCACGAATTTCAGGACTTGGGGAGGCTGGGGAAGGGGAAACTCACGTACGTCACCTGTTCCTTACCTGTGGCTTCTGAGGCCACTGATTGGCCTTAGTGATCACGTGCGGTGCAGGACTTCGGGCGGCGACCCTAAGGCACGTTGCTAGACCGGACAGTGGCAATGGACACTGGGTCACCAGGGACAGGTTTTTTTTTCCCCTTCCCTGGCCTCCACCCTGGATCCTGAAATTCATGGACAGCACCTTTAAGCGGAGATCCCAGAGAGAAGGCAGGGATGGTTTAGAAACCGCTGTATACACATTGCTCAATGAGCACTATGATACTATGGAAGCTGTAAAAGAAAAAAAAAATTACAATTTTAAAATGCCCCTCTCTTATGAGGGACACATGAGAAAGAAAAAGTTTTAAAAAATTTAAGACCAAAAAAACACAAAATAAAAGAGCACCACAATTATACCCACGTCGTAGGTTCTAGCTCAGCCCACAGCAACATAAAACCATGTGTCACCTACATAAATATATCCATAATGGAAAGGGAAAAAAAATTAAAAATTGGTTGCACTTTGTGATATTTTTAGCAAAAAAACAACAACCTTTTCCTCTCCTTTTTTTCTACATTTAGGCAGATATTAAAATAAGAAAAAAGGACAAAAAAGACATAAAAATAAAGCCCCATGTACGACCAAAAACAATGCAAAAATGATTTGAATAACTAGGATAAAAAATGTTATAGCTTTCAAAATCCCAGACCGTATGGAAAAAACAAAAGAAAAATTAGTCCGATTGTGAGCCAGGGAAGAACAACCTACATTATTTTTGGCTTGTATGTCAGTAACAGCAGCGAAGTGAATATCAATATAAGGGGCTGCAGGATATGCCGCTTCCTAATATATCCAATGGTTCTAACTTGGAGGTATACTAGTGTTGGAAAGTCCTATAGATATACATCTTTATAGTTGTGGGATTTCCCAGAGGGCGAACACAATGATTGATACCACCCAATATAGATACCATTGAAAGAAAAACATTTCCGTCATGCATGTAAGCCTCAAAGCTACCTATAGCTCAGGACTACCTCTGCAGAAGCATGTCCATAGGATTCATTACGAATGCAAACACCATATAGCGTTACCTGGAAAGATAATGCCCCAGGCCAGTGTTTAGTCAGTAAAGCTGATTTTTTTGACAGATTGGAGAAGAATTCTAAATAATGAAGTTTGTAAGGATTTTCCTCTTCTTTCCAGGAATGTCAACGTATCAATGTGATTTGTTCAGTAATCTAATACTCAAGGTGTGCACGTAGTATAGAGGTAGACCATGCAACTGCTAGAGATCTCATGGATAGAAAGGGCATGACCCGAAATGGCCCCAACCCTTTTAACTTAGGATAAGTACAGTACATGACAATTAATTCAATGTATCTATAACGTTCCTTAAAGAGATTTTCCCACAAATATAACTATTTAAATTTGTAGACAATTAAAACTTAAACATTTTTGCAAATATAAATAATTAAAAATTTATTTTTTTTTTCTTTTTTTTCCCCCCCCCCTCCCCCCCTTTCCTGGCTGGTTATCAGGAGGGGACACTACATGTATGAGACGATAACCTGACCACAATAAGGACATCATGGCTGGTTATCAGGAGGACACTACATGTATGAGAAGATAACCCGGTCAAAATAAGGACATCATGGCTGGTTATCAGGAGGACACTACATGTATGAGAAGATACCCCGGCCACAATAAGGACATCATGGCTGGTTATCAGGAGGGACACTACATGTATGAGAAGGTAACCCGGACACAATAAGGACATCATGGCTGGTTATCAGGAGGGACACTACATGTATGAGAAGATAACCCGACCACAATAAGGACATCATGGCTGGTTATCAGGAGGGACACTACATGTATGAGAAGGTAACCCGGACACAATAAGGACATCATGGCTGGTTATCAGGAGGACACTACATGTATGAGAAGATAACCCGACCACAATAAGGACATCATGGCTGGTTATCAGGAGGGGACACTACATGTATGAGAAGATAACCTGGCCACAATAAGGACATCATGGCTGGGTTTGTGACAAGCCCCAGACCTTAGAAAGTTCCTGCATTCATGGTCATATCTAGAGCAGGGTGGACCTCTGAAGATTCATTTCATTTTAGGTTCAGACAAATTGATCCTCAGGTTCGTTTTGGTCTGAACTTGTTTGGATAGAACCAGAAGTTAAATTATTATGCTCTGGGGTCTCTTCAGGTGGAGCCCGGGGAAGGTGATGAATGCCAAAAGTTTTGTGTTTCATTTCAGATGAATATGAAACTTTTGGAACATTCGGGATGAATTTGGTTTTATCCATTGCCAAAAATGTCATGTTTTTTTTTTTTTTTTTTTACATTGGATAGAATAAGGACAGGACACCAGACTGAGTGGGCTCCATCTGCATGTCTTATTGAATGTTCGTTGCTCTCATCCTGTGATGGATGAGAGCAACGGACATTAAAAAACGGTAGTATGGACCTAGCCTTACAAGGTGGCTATTGAAATAAATGAAAGGGATGGGCCAGCCAGAGTTGCGCTTTGTTAGTGGCTCTCTGCTCTAGTTCCTGGAGTATCCCTTAAAAAACTTGGGTTACCCATAGTGATCCATTAGGTTCCTGCTTTATTAAAGGGATCTTATCTTTCAGAAAGGCCAATTTTAGTAAGACCACATCGTAATAGCCTTTATAAAGGCTATTCTTCTCCTCCCTTTCTTGTTTCGCTCCCTCGCCCCCTCGTTAATGCATCTTCAGAATACACAGGGGGCGTTCCTACAGTGCTCTCCTCAGACGTATTTTTGAACTTACCGTGCCGCCTCTCTTCTTCTACGGTACAACATTATACTACTATCAACTTGAAAGATACCACAATGTACCGCAAAAGAATGGAACTGAAAAACCGGCTTAAGAAACTTTCACAACTCAACAGCGACATCTTCTTCTTAACAAAATGCAAAAAGGAGAGACTCATCCCAAAAGGCTTCAATTTACGTAACCCAACCCGGAACACCTACAACAGCCGATATGCAGAACAACTATGTATTCGGACATCTGAAAGGCTGCGGAACAATATGATAAAAATTTCCTATAACAACAAAAAAAGAACACAGGAGGAGATACAGGCCCTGAAATCATCATTGGCTAGTGACACAGAGGAAATGAAGGCCAAACTCCACACATACTACTGGAAACTTCAGGATATGCTTATTAACAACAAAAAGAAAAAGCTCCACAGACTGAGACAAAAAGGCCTCATTACTACAACCGCAAGTACTAGCCCAGCTCAGCAAAGCTGTGTTATGAATCTTTCCTCTTATGAGCCAAACAAACACGAAATGTCAGTTCTCTCCAAAGGTCTCTCCTTCTGCCCCTCGGCACACACTGACCATATCCAACTCTGCAATGATATGGAGGAGTTTTTCAGAAAAATGAGATTAAGGGAATATTTTTATGACAAAGACCTTCCATACAGCAGCGACTCTGAGATGGAACAGCCCATAAGGAATCCTACCAAAAAATCTACCTGGACCCCACGCCCTGGAGCTAATGCAGCACTGGATAAATATATTGACTGTTTCAGAAGCAAAGTAAAATCAGAAATCCTGGAGAAACAAAAGAAACAGGCGCATAACCTAACCCTGCAGGAACAGAAGGCTATTACATCACTGAAAGAAAATCAGGATATAATAATAAAACCGGCTGACAAAGAGGGCGCAATAGTCATAATGAACATCTCAGACTATATCCAGGAAGCAAACAGGCAACTGTCAAATCCCATCCATTACTCCAAACTTGGAAGTGATCCCACAGAGGCCTATATGAAAGAACTAAAGAGTATGATCAAGGAGTTTCCAGTCCAGATCCAGAATCAGGTAAAAGGACTTATCCCACAAGATCCCAGGCCGGGCTGCTTCTATATGCTCCCAAAGATACACAAAGATGGCAACCCTGGGAAGCCTATCATTTCTGGCATTGGGACACTGACAGAAAACATCTCAGGTTGGGTGGAAAATCTCCTAAAACCCCTTGTCAGGGATACTCCGAGCTATATCCAGGACACCACTGACCTTCTTAACAAACTGAATGCCCTGGGCCCTCTACCTGAGGGTACCATTTTGGCCACCATGGATGTGGAATCCCTGTATACCAACATTCCCCACAAGAATGGAGTTGCAGCATGTCGGGTACACCTGGCAAAACAAAACCTCCCAACAGAACCAGTAACGCAGCTCATACAATTCATCCTTAGCCACAACCATTTTACCTTTGGAGAGGATCTATAGCTACAGCGAATGGGAACTTCAATGGGGACCAGATGTGCACCCCAATATGCAAATCTCTTTATGGCAGAAATGGAAGGAACATATTTATCAACATGCGCCACCAAACCTATGATTTACCTTCGTTATATCGATGATATCCTTGTCATCTGGACTGCAGGTGAGGAGGCCCTACTTCAATTCCATAATGACTTCAATGACTTTCACCCGACCATCAACCTTAAACTTAGCTATTCAGGGAGTGAAATTCACTTTCTGGATACCACAATATACATTAAAGACCACCGGCTACTCACATCAATATACCACAAACCCACAGACAGAACGGCCTACCTGAGAAACGACAGCTTCCACCCCAAGCACACAAGACAATCTATAATCTACAGCCAGGCTATACCATACAATCGTATTTGCTCCGACAAAACAGACCTGGACAAGCACCTCCTGGATCTGAGGATGAAATTTCTCAGATTGGGATACAAACCAAAAGTAACAGACAACCAATTGAACAAAGCGCAGCCATTAACAGAGACAGTCTGCTCACATATAGAGAGACCCAGAAAGATGCCCGAGTGCCCCTAGTAGTCACCTACAACCCACAGCTGGAGATCCTACGAAGGATTGCCAAGGAGCTCCAACCTGTGCTACATAGGGACAACAGACTCAAGGACATATTTCCAGTCCCCCCTCTCCTTTCCTTTCGACAACCACCAAACCTGAGGCGTATTATCGTCCGGAGTGCCCTGAAGGCCCCAACTGAAAATGGCACCTCACCTTGCCTACATAAAAGGTGCATGACCTGCAAGCACATCCACACCGCTGACAGTGTACCTATCCCACAGTCACAACAGGTGCACAGAATTAGGGGGACATTTTCCTGCAGGTCTTCCAATGTGGTGTACCTCATAATGTGTGTGCAATGTCCCACCACAGGCCTCTATGTGGGGGAAACAGGGCAGAGACTCAGTCAACGAATGAACTCACACAGATCCACCATTAATAACAGCAGAACCGATCTCCCAGTGGCCGCACATTTCTCCGGAGAAAACCACTCTATTGAAGATTTGCGGGTTGTGGTTTTAATGGGACATTTTAAGACGCAGGAGAAAACGAAAGAAGCGGAGTACAAATTTATGCAAAAATTTCAAACTCTGCAATTTGGACTTAATATTCATGCCAGCTTCATGTCACACTATGTATGAACCATGAACTGAACTCAATATTCATGCCAGCTTCAAGTCACACTATGTATGACCTGTGAGGGACACAAATCACCTCCTGATAGCAAACAGATAACAGCAAGAATTACTGATCCCTCCGTCACGCACCACAAGTTTCCAGACTGTTTTTTTGACCTGTTGTAAATAACTTCTCTACTTAGATTGCATTTTTTTTAAGGACTCTAAAATGCTTTGAAAACCATGTGTATAAAATCTTTGAATTTTCAGTTCTTGTATCACACCATGTCTGATGAAGGGAGCGAGCACTCCTGAAAGCTTACTTATAAATATACTCAGTTAGCCTCTAAAAGGTATCGCCTGATTTCTTCACTCTTCCACTACTTTCAATGGCTAACACGGTACAACATTATACTACTATCTCTTCTTCTTTAGCAGACACCTCTTCTTGACGTCATCCTTCGTTCAGGAGACATGCGCCGACTGCACATGTCCATTCAGCCATTTTCCTGTGGCCTTTTACATACATCTCATGCAGTACGCTCGTGTAATAGGCCACAGGAAAATGGCCGGAAGGACATGCGCAGTCGGGAGGGGGAGGGGAGCACAGGGGACGTCCTCTGTGCATTCTTACTAAAATTGGCCTTTCTGAATGATAGGATCCCTTTAAATGTATATCTTTGTTGAGCTCTTATGTTTTCTTGGTTCTATTATTTTTCCTTCTCTCTAAAATTTATGATACATGAAAAGAGTTATCATCTTTGGACCAATCCTTTGTTAGGAGGGTCATCCAGAAATAATTAGATCATATAGTATCTCAGAGATCCGCTGTAATCTGGAGGAGAACCTGGGAGCAAGTGCTCAATTTTCTTGGAGCGCCACCACAGGGGAAATGAAGGATTACACAATTCCTATTAAATTCAATTGGTTGTCCATGTAAAGCTGGGTCCTCCAGAGTGAGTTACCGATCTACAGGTACACACTGATAGATTTTGGTCCTAAAAAGGGGATCCCTTCTATTATCGCAGAATTCCCTTATGGTATTTATCATTTTTAATAATAATAATAATAATAATAATAAAAATCGAAAACATTTTTAAGGAATAATTATTTTTATGTGTGAAGATTTTATGCTGCATTTTTCACAAAAATGAATCAAAATCGCCAATATGAGAGTTATTTTGTCTCTGGTTGCATAATTTGGAATTGACAGAAGAAAGATGAACAACATGTGGCCTTCTTCTGAAGTTATAATCTATCCCAGCTCCCAATTGTGTAACCATGAGCAAAATATATTCATATGCAATTGAGATTTCAATTCACTTGACAACTTTTTCCATAATGGTTTGTAGAACTTATTAATTAAAAAAATAAAAACAAACATCCCATTCTTTTGAGCGCACTCTCTGCTCACAAGGGGCTTAAAGTGAATATTTCATAATCCATTTGATCTAGAAAAGTTCTGGTAAAGGGATAAGTTCTGATAGGACTATGCAATGGCAGGATTGCAGTATCCGGTCTATATCCCAAATGTTAGAATCACAACTGCTTGTCCTCCTCGTCTTCTTTTATGGACTCTGACTACCTTCTGAACTTCTACTACTGTTCCTGACTATGACCACCCTGCTACAAAGTCCAAACGTCCTTGCGAGGGTTAAGGGTGAAGACCATGGGGTCCCTTACTCCATACCTGGTTTAGTTTTAATCAGTCTGATTGTTTATACTCCGCATTAACCACTTCATGACTGGGCCATTTTCCCTGGTTCATGACTGGTCACACTTTTGGATTTTTTTGACAGCCATAACATTTTTTCTAGTTTATTTTTATGTCATTTTTATTTTTGCATGTTTTTGCTTTTTTTTATACAGAAAATGTAAACAAATAGGAGGGGTACCGAGCCTATTTTGACATGATGTCACTTCCTAAGAAGAAGAAAGCAGCCATGTTTTCGAGTCCTGCACAACCCCTTTAACTCTGCAATAATGTATTTATACATCCTTGCAGAGTTAAGAGCGGACCGCC
>CAMRHE010000034.1:1190000-1215000 GCA_947044405.1 Leptodactylus fallax | reverse complement strand
TAAGGCCCTTTTACACAGGCCTGTAAGTATTGACGACACTCCATTCCAATATTTGGTGCAAGAACGAGTTCTTTAAGTAACACAATGTGAGTTAAAAGCTCGCAGGCAGTAAGCATATAGTCAAGTAGTAAACTCCATCTCAAGACACCAAGACTTGTATCCTGGCAGTAGCAGGCTTTCTTTTTCTTCCAAACTCAGATTCCCATTGAGAAAGGTCACTCTTCATGACCAAAACATTTGGGATGGAGTTTACTACTTGTCTATAGGCTTACTGCCTGCGAGCTTTTATCTCACATTGTTACCAGTGCCGAGCCTCTGAGTCGCTCCTCCTCTCCTGTGTTCACCGCTAGTTACCTGTACTATGGGGGCTAGCTTTACTATATGTATTCAGCCAGTCCCCAACTTGAGTACCGGATGCTGGCTCTGATCATGTGATCCAGAGCCGGATCCAGCTTAGAAACCCATGGTTCGTGACAAATAGAACCACTGAGGATGAAAGTGTTTAAACCCTTCCTGGAGCTGTCCTTTAAATATATGGAATGGCCTAGTACAGAACTGTAAATCTCAGGCCCCCATTCCTTCCTTTCTTCCCTCTGCAGAGCTGTCGATCTCGTGATCTGTTAATAATATACAATATTTTCCACCTTCCTTTGTGTTGAAGTGGAATATGTTAAAAATTGTGAAAACTCAAAAAAAAAAAAAAAAAAAAAAAAAAAATTCAAAAAAATCCTTTTAAGCAATGTATGCATTTGTAGCTGAAGATTTGGACTCTCACGTTGCCAGGCTTTAGTCTTTGACAAGTGATTTTTAGCTTCTGATGGTGACAATGTCTTCTGTTAAATCGAGTGACTCGAATTTTGCAATTTAAGAGCCCAAGATTTTTAATGTCTTCTGGTAAAGTGCTGGGTGTGGGGTCTAGACGCATGTCTGGGGTCAGCTGTACGTTTAGTTTTTGTCTGGGGAGGGGGCTGAGCCATCCATCAGTGTTCTGTCTCTTTTTCCTGCTCTGGTCAGACGCATACATTAACCATGACCCCAATTCCCCTCCGTATGGCCATATATGGTGTGCGATTTTCTGCCCGCTATCCGGTTCTAGTGGTACTTGACAAATTGTATTGTCCTCAGCTCCCTCCTTCATTATGGATGACAATATTCAGGGCTGTCATTGCTGAGTAAATAGCAGGGTGGATCTGTTAATTGCCCTCTGTTATCTGCCGCTGTTGTGTACTAATCAAGAGTCCATTGAATGCCGCTCGTGAGTAGATTCGGCTTCACGCGCTGCTTCTCTCAATTTATTATATGGCGTATTTTGGCTCGAAGCTTTCACAAAGGATATTCAGAGATGGTTCATTTTTGATTAAATTGCTTTAATTTGAATTGGGTAACTTTTTTTCTTTTTTTCTTTTTCTAATGGGCGGTAGGTGGATTTATTATTCTGAGAATAAGTAAAAAGAGAAAATCAAATTAAAAAAAAACAAAAAAACAAAATTTGCTGTTTTATTGTGCTCAAGTTCCCTGCTGGTCTCTGCTTTGTGGTCCCGATTAAGTGACCTTCTAACTTGCTGAGCAGTGTCTAAACAGGAGCAAATAAAATAAACCAGGTGGACAACGTCTTTAAGCCGGCGACCCATGTTACGAAAATGCATCATTTTGGCTGCCGCTGACATTGAGACTGACATTTCTTAGCCCAGTCTTAATTCCCTGACAGGCGCAAGATACGGCAGAATTACTAAAGGGCTCTGACCTCTTAATAACCCTTATGCATGTAGGTGTGCCTGATGTGGTATAACTTATTCCAGTTTTCTGGTTTGTTATAGTATATATGACGGATCAAGGCATCCCTGCCCTGGTCCACCTCGATTCGTGCCCTACTCTGCCCACTGTCTAAAAAAAAAAAAAAAAAAAAAGTGGAGTGTGGAGCAGGGGCTGAGATACGATAAGTTTCGAGACACAGGATTAGTAAATCTAGACGCATTATGTATTAAAACTTGGCATTGGACAATGCAGTACTTGCGGCTTTGTTGGTCTGGTCCGTTGAAGGATCAGGTCAACGGATAGTCAGCCCATTACGTGGTCACGTATAAAGCCCAACGGACTCTAACTATAATTGGATCTGTCATGGTCCATTCTTTTAAGGAGTTTATGTTCTCTCTGTGTTTGCGTGGGTTTCCTCCCACACTCCAAAGACTGATAGGCAATGTAGATTGCGAACCCTATATGAGACTGTGACTGACATCTGTAAAACACTTCGGAATATGACGGCGCTATATAAGTAAGCAAACAAATAACCTGGAACCTCTAGGTAAAAGTCGTATTTGCAGCACTTTTTCGTCCAGTGACTTTGGATACCCTCTACGATGGAGACTCCAACGCAGACATGAATGTTGCCTTCGATTCTGATAGGTTGTAGGCATAGAATATGTTTTGCGTTAAAACAAACCAAAAACATAAAAAAAAAAAAAAAAAAATTGGTAGGGGACCAAATAAAGAGTTTTCGGCATCAGATTATCATATGCATAAAATGACTACCATTAAAGGATTCAAGAGGTTTTCCCACCCTTGTGATGGCTTTACAACTGGGATATATTTCTGAATATGGGGTGGGGTCTGACTACTGAGACTTCAACAGTTCTGTGAATGAACTGCTTCAACCTCCTGTGTGACCGGGTGACGGAGAAATTACTGCCGTGGGGGCTAAGATGGTGGATATGGTAACTGTCGGCCACATCCTGTCATGAACTTGCTCTGTTGGCTGGACATTTGTCAGGAAAAACCGGGGCAGGGGTAACTTATCTGTGGTGTATTTGTTCAGGGAAATTCTTTGTGTCTGTAAATGGGATTTATAGAAGTGTAAACCTGTCCTTCCAGCTGCCTGAGTTTACCGATATGTGTAAAAGTATGCGCAGCTTATCGGAGCTTGAGATATTACTTATCGGATAGGGTGCAGGGTGTGGTTTCTACTACTGCCGACCAGTAACCTATAAGTTTCTTGGAGACATCCAGCTACATCTCCTCCGTAACCATTAGGGGCCAGTAGACATTTGCTAGGGCATGGGGTAGACGCTGCACATGGTGGCTGAGTAACTTTTTGTTGCAGTTTTTGGATGTAGTGGGGTTTACTTTATTTTTTTTGTCGTTGTATTGGTCGAATTGTTGTCACTGAGTCCTAAATTCTACTGAATTTTTTTTATTGTATTTGGTATCTCTGGTTGACGTAAATTTGGTGAACTTATCTCAACCCTGATCCTCCAGCTCTTATGTTTTTGTTGCCTATGACCACATGACTAACCTGAGCTGACTGCCTGAGGACCAAGAACATGACAACTGTCAGTGGAGCAGATATCATTGTCCAGGAGAAGGTTGTATCTTGCTGTAGGGTTTGTATCTTTGCCTATAACCAGAAGACTTCTCCATCCTGTCTGGTGGAGTTCCTTTGTTATCCACACGTATCATTATCCACATGTCTATACAACCCCCATCCTGTTATATAGCGCGACATGTGCCGGGTTATTAGTTTGCTCTCGCAGTCTTTGACTCCCCTTGATTTCTGAACATAAAGGTGAAAAATGTAATTTATTTAATCCCTTTTTATTCCCTGTAGACTTTGGCTCGGTGGGGGGTGTCACGCGGAGGAGACGGGGATTCTGACATTTCATATCAATAAATGATGGTGACACCTGCGTTCAGACAATGGCTCCCCCGCCGGATGAATAAACATAAGTCTTATTTTACGGGTTATTATACTTATCGCTGCTGATTTTGCGAGTGCTCAGATCCTTGGAAGATGAGCAAAAAGAACTTCTGAGATTTGACTTCTGGTGACTTATTATTTTTACCTCTTGCTATTTTTAGTGGGCTGTTTGTGGTGTAAATATTCCAATGTTACATTCTTTGGATTAGGTTGAAACCTTCTGTGTACATAATCTTGTATTTTTGTCTTTTTAGTCTCTCTCATCGTTTTGGGGTGTTCTTTGGGGTTTCCATCACTTTTGAGGTCTGGAATGGCAGATATTGGAGCCCCTTTAATTCAGCGTGATATTTTGGTGACTATTTAGAAGACTGTTATGGGTTCTGTTTTGTTGTCAGTGTGAATAGACACCTAAGGGGTGTGTGAATGCTTAGACATGTATGCCCTATCCGTAGAATATTCCACAAATGTACGATAGATATGCGTCCTATCAGAAATGTGTGTACGGATGATATATGGGACCTCCATGCTCGACAGATTTTTTAGTTCCAGTGGTGGTATCACATCGATCAGACACATTTTGAGATGAGAATGAGGATTTTGATGCCGTAAATGTTTCTTAGGTAATCCCACCACTGGGTGGTCAGCTGTTTCTGTAACCCCTGTAGTCTTGGATGGAAACGTGTGGCCATTTCTTCGTAAAACTTACATCTGGATGTAGCAACCATGTGGTTAGACAGATAAGAGCTTGACTGCGAGATCTAACTACAAAGTGTTTGTTTGTCTGTTACCATGGAGACACATAAGTTGATACAGTTTAGAATTATCGGGACAATATTATATTTGTTTCTGAGGTGGACAAAGCTTTTAGTTGTTTAAAGACTATAGTTGCCTATACCGTGCAGCGTTAATGTAGAGGCTCTTATGTAAGCCGCATGTACAGTATACCTGTTTTCATTATGTGCCACTTATAGGTTGTCTGCCATGATACCCCTGACTTGCCAGAGTCAAGGGGTGTAATTTCATCACCCTCTCCTTTCTGTCCTGTGTCCCATCTGAGGGTAGCAAATGATAGATTGGTGGCTGACAACCGTCCCCTAATTCACACAGCAAAGTCCTGAGAGTTTTCTACGTAATGCAGCTTCAGCCTGTCTCCCATGGCTCCTGCTTGTGGTTGGGTTAACCCTGTCAGCTCTTACAAGCAGAGGGCAGTGTGAAGCTTCTTCTCATAGGAATACACTGGAAGCTCTGCACACAGGACAGGCATATAGAAGAGGCAGTGGAGTGTTATAACTATAGCTAATTATGTGGACTCTCCTTCTGCAGTATATTGGTTCACAATTGGTTAAATTGAAGTTTTATGCAGCACTCTTTGTGAAGAGGCACAAGGAGGGAGGGGCTTGTGGGAAGGGGCGGTATCTGAGAGCTGCCTGAAGATTTAATAGGTGATGTAATTCTATAGATCAGAGGAGACTGATCTTATATCTGCACATCAGGGCAGCTTACGGGCTGGTGCTCACATGACCTGCTGCCTGTAATGAACTAAGTCCAAATATATGTCCAAAAAATTAAATCTTGGTGTGACTCTTTAAACTGTCGTCACTAGGGGGTGCTGTATAAACTTGCAGAATGCTCCCACTGGTGGCAGCTGCAGGGAGCTCAGGACGTTCTACCGCTCCGACCATTATAAAGACACTACATAATGAATCTGTACAGGATGTGAGAAACTCTAGACGTACTCTTGCTTGTCTTTTAATTCGTATCTGAAGGAATACATGAAGAGTTATCAAAGACCTTATTTCCGAGAATCTCTGATCCCTGCTTCCTGGTTATAGACTTAGACATTTGGTTGCGTTACCTGACAGGGGGATGTCATGACACTAATTCATGGTAAGATCAGAGGTATTCCTTTGCGGTATTACTCTGCAGAAATTAACGGTATGACATGTTGAGCTGCACACCTAGGAGAAGCCGCCGCTCCTGCCCGGTAGTCATGGCGTTCAGTCTCCTCGACATGGTTCCTTGATGTTTCTGTTCCAGGAGTGACAACAGAGGGTTTTCTGCTGACCCTGCATTTTTGTGTAGAATATTGTTGGAATTTTTGTGAGCTGTTATAATTCTTTTATTGTGCTTGTATTCACTCACAAGTTCTGTGTTTTGTATTTTACACCTTTTATTTAACACGTACCTCCTATATCACTTTTTTTCTTTTAAATACGCAGTTTTCCCCTCTGCCGTCACTATCTCTAAGCTGTATTCACACAATTGATTTTCACATCTGATTTTTTTTAATGGCCATCACACACCCGCCTGAGAATATATTCATGTGAATGGGGCTATTCACGTGCACCAGAAAGCGACCGCGCCATGGATTAGTCCCATTGATTGACGGATTGAACGTGCGGATTCATGGCAGAAATCGGATTGTCCACTTTGGATATCTAACATTGTAAAATTTGTTTGATCTTATCTAGCGTGTATAAACCTGCTCTAAGGCCTCCTGCACACAGCCGCATGCAGTCTACGTTTGGATGATACCAATCCATGTCTTCTGCGGTTTTCACTGACCTATAGATTAAAGTTAATTTACCGAGCCTACCATAGAAATGTATGGGTTCATACTTTTATCCGCAATTGTGGATAAAATGTACGGTAGTGTGCGTGAGGCCTAAGGCACACGTTTACATGCGTTCATTGTGGCTGTGCACTTGGCTTATTTATATGCCAATAAAAGCCCCTGGTATATCCTTTCTGTAGGCCTCCATTCACCAGAAATTCTGGCCTTTGTCATGCGTGTGTCTGTGTGGGTGGGTGCAAAAACTGTGTGCAGAAAAAATAAAAATAAAAAAATATATATTTTATTAAAAAAAATTTTTGGCTACCCTTTGTGTGACTGATGCTACTCCCTCCACTAGACATGCACATCCTGAATGTATAAGCCCGAAAGCACGCTTAAATGTAATGCCTTGGCCTCTCCTAACCTTGTCCTGCTCACTCAGCTGACACATAGTTGCCTTGTAACAGTATAGAAAAGAGCAGTCAGCCTGGAACCATGGAAAGGGAGAGATTTTAGCTACGACCCTGAAGCACATGAGCTGTTTTCCGTGTCCTTTTCATCGTCCCATACCCCAGCAGCTGTGTCTTTCCTCCATTGCTATGCCACATAATTGCAGTTTTGTTACCTTGTCTACATAGGCACGTAATCTAAACCTATAGCCGCCGTGCTGTGAGATACAGCAATTCTTGCCGCATCCCGCGGGCTCCTTCTTCAGGCTGTGGAGTCAGATGCTCGTACAGTAACGTGATCAATATCTGTGACTGTGCCCCATCTGCTACATTGTTCTTGTACATCTGACAATCTCGACGCTCTCCATCATCGCAGTAATCAGCATTATTATCCAATATCAGCGGCAATCACACCGCGCTTGTTCAGCTGCATGAAAAGGCCCCCGGCTGTTAACTGCTTCTGAGCCCAGACCCCACATGTGCAATCCTAGCAAATAATAAATGGAGGAATTAAAAACTTGTTTGTTTTGAAAAGCTTTCTTTTTGGTTGAAAAAAAAAATAAAAAATAAAAAAATTTAAGGCCCGGGCTGCACACGTGAACAAACATGCTGTAGAATTTCCTGCAACATGTTCCTCTGCAAGTCGCTGTAGCAAAAGCCATGCAAGATTTCATTGTGATATTAGTGATATTGGAGTCTGGCGCTGTCAATCAGATGAAAGGGGGCGGCTTTGGGAAGTGTTCATGAGCGAACCGCAGGGAGCTTCCTAGGATTGGGATCACCCTCAGGGATACTTGACATCAAATTTGCAAAGCGGTTTAAAAGGAATTTCCCCAGACTAATATATTGATGACTTGACTTGTCCTTAGGACAGGCCCTCAATATGGGGATCCCAACACTCTGCATCCCACCGATCAGCTGTTTAAAGAGAGTGCCATGTTTAGGTGACCATTGCAGCCATTTTATTGCATACGAAGTGCAACACTAAATGTTGTACAGTGGTTGTGCTTGGTATTGCAACTCAGCCCCATTCACTTGAATGGGACTGAGTCACACCGTCCACTTGGCGAATGAACGTGACGTCACCATCCAATGAAGCAGAATGGTCAGCACCATAGTGTTGCTGCTGCCTCATTCAGCTGATCTCTGGAGGTCTTGGGTGTCAGACCCCCACTCATCAGATATTGATGGCCCTATCTTAAGGATAGGTAATCAATATTTAAAGCAGAACTAAACTTTTATTTCATAAATCCACAGTGCAGATGAATAGCACAAACTTTGTAATATGTTATTAAAGAAAGGTCCTGTTTTCTATATGTATTTGCCTCCTTCTGCCACTGATGAAATCTGTACAATAGAAGTCTATGAAGAGGTGTAGAAGGAGCTCCTCAAGGCAGAGACATCTACACTATATGGAGTCTTTGTCAACACAGCTGGGCTATAGAAAATGACTATCCAGCCATCTCCTGTAGACGGCGGCGTCTCCTCTTTATACACAAGCAGTGTCAGTTTACAATGAAGTCTATGGAGTACAGGCTGAAATCACTCAGAGAAGAAGTAAAAACAGACACTTTTCTTCTGCAAAGTATATTATAAAGTTTGTTCCCTTCACCTGCTCTACAGATTTATAAAAAAAAATAAAGAAAAGTTTACTTCCACTTTAAGTAAATAATGAGCCTTACGCACTCCTCTTTCACCCCTCCATACCAGTGGTGGATCTACGGTCTCTTTCTGATGCTCCAGTGTTAGTGACTCCACCCATGTGTCTGTTACAGCCAGTCAGCCATTCACATCAGTGGTCATGTTGTAGTCGGCTACTAGGAGATTACTGTACTCAACAGGCGGAGGTTCACTTTATGCCACTGACTGTTCCTTACCTATAAAAGGAGGTTTTTATTACCTCAGACTGTATTTGTGACTCCCACAGAGGTTGTCACCCAACTTTCCCAGGTTCCTGAATGGAAAACCCTCCTAGTTGTGCTTGAATTATATTTTTCCTGGTTCTCCACAGTAAGCAGCGCCTGGACGAGGACCTCCTGGAAGGTGCGGCACGTCTTTACTCAGTAATAGGAGTTGCCAGTAATTTTAGCTTTTCAGCACTTACTCGTGACACGGAAATAAACACGTCTCCTGGCCGTGACCGCAGTGTTTGCTTTACCTCGAGTATAAACTGACACCTCATTCATGTTCTTGTGTTTCAGAATAAAGTCGTCTTTCCAGATCCGCGGCCGTGTACAGTCATGGCCAAAAGTTTTGAGAATGACACAAATATTATATTGTCACATGATCTGCTGCCCTCTGGTTTTTATGTGTGTTTGTCAGATGTTTTTATCACATACAGAAATAGAATTGCATTCATATTATGAGTAACAGAAGCTTATATTGACAGTTAGAATGAGTTAATGCAGCAAGTCAATATTTGCAGTGTTGACCCTTCTTCTTCAGGACCTCTGCAATTCTCCCTGGCATGCTCTCAATCAACTTCTGGACCAAATCCTGACTGATAGCAGTCCATTCTTGCAGAATCAATGCTTTCATTTTGTCTGAATTTGTTGGTTTTTGTTTGTCCACCCGTCTCTTGATGATTGACCACAAGTTCTCAATGGGATTAAGATCTGGGGAGTTTCCAGGCCATGGACCCAAAATCTCTCTGTTTTGTTCCCTGAGCCATTTAGTTATCACCTTTGCTTTATGGCAAGGTGCTCCATCATGCTGGAAAAGGCATTGTTGAGCGCCAAACTGCTCTTGGACGGTTGGGAGAAGTTGCTCTTGGAGGACATTCTGGTACCATTCTTTATTCATGGCTGTGTTTTTAGGCAAGACTGTGAGAGAGCCGATTCCCTTGGCTGAGAAGCAACCCCACACATGAATGGTTTCAGGATGCTTTACAGTTGGCATGAGACAAGACTGGTGGTAGCGCTCACCTCTTCTTCTCCGAATAAGCTGTTTTCCAGATGTTCCAAACAATCGAAAAGGGGATTCATCAGAGAAAATGACTTTCCCCCAGTCCTCAGCAGTCCACTCCCTGTACCTTTTGCAGAATATCAGTCTGTCCCTGATGTTTTTTCTGGAGAGAAGTGGCTTCTTTGCTGCCCTCCTTGAGACCAGGCCTTGCTCCAAGAGTCTCCGCCTCACAGTGCGTGCAGATGCACTCACACCTGCCTGCTGCCATTCCTCAGCAAGCTCTGCACTGCTGGTAGCCCGATCCCGCAGCTGAAACACTTTTAAGAGACGGTCCTGCCGCTTGCTGGTCTTTCTTGGGCGCCCTGGAGCCTTTTTGGCACCAATGGAACCTCTCTCCTTGAAGTTCTTGATGATGCCATAGATTGTTGACTGAGGTGCAATCTTTCTAGCTGCAATACTCTTCCCAGTTAGGCCATTTTTGTGCAGTGCAATGATGACTGCATGTGTTTCTTTAGAGATAACCATGGTTAACAGAAGAGAAACAATGATGGCAAGCACCAGCCTCCTTATAAAGTGTCCAGTGGTGTCATTCTTACTTAATCATGACAGATTGATCTCCAGCCCTGTCCTCATCAACACCCACACCTGTGTTAATGGAGCAATCACTGAAACGATGTTAGGTGGTCCTTTTAAGGCAGGGCTGCAATGATGTTGAAATGTGTTTTGGGGGATAAAGTTCATTTTCTAGGCAAATATTGACTTTGCAAGTAATTGCTGTTAAGCTGATCACTCTTTATAACATTCTGGAGTATATGCAAATTGCCATTAGAAAAACTGAAGCAGTAGACTTTGTAAAAATTAATATTTGTATCATTCTCAAAACTTTTGACCATGACTGTACACTTGGTGTAAGACAGCTTGTAGTATTCTCTGCTGCTGCAGCACGTCTTTGTATGGGGTGGTTATACTTCTGAAGGGCCTGTTAGGCTTTGTTCACATGTGGCAGATTTGGTCTAAAAATATCTGCAATTGAAGATCCGATCCCTCCATAGGGTTCTTCCTATACATGGATTTCTTGCAAGCCCCATTCAGCCATTGGGACAGTCACAGAAATTTTCAGACATGTTGGATACTTTCCAGAACAAATTTGGAGTTCAATCCACAAAGAATCTGCTACAAAATAATTTGTTGCTTTCGTATTTTGTCATAGATGTCACTCTGTGGGAAATCAGTGAAAATTCTTCCAAGTCTGAGCATGGCCTACGGCTCTGACTTAAATAGTTTCTATATCAAGCGATGCAATTTGAATATTCTGTAAAATATTTAAAGGGGATGCCGAGGATTTGGAGTAACCTGTGGGTTGGCCAGGGTGGGCATAAAAGAAATGTATACTTTCCTGCCCTCCCCATGCTACTTTGTCCACTCCTGATCTCGTTTCCGTTGCCTGTTGTGGCATGCACCATTGGATTGCCGTAAAACTCACATGACTTGTGAGACCAAACGGTGGACTCGGCGGTCGCTGGTATGGACTACACTGCCACCTCCATATGTTCAGCCCACCCAAATGCCCCTTTGGTACATAAGAAGGTACCAGTATTCCAAACAGGCCCAGAGCTTTACCTTACATACATGACTTATTGTTTTTTGTCTCCTGTGATAAGATATTGTGCTGCAGCAATTTAACCAATTGCAGAAGTTCGGGTTAAATCTGCTACATCTGTATATTTGGTTTAGGTGTTAGGAATTTATTTTCATACACTGCATAGGGGTTTTCCAGACTAATATTGATAACCTAGGTCCGTGGTGGCGAACCTATGGCACACGTGCCAGAGGTGGCACTCAGAGCCCTCTGTGAGCACCCATCTGTGGAGCAAATTGTACTGTGTGGAGGCCACTGTGGAGCAAATTGTACTGTGTGTGGCCCCTCATTATTTATATCACACAGTATCTGTTTTATAGCAGAAAAGTGATATTACAGGCTGTAATAACATTTCACAGTCACTATAAAACAGATCTTTGCGATGTAAATAGTGAACGTTAATTGTTCAAAATTTATGCCAAATGCAAACGTCTACCTTTTCAGTACAAAGTTTTGTATCATTGAAAGCTCTGTAAAGCCCCATTCACTTGACCATATTTTGCCAGTCTGTAATTGTCCGCAACTGTGGCACTTTGCGATAAATTAGTGGGTTTTGGGTTGCAGATTGGGCACTCTGTCTCTAAAAGGTTTGCCATCACTGACCTAGATCATCACTAACAGTGCTGGTGATCTGACACCTTGGTATCCCCAACGATCAGTTGTTCTCACAGTTGTTCTCGGTTATCCACATGTCTCAAAATTTTGTACTGTATAGATAATGATCATAAAATGACTTGAGTGGCAACCAACCTTATTGCTGGTTTTAAGGGTTCTTGAGGAGGTCCATCAGAGTACGAGTGTATAACTGAACGGATAGTCCTTGCTGAATGGCATTAACATGGCGGCTACATGGTTGACGTTCTTGTAGACACCTGGCGAGTTCAAGCTTGGGAGCTCTGGCGTTTGTAGCTGATCCTACAAGATGGAGGTAAAACGTATTGGTGAAATGTAGTGGCGCTAGTGAGCTTTTTAAATTGGTCTATTTTTGCAGTACTCTTAATGAAAAAAAAAAAAAAAAAAATCTCATTGATCTACCTCTTGACCTTCATTTCCAGTTAATCCCTACATCAGATGTTCCTATTGACTTTATTATCCCACATAGACGGCGGACGATATTCATGGCCCCCCGCCGTGCTTCAGTGTAATTACCAATGCCTAGGAGATGAGAATAATCCAGACGTTTGCCCAGGGTCATAATATCCCAAGTTCTTATTTATCTGGGGATTTGTGGAGCCGCGGCTGGGCCTCTTCACACCCCAGGCCTGTGTATTGGTAGTTGGAGTATGTACATGAAATAATCATATGCAGCCGCTCTCAAGGTGAACCGACCTCCGCATTAATGGAGCTGTGCTTCTAGTTTTTGTTCTGCTTTGTCAAGCGTGCCGTGAGGTTTTTCATTAGGGAATGCCATTCCTAACAAAGCATTTTCGCGGCACAGTCTGATAACTCATTTAGCTCTTTAGGCCGCTTACGTATGGTCTGTATTGAGCCTTAATTGTTCGCCTCTCTTTCGATTTTAGTTACCATATAAAAGTTCCAGCTCATTCTAATTTTTTTTTCTTCCCTTGTTGCTGCATCAGTTTTGGAACGATCTCGAACTACTGCCATTCAGCAGAAGTGTGGTTGCAAAGCAGTGTCCCTAGTAACCACTATGTTTTCATTTAAGGATGGTAGAATAGCCACTGTACTTGCAAGATTAACCCCCATGGCCTTCCTTTCAATCATTCATGTGCCTTTTGCTACTTAGTCACTCCCATTTTAACTTTTTTTTTTCTTCTGTTATGTTAGGGCATGATTGATAAATATTTTTAAAATATACTTAACCTATCTAACTTTCTTTTTAATAGAAAACAGGCTCTAAAATTCTCCATAGCAACCTTTTCAGCTGTTATCAGGTAACAGACCTTTGTATTGCCAGTATGTATCATTTGCCAAGGGGGAAGGATCGATTCAAATGGCTGTATCTCTGGTTTTATACCACCTAGAGCAATGGTTGTGGTATCACATGAAAGCTGAGATTCTCATCTTTTGTGTTGCATAAAACAACCTGAGGGGTCACTAGGTAAAAATACAGCAGGGGTCTTGTATGCGGCAGTGCATTCTGCATATACAAATCACTTTCCCATTTAGTGATATCTCAGTTCTTAGTATTATCCTAGACAGAATATCGGCTTTCATGTGATACCAGTAACGTTTTCTAGGTGGGAAAAAAATTGGTCATTTGAGGTGACCTCCCTTCCTTGGCAAATGCTACAGCTCTACATACTGCAGTGAGTACAGGTCTATGGGACCGACTCTTCCTGGCAATGCTTAGTGCATTGCTAGTGGGCACTTTACAGCCTGTTTTCTATTTAAAATAAAGTTAGATAGGATAACTAAGTATATTACAAAAATGTCTACCAAACACCCCCTGACACAATAGACACAAAAGAAGTAACATGGGAGTTCAACTTTAACATTGTCTATAGTAGTCGGGAGTTAGTTTTCATCTGACAGTACCAGAAAGTCAAGCAAAAAAAAAAAGGTAGTCTATACAGATTTGCTTAAAATTTGATATTTAGGGGCATTTGCAAGCTGACTAGGGGGTACTTTACCATATAAGTAGTGGTATAATAGTTGGCAAGTATGTGTTATTCTGTGATTACAACTCTAAATAGGGCCACCACGAAATCTAGAAAACTTATTTAATTTATAGTTCTGTTATATAGTGTTATACCTCTACCCCCCCCCCCCCCCCCGGGTATTTTAAAGGGGTTTGCTAAAAAAAAATATTGATGACCTATCCCAAGGATGGGTCATCAATATCAGTTTAGCAGGGATCTGACACCTGAGACCACAACGATCAGCTGATGCATTGGAAATGGAGCAGGAAGCAGACTGCTCTGTGCAGTGTCAGACCAAGTTACTGCAGATCAGCTCCTGTTCACTTGAATGGGACCTAAGCTGCAGAACCTGGTTTGGCTGCTACACGTTGAATAGCGCTGTCTGCTTCCTGCTCCATTCTGTCAGCTGCTGAAAATATCTAAATGGTGTCTGGTGTCAAAACCCAATGTGAGATTAATAATCTTTAGGATGGGTCATGAAATATATTTAGCTAGGAAAACCCCATTTTAAGCGTTACTAGGGACCTAAAAGAAAATCCCAAAAGACCACTCCTTTTTCTTCTGGCTTGGGAAGGGAGCGGGCAGATGCTGATGAGTGCATTATCTGCTGGTCCTGACTTCCCCAATCACCTACTATTACAGAACCTTCACAGTGTAGGGAGTAGTGCTACAGGAAGCATCACCCTACAAAGATGATAGTCCATAATCTCCTGGCTAGACTACTGAAACACCCTTCTCCATGGCCTCCCAGCTATAACTCTCGCCCCCCAGTTCACCTTAAACTGTGCTGCTCGCCTAATACACCTCTCCCCCCCGTTCTTCATCGGCCGCTCCCCTCTGCCAATCCCTTCACTGGCTACCCATTGCCCAGCAAATAGAGTTCAATTTACTAATGCTGACATACAAAGCCATCCACAGCCTGTCCCCTCCATATATCTCCGACCTAATCTCCCGCTACCTGCCCACACGTAACCTCCGATCCTCCAAAGACCTCCTACTCCGCTCTGCTCTTATCCGCTCTTCACACAATCGTCTCCAAGACTTCTCCCGTGCATCCCCCATAGTCTGGAACTCCCTACCAAGACTGTCCCCCACAGTCGCAAGCTTCAAGAAGGCCCTGAAGACTCACCTATTCAGGAAGGCCTACAACCTCCAATAACACTACTGTCACCACACCACCATCTGTACAGCCTCTACCCCCACCTTCTGTCTCTATCCCTCTTCCCTCATAGACTGTAACCCCCCCCCCCCGCGCCCCCCCCCCCCCTCCCCCCCCCCTCTCCCTTTTTTTTTTTTTATTTTGTTTCTGTTGTAGCCTTGTGCGCCATATTATATGTCTGCACCATGGTTTAGCTGGTTATTGTACAGCGCCATGGTTATTCCCACTGTGCCAGGTCACTCTATAGCATTATATTTGTTTTGTATATTTTGTGTTAATATATGGTGTAATTCCTATTAATGTACAGCACCATGGTTATTGTGCCATGGAATTAATATAATAATGTACAGCACCATGGAATTAATATAATAATGTACAGAGCACCATGGAATTAATATAATAATGTACAGCACCATGGAATTAATATAATAATGTACAGCACCATGGGATTAATATAATAATGTACAGCACCATGGAATTAATATAATAATGTACAGAGCACCATGGAATTAATATAATAATGTACAGCACCTGGTTAATATATTTCCCTTTGTTTTGTCCATGGATTAATATAATAATGTAAGCACCATGGAATTAATATAATAATGTACAGCACCATGGAATTAATATAATAATGTACAGCACCATGGAATTAATATAATAATGTACAGCACCTGGTTATTATTGTAGCCTGGTTTTTGTAAGCACATGGTTATATAATAATGTACAGCACCATGGAATTAGTATAATAATGTACAGCACCATGGAATTAATATAATAATGTACAGCACCATGGAATTAGTATAATTACCATGGAATTAGTATAAAATGTACAGCACCATGGAATTAATATAATAATGTACAGCACCATGAATTATAATATGTACAGCACCATGGAATTAGTATAATGTACAGCACCATGGGATTAATATAATAATGTACAGCACCATGGGATTAATATAATAATGTACAGCACCATGGAATTAATATAATAATGTACAGCACCATGGAATTAATATAATAATGTACAGCACCATGGGATTAATATAATAATGTACAGCACCATGGGAATTAATAGTAGGGCAGCACCATGGGTTAATATAATAATGTACAGCACCATGGAATTAATATAATAATGTACAGCACCATGGAATTAATATAATAATGTACAGCACCATGGAATTAATGGTGCTATATAAATAATTAGTCTGAAGTCAATTGCCATGACTACTGATCAGACCCTATTAAGAGAGAGCGTGAAAGCAATGTGAATTTATACCTTTATCATGCAAAGTGACTCCCACCAGAGTGTCCTTAACCTGTGTAGTTTCCAGTCCTGAAGATTTTCTATGCATCTACAGTGTACAGAGCCAGTTATGCTGGTTAATGTGTATAGGACCAGTGGCGATTCAGAATAATTTTTTACTAGGGCACAGTATAATGAAGTTATTCACATTACCAAATGAAACGCAACTCTTACACGGTGCACTCCTATGGGGCCAAACGTGTGCTGTACACAATGGGTTAAAGGGAGCGCCCAGCCTCGTCGTCTTTGGTGTCAGTTGATACATGCTATATATGAAATGGTGAAATATTAACTCAAGTCCTAGAAGTTATAGGCTCGGGCACAGACCATAACACCATTGCCCATGTTGAGACATGTTTGGCAAAGGCCTTATACTGTAGTGTTTTTTTTATTTTTTTTTTTTTTTTTTGGTGTGCCGCAGATCATTGTCTGCACTGATAATGTCTTTAATATTGAAATAAGTGAAAACCGTTTGCATAAATATGTAGAATGCCGTTAGCAGATGGTCTCCGAAAGGGAAGTCTAAGCTATGGGATCTTTGTACTGTCATTGTGTGCTTAGGCACACCTGTATTGGTTGTTTCTAGATGACCTGCTGTAAAAATAAGAGCGACCACCAGTGCTAACAACTATCTCGCTATAAGAAAATATATGTTGTGGTCTTAAAGATAGTTAACAGTAGTTTGTCAGCTATGGAGAGAATGAAATCGCTCGCTGGGGGTTGGAGGGGGTGGGTGGTTTACCGAAAAAAGTAGAATCTTCACAATTTTCAGACATGCAGTCTATTGATGGGTTAATAAGTGCACCCAAATACCTTTAGGAGTGATTTCTGGGTTTCTCTGGGAACTCTTGGCATCCTCTGCATTTGTTTACATGGTGTAGCTTCCTGTTCTTTTATCCTGATGCATTGCTCTTCACTTAGATCTCCCTCACACCCCATCTTGGTTTCCATAGCTAGCCCTCCCACTACTAGCCCTTCCTTACTAACTGAGCCCCCCACCCATCATACTTACCTGTTTTTCTGTTGGGATCTTCTGGACACGGGAGATAACTTCCTTCTGTGCAGCTGGCTCCTTCTCCTCTTGATGTCTGCCAGTGCCTGCGCAATACAGCCAGAGTGCCTGCATGCCTGAAGGAAGTTATGTTCTGTGCCCAGAAGATCCAGACAGGAAGACAGGTAAGTATGACGAGCTTGGGGAGGTAGTATCGGTGACGTTCCATTTCCACAAACGGGGAAACGGAATGTCACCGGATAATCAGAAAATGTTCCTGGGGCGACCACATGACCGCCCCCACGATCTTGGCAAATATACATTTTTGGTAAAGTAAGTTAGAAGTTAGGCAGGGGAGGGTGTTTAGCTTAGGGTAAAAGTATCATTTTATCCTGGACAACACCTTTAAGAGGTTGTACAATTTGTGAGTCCATATTACAGCCATGTCAAAGTTGCTGTATGGCGACAACCACCGTTTATTTTGTGAGCCAGCGTGGATTCAAGAATGGTCACCAATGGCTATATTTTTGTTCATTAATATTCTGCTTATTTTATTTTGATTATAATTTATACTTTTTTATTTTTGTATTTTTATTAAATATTTTAACAAAATTACCAACAAAATATTTTTAATAAACAAAAATAAAAAAAAATATATATTTCTTATTATATATATTTTTCCTCTAGCTATATGGAAAACTCCAGCGTGTGATGGGCCAGATTTTGCATCCATTAGCACTGGTGTTTTTGGTGCCACCCTACATAAGTATGATCATTAAATTGTTTTCGATCCCGTATGATCTTTGTTTATGGACTCATTCATCATCCGTTATTCCGGCAGACTATTGGATCCCGTTAATAAAGTGCGTCATCTTAGATATGTACCCGGCGACTTTGTTCCACATGTATAATGTTTTCCACGGACTTGCTGATTCACACATTACTCGTAACCTTGAAACGCACCTCGGTTGAGGTTGTTACTTCGCCGCTGTGCTGAGTAATTCTTGGCTGAAATAAGGGTCGGAAGGTTGGCGGCTGCGTAATTGAAACAGATGGCCTTATAGATCACCCTTAAGGGCTCGCCGGTCACTTCCCCAGATAAATTAGCGCTATTGGCCGGGACCAAGTGGAGTAATTCAGCCTCACTTTATTCTGCCTCGTTTTATGGATGATTAAAATGTATCTGCGTGTGTGTTCTGGCGGAGAAGTAAAACCCATCGGGTGAGACGCCTGCTCGTATTTCATCCTTTGTTTCCAGTTCCCAGGGTGATGCCGTGGCAAAAATATTCACTGTATACAGAACAACCTAGAAAAAGAATTCTGGATTAGATATGTTTAAAGGAATTTCTGTGAATATTACATGACCGCGTTACTTTCCATTAAATGGGCAATTCCGTCATGTCAGAATATGCGAGAATAAGTGTTCATTTCAATTAGGCTATTCACATATTTATTTTTTTTTGACCATTTTAACGGACCATCAAAAAATTTGGCATTTCCTATTTTTGGCTGTTTCATGGATCCTTTAATAGACTCAAGTTTGAGAGATCCGTCAAAACGGGTGCCCCAAGGATGCAAAATTGCTGTGAAACATTATCCTCCCGTCCTCGCATCATGGTTGTCTGTATAGAGCCTTAGTTTGAGACGCTATTTTTGTGGTTAGGTACTTTAATGGAGAGCCCTGATTTATTCTAGGACAATGCTAAAGCTTTTAAATCTGTCGTGACCCCCGACACGATGAACGACTCTTAGCAGGTCTGGCTTCTCTAAACCACAGAGGATCAGCTGTTATTGGTGAGGAGGGAGGGGGTAGCCATTTATTTAAATTACATTATATGGAGACCATTTAAGTGAGTGACCTTACATGTAATGGATGGATGGGCCGAGTCTACAAGGCATGCGAGCGGCCCCATTGTTTTGGCTAGGAGTTTCCTTCCTTCCATTAGTGTCCTCCTTTGTTCACTCACTTTTGGTGAGTTGAATAGCGTAGTCTGCTATACTACCTGGTTAGAAAGAAATCAATCAATTCTGATTTATTTTATATATTTTTTTAACTATTTCATGAGGGTTGCTGGAAGCCCTATGGTCTCAGCAGTCACAAAACAATCAGTGGGCACTGGAGATGGACCGGTTTCTCAACAGCGACCGATGAGGACAGTGGTAATATGGTAAGGCCTCATACACATGACCATACTTTTTATCTGCAATTGCAAAAGTCTAGTACAAATCCATACATTTCAATGGGCCCATACACACAGCCATTAGTTTTGTGGCTGTGTCCGGGCCATAGTGAAGAGCCACAAAATATGGAGCCGGTCCTATACCTGTCTGAAAATGAAATGACAGAGCTGCAAATACAACGTATGGATCAGTGAAAACCACGGATGACACACAGATACCATTCCGTGCCATTCGTACAGTTTTTCCTGGCCCTTAGGCTACATAATCATGTGCAGTCTTACACCTGATTCTATAGGACATGTTCACAGATTTAATCTAAATCTTAGTGCCTTTAGTAAATAACAACAAAAACCCCATGGAGGTGGTACATGGTACTTATTTTTGCTGCAGATTTATTTTCATGGTGCACACATGGAAATTTTTTACGACCTGTGAATAGGTTGCAAAGACACATGTGCGTCCTGGTTTATGGGTTGTCAAAGGAGTCAAATATTACACATGCTACGTGGCTACAGGGTGGTGCACTGTGCAGCAAATTCAAATTGGGCCTTATTCACACAACCATGAAATAACTGCTGTGTAGGGAGTCCTATACACAAGATGATCATTCAGTCCCAATCGGTGGACTCTACCAATATTTGTCAGGTGTATGGCCAGGTTTAGACAATATTTTCCCTTTAATAGGTCGTTGAAGACTGTCATAAACAAGCTGAGCCAATCGCATTTATTGGGAGTAATTACCATGACGATGATACTTGAGAGCGGTATAATTACACCGGAGACCCACACACTGCTACTTACCTTTGTGTCTATACCCATCCTGATCGAAGAGCGCTCATGTATTACTGTTCGCTGCGATAACAGGCGAATTATCCACTTCACTGGATGATCGTGTCCTCTACCTCTTATGTTTGTGCTCGCTGGGTCATTAACATGTCTGCCGCTTGTCTCCTGTATTAGCACAAGGTTATCCTGTATAGAGATCGAGGGATAGGCAGCTATCATTATAGCGGTACTATAACATAGTGTGATTGACGGCTCTTCTGTAAGATCAGGTTGTGCCATATTCCTGCGTAGGATGAACACTGACTCCAGAAATGGAAATCATTACAGCTTTGTTCGCACGTGTAGATTATAAATTTGTCCAAATTTTTTTGAAAAGGAAAAAGTAAAATATTACAAATGTCAAGTCTCAGGTCATGAAACAATATTTTGGTACTTTTGTATTTTTCTACTTTATATGTTACAAATACTAATTTTTCCTTGCTACTAATTGCTGACAGCTTAAGAACAAAAGAATGAATTAAAGATGGCACTGACATCCTTCATACCACGCCTAGTGGCTGATGTCTCAGGCTGGAATCGAGGCTGCACCTGGTTGAACGTCAGGAACAAGAGCCAATGGGGGATGGACAGCTCAGGAATATCAGAGAAACTCTACACTACACTATGCATTAACCTGCCCTCTTCCTTTCTTGTACAAATATGTGTGACGTGAATAATCCTGGCAGTCCAGTGCTGAGGCTGGAAGGCAAAGCATGAGCTGAGTTTGAAACAGAACTCTGTGTCTGTGTCTTTCTTAGTGCTGTGCACACATGCTTACTAATTTGGACTGACTGACTGATCCGGTATTTGTCGATTACGGCCCTGACACATTGGTGTTCAGACCCTTTACCCTTGGTTGAAGCAGCTTTGGCAGGGATTATGTCACAAGGTTTATACACTGGGATTTGGGTCTCTGTAGATCCTATCAAGCTCTTTCAGGTTGGATGGGGGTTGTCGGTGGACAGCCATTTTCAGTTTCCCAGAGATGTTCGATTGGGTTCAGGGCAGGGATCTGGCTGGGCCAGTCAAGGACCTTCACATTGTTGTCCTTTAGCCACTCCCGTGTTGTCCTGGCTGTGTGCTTAGGGTCATTGTCTTGTTAGGTGAACCTTCGGCCCGTTCTGAGGTCCAGAGCACCGTGCATCAGGTTTTCATTAAGAATATCTCTGATCAGGGTTGAGGGAAAGCTGAAGGGAGCAAAGTACAGTCTCGCAGTCCCAGCTGCTGAAAGATGCCTCCACAGAATGATGGGCCACCACCATACGTCACTGGAGGAATGGTATAGGACAGATGAGCAGTGCCTGGTTCACTCCAGACTTGATGCTTAGAATTTAGGCCAAAATGGTTGGGCTTGGATTCATTAAACCAGGGAACCTTTTAGAACTTTCTACCATCTACACCAGAGGTTCCCAAACTTTTTTTTTTCTCGTAGACCACTTTCAAAATTTTACTGGTTTCGGTGGACACCCTGCTGCTACATTTCTACCATATTCCCAAAACTCGTCAAAAAATGTGAAGATTAGATCTAATGTAGACCCCCCCCCCCCCGTCGAGTCTCCTGTGGACCCCTGAGGGTCCACCTGGACCACTTTGGGAATCACTGATCTACACAAAGGATCTTTGGATCTCAGCCACAGTGACCATTGGATTCTTGGTCACCTCTTTTATCAAGAACCTTTAAACCCCCCCCCCCCCTTCCAATTGCTTAGTTCGGTAGGGTGGTCAGCTATAGTCCTGGTTGTTCCAAACCTCTTCCAGTAGAGACTTATGGAGGCCACTGTGCTCTTGGGAACTTTTAGCGCACCAGTTTTTTGTTTTTTTTTTTTTTTTTTTTTTGGGTCCACCTTCTCGAGATCTATTCAATACTGTCTCTGAGCTCTCTAAATGCCAAGTATCCTAGCAAAGGGTCTGAATATTTCTTTGTAATAAATTTAGCAAATTTTTCTAAAATTCTGATTTGACAATCTCATTATGGGATAGAGTGCAGATTGATGGGAGAAACTTGACTTGAATTATATATATATAAAAAAAATCCCAGGCAACCCCTTTCCTTGCCACCTGCTTGATGTTTCTATTTGGTAGACTCCTCTTTTGAACTGGTCTAATTTGTTCAGAATAACTGGCCTTAGATTCTGTATGGAGTGTCTCAGAAGATCTTGTAGAGACATCCATCATGAATTATTGACTGCTGAGATTTGTAATGCTTGAGTTGAGCTCGGGGTCAGTTCTCTTCCTTCCAGATGACAGATATTTATTGACCATTTAAGACAATTGAGAACCTCTGAGAACTCTATTAAAATATCTAAAAAGATGAGCTAATTCAAGACTGCACCACTGCTTAACCCTAGATTAGACCAGCCTTGCTATATTTGACCCAATAGTCAGTATGTGCTTTCTACATTTTTGAAAAATTCCATAGTGTAGATATATTGGAAGCAGGAAAAAGGCTGTGAGGTTTCCCTGCTGTGCAGGTGTTCATGTGTGCCAAAAATAGTCCATGGAGGGAAACTGGTAACCCAACAATGGGATCATGGATGCCCATGCCTCATTGATGAGTTTCCTATCCCTGAAGGCCCCACTTGCTAATATCTTGGTGCCAGAATGAGGTCTGGTGGAGTTCATGCCTTGATAGGTCATTGCTGTTTTGGTGGAACAGAAGTGGACCTACTGTGTCTTGGGCAGGTGGTTTCAATGTAGTGGCTTATCGTTGTAGGTCTTGCATGAGAGAGGGTGCCTACGATAAATAAATTGAAGATCCAGGCTCTGTTTTTGGGATGTTCCCATTTTTCGTTCCAGCCGACATAGTCATTTAGAAGCTAATGTGAAGAGCCATGGGCATCTCTACAGAATGAGACGTTGTGCCACACTCGGAATTGAACCTGAAGGACTATTGACCCCAGACATAATTCTGTCTTCCCCCAGGGACAGCACATGTTGATGTTGACTGGAACAGAAGTCGCTGTGCAATCTGCATGCTAATTGTGTTCCGTTAACTCTGCACTCCCTTGAAATGGCTCATTTTTCTGTGCTTCTCCGGAAAATGAGTGGTTGCTATAAATAGGATGAGGGTGGCATTACATGTAGAAATGATCGCTGTTACTTGGAAGAGGAAAACACGATTCTTGTTCGGTCATATGTTGTCACTTTTTCACCCAGATAACAGAAAAGACCTTATTTTGGGAGAGTTGCAAGTATGAAGGGATATTTGTACCCCTAAATGAAATACAACATAAATATACAGATATGGAAACGGGTTCGCTTCTATAGGTACCCATGTCAGTCCTGCACTACAATCCTGTGATTTTCATTTGGGCTATTAAAGGGGTTTTCCCATGAATGGAAGATCCATAGGATAGAGGATAACCTGCCAATCAGTGGGGGCTCAGCTGCTCAGAACCCCATGGATCCGGAGAACGGGGGATGAAAGTATGAACATAGTGGTGGTCAGCTTGCACAGTGCTCTATTAATTTCAGTAGGAGTGCCACAGATAGCTGCAGTACAGCACTCCTATCTCTGGCACTCTCATTGAAATGAATGGAGCATGTGTGCGCTGTCTGACCACTGCCGCATTCCCCTTATCTGTGGGGATTGTATAGGGATCTTTCTTTTGTGTGGTTCTCTTTAAGCCTCATTAGACACTTGTCAATTCTGTAGGGGTTTCCTTTTCAACAATCACCTCACTTACGTCAGACTGGATTACAATAGAAGATAACACCCCTGACCCATTGTTGCTTCCACTACTGACAATAGATGATGATATACTTTGTCTAGTCCCTCTCCCTGCATAGAGCATAGCTTGAAAATTGTCATAGACCATTGAGTTGGCTCCAGGCCATTGTTGGTCATGAGACTGCTGTAAAGTATATCACTAAATGCTGTTAACAGAACAGAGAAGCAGCTCTGGCAAGATGGCCGCCCCCATAATCATGTACAGAAAATAGAATAAAAAACGATTAATTTCATGATTTGGTTTAATACATTTTTAAAAAATAGTGATACAAAATTATGTAAGTGCCTGGTGGTGACTGTAGGAAGAATTTTGCAGCTGGTTTACTATTGATGCCTCCATGAGTTACTATTCACAGGTTACTATATAGCAACTTTAACCATAGGGGTAGGCAAACTTACTGTACACTTAGTAGCTGCTTTGACCACTCCAGGAATTAGTTTGTATAACATTGTGATAAATTTGGGGTATTTGTACCTACAGTGTGTGTTCCTCTTTTACGATTTCATAATTGTAATGGGTTTAGATCTTTTTTTTTTTTTTTTTTTTTTTTTTTTTTCTTTCTCTACTCTATAAAAATATCTAACAGATGGGGATGAGGCGGGGGTCAGTCTCTGAGTTTTGTCTGCTCTGTCTAACAAGGAGCCTCTCCCTGAAGTGGAATTCTGAATTGTGTTCTGTCCAACACCATCTGTTTGCCTGGATTTTATATCTTGCCCCAGTAGCGTCTGATTGGTGTGTAGGTGTACTCTGGAGTAAAGGACACTGCGGCTGGTAGTGGCCCAGATGTTACAATGACAATGGGGAGATGAAACTGGAAAAGTTATCGGGAGCTCGGTGATCACCTTGCAGTGTCGTAGAGAGAGAGCGTCGCCAGGAAGTGACCTATTGTTTAAATTGTGTATATTAAAGCTATTTTAAAGGATTTTTGTTAAAATTCAAAAATTATGATTTTTTTTTTAATCTATAG